>CM032485.1:14563101-14575568 GCA_019059595.1 Marasmia exigua
AAAGTAGTGCACAGTTATTAAATAAATAGTAGAAATGTTTGCTTAGAGACTCCGAAATTGTTTACAATAGATCCGGTTTAGTAGCTAACAATTTAAATCGATTCGCATCGCTAGTTAGGGGTGTTAAGGCTTATCGTTAGAGAATGGCTAATTGAATTTCTGATCAAGACTTTTCAAGTCTCCATTCTATCACAATACTCGTAATTTTAACTTTATTATCTAAATCACTGAAGTGGATACCTCCATTTAAAAAAAAACAATTTTTTAGTTAAAACGTGTATACGGGCAGGGCACACTAGCGACGCCAATCGATTTTAATTTTTAGCCACTAAACCGGATCTATTTAAACGATTTCGTTACAACCTCTCGGCAAACACTTGTACTATTTATTAAATAACCATGCAAAAATCAGTCGCGCGCGCGCATCCCCCCCGCGCGAGCGTGTGTCAAGCGATCGGAGCTACATATTCTCGCCGAAAATGTCGAAAGTTAAATGTAACTCTTGCAATGTAGTTATAGACGAATTACTTGCGTATATTCAAAATAAGGTGTCTGTGATCGATGTGGATACTCTGAATCGTGTGTGTTTGGTCCAATTTTTCGAGTGAGGAGATAGCCAAGTCAAAAGCGTTGTTATTTGAAGCGGTACCTGTTAATAATAAAGTGATCAAACGCAAGAACAAAGGGAAGGAACAGCGAGACCTGATGGATATAGTGAACGTGTTCCAATCAGTGGAGCCGGACCTGTTTCCAATTTTTGTGGCAAGAGATTTGGAGCGATTACCACCGATATTATTTGATCACCTCGATTGTACCAAGCTCCTTAAGGACGTGCTTCTTGTACAAAACGAACTGAAGGTTATAAAAGATGGATACGTCACGCAGATGCAGCTTAATGAATTCAAGTCGGAAATGTTACAATTGCGTTATGATTCGCTGGTGCCAGAACCAGTTTGCAATGTAAACATGAAGAGAAGTGCTTGGTTATTGGATAGTGGCCCTATGGGATTATCTCACTTGAGCGATGAATTTTCCCCAGCTACTGAGTGCAATACCAGTGTAAAACAAACATCGCAAGGGCGCTCACCCAAGCAGCCTATTTGTCAGAAAATGTCGGTAGCTTGCGCGAGAAGTGCGAATAGCTCGGGTCGTTCGAATGGAGAACATCGCGTCGTGGCGGCCGACCAACCGGCCGCGGTTAATTTGAACCTACCGCCCGCGACATCACCTGAGCGGCCAGTCACAGAGTCACCGATATCAGCCGCTAAGCAAGCGGTGCGCCACAGTAAAAACAAAACCGGTGAGCGAACTTCAGACCAACAGTATGCAACGTCGACTGTTGTCGGACAAGAGTCATTGCAGAAAGATGATGAGGGATTGGAAACGAGTTGTACATCGTAGGAAACCGGCGAGCTACCGGTACAAAGGAGTTACGGGTATAGCTAGGGATAACGAAGGAAGGTTTAAAGCGGCAATGAAAACTGTGCCGATCCTAATCACGAAAGTACATAAAGATACCACCGAAAAAGACATTAAGGATTATGTATACAAGAAAACGAAAATGACAATTAGCTTACAACGAATCACTAGTAAACATGACAGGGACTACAATGCGTTCAAATTCTTTGTTACGGAAACCAACTTACCGCTCTTTCTGGATAGCGAACTATGGCCCGAAGGTGTTATATTTAGAAGATTTGTACATTTTCAAACCCAGAAAAACAAAGCGAACGGTGTTGATGAGGACGCCGTGATCGGTGTAAAAGTACCATAATGAGTGTGAGGTCACTATTCAATTTTGTGAGTTTCAATTGTAAAAGTCTGAAGCGTTCAACGGAGAGTGTGAGGCAATTGTGTAGTACAGCTGACATAATTGCTTTGCAAGAAACATGGCTTTTGCCGGACGAGGTACACATCCTGAGTAATATTGATAACGATTTTGGTAGTACGGGAACATCAGCAGTGGATACTACGGCTGGTATGTTAAGAGGGCGGCCGTACGGCGGAGTAGCACTACTCTGGAGGAAGAGTGTTTTTTACGAACGTTTCAATTGTGCGTTGTGATAACCCGCGAGTGTGTGCTATTAGGGTAACCATGTGTCAAAGGTCATTTCTGGTGTTCAGTGCGTATATGCCAACGGATTGCAGTGCTAATCTGGTGGAATTCACGGACATCTTCGGGTTGGTGAGCGCCATTATTTCCAATAACAATATCGAGACAGCTTTTGTGTTAGGCGATTTTAATGCGCATCCGGGGGAACCATTCTATAAAGAGTTAGAATGTCTTTGCCATGAATTGGAATGGACATGCGCTGACATAAAAATGTTGGGTATAGATTCGGATACCTACACCTTTATAAGTGAAGCGAACGGATCTAGACGCTGGCTCGATCATTGCGTAGTTACTATGTCTGCAATGGAAAACTATCGTGGATACCTATGTAAAATATGATGTTATGTGGTCTGATCACTTTCCTGTAGTAATGCAATGTAAGTTAGATAAAATTAAGGCTAAATTAGATACCACAAAGGATCGCTTTCATAGCAAAATAAGATGGGGGGATAGAAAACCTGACCAAATTATACTATATAATAAACTATGTAATAATAAATTAAAATTAATTGACTTCCCTAATGAATTATGTAAGTGTTGTGATTTTTACTGTAATAATTTGGACCATAAAAGTATTATTGACAATATGTATAATAACATTGTAAATGTTTTGTGCCAGGCAGCTTCTGATAGTTATGATCGGAATCCTGTTATTAAACATAAGAAACCGGTTATAGGTTGGACTAAACATGTGAGCAATGCTCATAGGGAGGCCAGGGAGAGTGTTCAGGCCTAGATAACGCCTGATGTAAAACGAAAGGCAAAGTTACGTCGACGAGAGATCTGTCTCAGTACAAGGAAGAATTGACAGATTCAGTGCGCCTACAGCTCCCGAGTGACTAGCACATAATTATATTTTCATCATTCATTAACTGTAAATTTGCAATATTCATCATCATTATACGTCATCATCATCATTCGGGCGTTTTATTCATCACTTCAAGCAAGATTGAGGACGGGCGCATTCATTCTGGTGACCCTTCAACGCGATAAGGACGCGATAAGACTCGATTCATCATCAAGCAAATCGAGAGGAAAAGTGGAATCCATCCTTCAGGATACCGCCCAGCACATCCAGCTGCAGCTAATAATCCGAGGGAAGTGTGCAATTATCCATATTTTACCCATCCTTTCCACTTCGATTTGTGTGAAAACGGTTGAAATTTTGTGTTCAACCAACCCACATTAAAAATATTTTTTTTTCCTAATTCGAATTTTTACTTAAATATTCACATTTATTTTTATAAAAAACGTTAAATAATACTTTGCTACCCAGTTAACTAAGTATTTCTTGTAACTATTTCTTTAAAATTCACGAAAACATAAAATATTCGATTCAATAAGTACTTTGTTTGTTCTCTTTGCTAAATTAATTCCTTACGAGTAGAATCATTTCACAATATTAAGAAGTTCATTTGTTAAAAGCATTAACATAAACATTTCCAGGTTCTGGTCAAATGCGCGGGAATAGTGAGAGTGATAAGAACCTGTGAGATATTATTATCAGTGATCGGCGGGTGGACGGAGCAAAACCAGTTTGTTAAACAGCAGTGCAGTGAGGAAATCAACATAACTGTAACGTACCTATTTTATTATTCTATTGGTTATCGTTGTAAACAACTTCTTTTTCGTTATTTCCGCCGTCAAAATGACTGAGTTAAAAGAGTTAATAAAGCAAAGGGGAAATATTAGAGGCAGATTAACAATATTTGATAAATATTTGACTCCTTTGATGGATATCAAGGAGACTAATTCATTACAATTAAATGAGCTTCGCTTAAGAAGCGATAAAATACGTGATCTTTCATGTACTTTCGATGATATACAGTCCCGCATCGAATTGTTGGATGATGATGGTATAAAACAGCTGGAAGAACGGGAAATTACTGAAAATTCATTTTATTCATTGATTGCAAAGGCACAATCACTTTTAGAACATTTTGAAAGTAAGATTAAAGTAGAAAATTCTTCCAACAATTCGGTCAAAGGGAACCATGTACAAGTTAAAACTGCCTCCGTTGAAAATACCTCCTTTTAGTGGCGATGCAGCCCAGTGGCTTTCTTTTAGGGATACATATTTATCACTTGTACACAACAATGAAGATATGGATGACATTAGTAAGTTTCATTATTTAAAATCATACTTACAGGGAGCGGCTAGTTCCGCTATTAATTCAATTACTGTGTCTTCCAATAATTATATAATAGCATGGAATTTATTATGTGATAGATATAATAACAAGCGCCTTTTAGTGAATGAGCACATCAAATGTTTATTTTCGATTCCACAGTTAAATAAAGAAAGTGAACACGGTATTCGTGGCTTAATCGACACTTTGTCTAAAAACTTAAGCGCTTTGAATTCTTTGGGCGAACCAACACATAATTGGGATTCTTTAGTAATTTATATGGCCTCAGCGAAGCTGGACAGTGTGACCGCGCGTAAGTGGGAGGAACACAGGAGCAGTGATGATTCACCCTCTCTGGATCAATTTTATTCATTTCTTCGTAAGCGGGCTACACTTCTGGAAACAATTAATGCCGGGAAATCTTTTAAGAATGAAAAACGTCATAGTTTACCACATACAAAATCATTTATTGCTTCATCCATTGACTCGTTCTCTGAAAGAAAATGTTCATATTGTAATCAAAATCATAGAATATTTGAGTGTACTAAATTTAAATCGTTACCTATTGCGGAGCGTATAACTCAAACATCTATACTGAAATTATGCAATAACTGTTTGCGTAGTGGACATCAACCACATCAATGTAGATTGAATGGTTGTAAAATCTGTAACAAAAGACACAATACATTACTACATAGACAAGGGTCGTTACAAGCTATTCAAAATAATTCAAATTCAAATAACTTACCCGATCCTGTAGCCGATGTCGTCGTTGCTTCCGGACCCTCAACCAGTGTTTCCATGTCAGCCGTTACCGCCAATCAAGCCATTCTTTCCACGGCATTGGTCAAGGTGATGTGCCATGACAAAGTAGTCATTATGAGGGCTTTACTGGACTGTGGCAGCCAGTCGTCTTTCATCAGCGAAAGGGCTCAGCGGGAGATTGGTTCCTGTAAAACAAAAGATTATCATCATAGTGTTTCTGGTATTGGCAACACAGTGTTAAATATCACAGAACATTGCACTATACATTTACATTCATTACACAGTTCTTTCAAGACACAAATTAAATGTTTTATTTTACCACAAATAACTCAACGTTTGCCCCATGTTGCAGTGCGTATACAAGATTTAGACATTCCTGATAATATCCAATTAGCCGATCCAAAGTTTTACAAACCTTCAGAGATCGACCTCTTACTAGGGGCTGACATATTTTGGGACCTAATTAGGGCATCTAGGATTAATCTGGGTCCTAAAAGGCCAATATTACAAGACACTTATTTAGGTTGGATAGTAGCAGGATCTATTCCAAATTCATTTTATAATTATAATAATTACACAAAAATTCAGTGTAATTTTTCACAGGACATTAAGCTTCAACTTTCTAAGTTTTGGGAACTTGAAGAAGTACCCACATCCAATGAACACAAATCATACAACACTGAAGATTATTGTGAAACACTTTTTAACGAAACAACTCGTAGAGAATCAAATGGTAGATTTTGTGTTCAAATACCTTTAAAGGATTCTATTGATACTTTGGGTAATTCATATGAGATTGCAGAAAAACGTTTACAGCAGCTTGAAAGAAAGTTAAAAAATAAACCACAGTTGAAGCAGCAATACTCAGAGTTCATTCATGAATATGAACGTTTGGGACACATGTGCGAGATTGAAAAACCGGTTTTTGGCTGTTACCTTCCACATCATGCAGTCATACGAGAACACAGTGAAACAACGAAGCTTCGCGTAGTATTTGATGCTTCTTCTAAAACATCTACTGGAGTGTCATTTAATGACATACAGCACATTGGCCCCGTGGTTCAAGATGATTTATTTTCGATACTACTGCGATATAGACAGTATAGATATGTTGCTTCTGCTGATGTGGAAAAAAATGTACCGCCAAATATTAATCGATCCGAATCAGCGTAACTTACAGCTCATTTTGTGGCGTGACGAGCCATCACAGCCCATTAAAATATTCCAATTAAAAACGGTTACATACGGTACATCTTCTGCACCATATTTAAGCACTCGATGTCTTTTGCAACTCTCTAAGGAGTGTGTCGATGATGTTGAGTTATCTCAAGCGATAAGGGAAAATTTTTATGTCGATGACTTTCTTTCGGGTGCTGAATCCATACACGATTTAGAAGTATTAATTGCTTCTGTTACAGAAAAACTCGATTCAGCTTGCTTGCCTTTGAGGAAATGGCGATCCAACGTGCCGGCTATATTCGTTAATAAATCGAACACTGCCTTGCCAAAGAATTTAGATACAACCTCAGAATCAAGTGTTTTGGGGTTAAAGTGGGATCCATTAAAGGATATTTTGCAATTTCCAATAACCATAAGCAATAGTTCAGCAATTACTAAGAGGACAATTTTGTCAAACTCAGCAAAATTGTTCGATCCATTGGGCTTACTTAGTCCATGTACTATTTTGCCCAAAATAATATTACAAAAACTCTGGCAATCTAAACTAGACTGGGATGACACAGTTGATAGTGATTTAGGAAAGGCATGGCTGGACTTTGAATCTAATTTAAAGTTAATATCGAAAATTGAGATTCCTAGGTGCATCATCATTAACGATGCAGAATTAATTCAAATACATACATTTTTCAGACGCATCACAAGTAGCTTATGCTGCTGCTGTTTACATTTTTATCGAGGGATAATTCAGGCAAAATTCTCGTAAAATTGCTTTGTGCCAAAACTAAAGTAGCTCCACTAAAGTCGACAAGCATACCGCGGCTTGAATTATGTGGGGCTCTGCTTGCAGCGCGGTTAAGCAACAAGGTCATAAAGTCATTACATTGTAAGATTGACACACTCGTACATTGGACTGACTCAACCATAGTTCTGAGTTGGCTAGCATCACAGTCTTGTGATTTAAAAACATTTGTTGCCAATCGCGTCAGCGAAATACAAGAATTAACTGCGGCAGGTATCTGGCGACATGTACCTGGTGACATTAATCCAGCAGACTTAGCCTCTCGTGGCGTTAATCCGAAATCAATTCAATCCGCCAAGCTATGGTGGGACGGTCCAACATTCCTTAGAGAAGGACGCAAATTCTTGGCCAACGCCCAGTAGATCCAATCGTTATGCCTGAATTACCTGAGACCAAAACTAAAAAACAAACAATTACACTACAAAACCGTAACTACACAAACGCTATCAAATCCTTTCAACGTTGTAAACTTTGAAAGATTTTTCAAGGTTTGCAGCGTTGCAACGATCTTTAGCATTCGTATTGCGATTCATTCACAATGTAAAAAACAAAAATGAAAAAATTACTGGTCCGTTAACAGTTTAGTGAATTAAATAAATCTTTAAATATTTTGATAAAACAACATCAGAGTGAATGCTTCGCAAACGAACTAAATTTATTAAGCAAAAAACAAACCTTACCTGTGAAATCACGCTTGTTGTCTTTATCTCCTTTCTTAAATTACGACGGCATCATATGTGTGGGTGGTCGTATCCAAATTCTAATGAAACCTGTGAAAAGAAACATCCCATATTATTAGACTCAAATCATACATTCACAAAATTATTATTTATTCATAATCACAAAAAAACTTTTACACAGCGGACCGCAATTATTACTCAGCACAATAAGGGAAAATTATTGGCCAATTAAAGGTAGAATATTAGCTAGAAGCACCACAAACAATTGCAGGTTGTGCAAAATAATTAAGGCTCAAGGTATCAATCCCATTATGGGAAAACTTACCCGCCAGTAGGGTTACTCCAAAGCCTTCCATTCCACATCAGCGGTGTCGACTTCGCTGGGCCATTCTATATCACTGACCGAAAGGGTCGCGGCTGTAAGATTACAAAGTGCTACCTTTGTTTATTTGTATGTCTCGCTACAAAGGCCTTGCACCTCGAAGTTGCAAGTGATCTCTCTACAGATATCTTCATGTTGTGTTTAAGACGTTTTATATCCCGAAGGGGAAAGCCATTGGAGTTGTATTGCGATAATGGCACAAATTTTGTCGGCGCCAATAATGAAATCACAACGTTTCTAAAGTGTAACAACGAAAACATTACTGGTTTTGCTGCCGATGAAGGAATTCATTTTAAATTTTCTCCGGCATATTCGCCGCATTTTGGGGGAATTTGGGAAGCAGGGGTCAAAAGTGCAAAGTACCATTTAACTAGAATTTTAGGCGACAAACATTTGACTTTTGAGGAGCTCTCGACCCTTTTCACACAGGTCGAAGCCATCCTTAACTCCAGACCCATAACTCCTCTTTCCTCCGATCCAAACGACCTATGTCCCTTGACTCCAGCACACTTCCTGATCGGCAGGCCGCTCACATCTCTACCTTCAGCGGGACTCCTAGATGAGAAGCCAAGCAGACTTGACCGGTATCAACTCATCGAGCAAATGCGACAAACCTTTTGGAAACGCTGGAGACATGAGTACCTGAGTGAGCTTCAGCAGAAACTCAAATGGAAAGTAAATCAAAGAGGACTTAAAGAAGGAGACCTGGTCGTTATCAAGGACAACTACACGCCTCCTCTCAAATGGCGAATGGCTCGGGTTCAAAAACTTTTCCCGGGTTCCGACGGCGTCTCGAGGGTGGTGGACGTTGCCACTTCAAAGGGCGTCATCCGTCGAGCTGCACACAACCTCTGCCTCCTGCCAGACACGTCTTCTCAAAATCCCAAGGACTTCGAGGGGGGGGGAGGATGTTCAGGCCTAGATAACGCCTGATGTAAAACGAAAGGCAAAGTTACGTCGACGAGAGATCTGTCTCAGTACAAGGAAGAATTGACAGATTCAGTGCGCCTACAGCTCCCGAGTGACTAGCACATAATTATATTTTCATCATTCATTAACTGTAAATTTGCAATATTCATCATCATTATACGTCATCATCATCATTCGGGCGTTTTATTCATCACTTCAAGCAAGATTGAGGACGGGCGCATTCAGAGAGGTTTTTGTTGTGGGTTGAGGTTGGCAAGCCACGGGAGGGTCCTGTCTGGAATGATATGCAAATGTCACGTAAGATTTTTAAGGCTCGGCTGCGATGGTGTCAGGATAATAAGGAGCAAATAAAAATGGACACTCTAGCGTCATATCACTCCAAGCAGGATTTTCGCAACTTTTGGAGGTCGACTAACGGCTCAGCAGTAAACCGGGCTTGCCTACGAGTGTTAATGGTATAAAGCGACTCAAAAGACGTGGCCGACATGTTCAGGGAACAGTTATCCATGGCCTCGCCGTTGGGGTCATCGCAGTCCCGGTGTGAGGCGGGTGAAGGACGCAATATAGGTACTCGATTCATGGCTAAGGAGGTAGGAAAGGTCATAGCATCAATGTCACGCGGAAAGTCCCCAGGTCACGATGACCTGAGCATTGAGCATCTTAAATATGCTGGTACTCACCTGCCGAGAGTTTTGGCGATGTTCTACTCCTTGTGTGTAGTGCACTCATACTTACCTGAGCAGATGATGAGGACTGTGGTGGTGCCAATCGCGAAAAATAAAACGGGTGATATAAGTGATAAAAACAACTATAGACCCATATCGCTGGCTACTTGTGATTGCTAAGGTGCTTGACGGTTTGCTTAACACTCAGTTGGATAAATACCTACGGATTCATGACAATCAATTTGGCTTTAAGTCTGGTCTCTCCACAGAAACTGCTGTACTGAGTTTAAAGCAAACCGTCAAGTACTATACCGATAGAAATACGCCTGTCCATGCATGTTTCCTCGATCTGTCGAGGGCGTTCGACCTGGTCAATTATGACATTCTTTGGCAAAAAACTGTATAGTTCATCCAGTGCCTGTGGAGCTTATACGTATCTTTAAATATTGGTACCAAAACCAGATCAACGTTGTTCGATGGTCAGGGTCCTATTCGGATCCGTACAGGTTGGAGTGCGGGGTGAGACAGGGGGGGCTGACCTCGCCTAAGCTCTTCAACCTCTACGTGAATGCGCTCATTGAGGAGCTCAGCAGCACACATATCGGGTGCCATATTGGAGGCGTCTGCCTGAATAATATTAGTTATGCTGACGATATGGTGTTGCTGAGCGCCTCTGTGGGTGGCTTGAGGAGGCTGCTTGGCATTTGTGAAAGGTACGCAGTTGAACACGGCCTGTTGTACAACGCCAAAAAAAGTGAGTACATGGTCTTTCAAGCCCGAGGTAGACACCTAGGAAATGTACCCGAAATTAAGCTCGATGGGTCTCCTCTAAATAGAGTTGAGAAGTTTAAATATCTTGGTCATTGGGTAACCTCGGGTTTGAAAGATGATGTAGACATTGAAAGGGAGCGTAGGGCCTTGGTCTGTCCGAGCTAATATGATAGCACGCAGATTTGCTCGTTGTACGAGGGGCGTCAAGATTACCCTTTTCAGGGCGTTTTGTACGTCCTTCTACACGTGCAGTCTGTGGCTTGATTATACGCAGAAGCAGTACAATGCCTTGCGTGTGCAGTACAACAATGCGCTCAGGATGCTGTTGGGGCTTCCCCGCTTCTGCAGCGCATCGGGGATGTTCGCCGACGCGCGTGTGGACTGCTTCTACGCAACCATGCGCAAGCGGTGCACATCCCTGGTGCGCCGGGTGCGGGCCAGCCGGAACGGCATCCTGACTGCATTCGCCGAGCGCTACGACAGTCAGTACCTGAACCATTGCAGCATGGTTCATGTACGGACTGACGTAAGAATACTTTTCTGATGCTGTGTGCGTGTGTATGATTTAATATAACAAATATCTATGTGTGTAATGTAATTTATTTAATTTTAATTGATTTGATGTTATTTAATTGTATATGATCAGTGTGCGTCGAAATAATGTTTTCATTCATTCATTCATTTCAAAATATGGGTTCCAACAACACTACGCGAAAAATTGATTCACTCCAAATGCGGTTACTTTTGTCGTGAATCAGTTTTTCGCGTACAAAAGCGGACCCAACATTTGTGCGTGGTTATTTGCCGAGAGATTGTAATCCCTAAATTATTTAAGATAGATCCGGTTTAGTAGCTAAAAATTAAAATCGATTGGCGCCGCAAAAGTGCCCTACCCGTCACCTTAAAGAGCATATCTAAAATGCCCTTATCAACTAGTGTTTGACTTGGACTGCGTGTGTGATCGGTTCAATATCGAATAAGTTTAAAAGTGTGCTCCGATCGCTTAAGGTGACGGATAGGGCAGACTAGCGACGCCAATTGAATTTAATTATTAGCTTCTAAGCCGGATCTATCTTAAACAATTTCAGGATTACAATCTCTCGGAAAACACTTATACTATTTATTGAATAACCATGCACAAATGTTGGGTCCTTTTTTGTACGCGAAAAATTGACTCACGCCAAAAGCGGCTACTATTGGCGGTAATCCGAAATTCGAGTGCAAAAGCAGACCAAACAGTTAACTATAAGTATTAAATAAATAGTAAAGGTGTTTGCCAAGAGATTGTAACCCCGAAATTGTTTAAAATAGATCCGGTTTAGTAGCAAAAAATTAAAATAGATTGGTGTCGCTAAAGTGCCCTACCCGTCATATTAACACGCCCAAAGGCAATAGAAATAAATAAATAAATAGACAACTCGTACCGTGTGGTTTATTTAGACATAATTGAAGGGTAGACATACAAAACTATGTTTACTTAACAAGAATCTGTTACACAAACACGATAACTCAAGTTTGAACCAACAACGTGACTCAAACTCAGATCAAAGTTTCTTAACCAGTACAGTTTAGTTAAGTTCCAATATTAGATCTATACACAGTTTTAACTTTACACGTTAGATACATAGGAATTTCTATACAAAACCAGGATCTTATTCATATTTGCTAAACCTTTGTTAGCTATAACTGTGGTATAAAGTCATTCTTTTTTCTAAATTTTTGTACGATTTCGTCCGAAATTAACATAATGATTAATTGCGTTTTTAACCCCCGACCCAAAAACGACAGGGTGTTATAAGTTTGACGTGTCTGTGTGTGTGTGTCTGTGTGTGTGTCTATGCCATTCGTAGCTCCCGAATAAATGAACTGATTTTGAGTTTGTTTTTTGTTTGAAAGATGAATAAGCGGGGAGTGTTCTTAGCTACGAGTATGTTGGATAAAAATCGATCCAAGATGGCCGCCGTCACAAAGATATAGATTGTACAACCTGTGCGGATAAAGAATGGGATCAGAAATAGCGGCGCATCTATTCACTTCTCGCTCGCACACCACGA
>CM032485.1:14575668-14620416 GCA_019059595.1 Marasmia exigua
TTATACATTTTGGAAATATCTTATAGAAATGACATCAATAGAGAATAAGATCAATAAATTTGCTTTTTTTATTTAGTAAAGTATAAGTAATATCGAAAGAAAATATTTCATTTAAGTAATAACTTATTAAAATAAAATAATGATAATACGAGTAAATAATCATCAAACTCAAATAAAGGCTATAACATTAACTATTATAAGTATGTAATAGGGAATAAAATTTGCCAAACATTTTAGATCTGTGTGTTGCACAGCTAGCAGCACAGTGTGAAAAATCAAGAACCTATCTATACCAGGACTCCAACTCTCGTGCTCGTGACATTTATTTTCATGCGACATATATCACTAAAACATAGTTTTTTTGTTTGGTTTTCAGGTGATACCCGCTATGTTTTCAAAATATTACGAGCGCGAGAATTGGGGTACTGAGCTCTTTGTTAAGTGAGTCAATCCTATAATGTTACACACATCTGATTTTGCTATTAGATATGTATTTATTAAAGGATATACAGTCATCCCCGAAAGGGAACACATAACGAATTTTAATTAAAAATAAATATTTATTTTTAAAATTCTAAATAAACCTTGAAAGGCCGAACTCCATAATTTAGCGGGACACCGTCTAATTTGGTCGAATATGCTTCCAAAAAGCCTGACTATGTTTGGCCCTATCCGGACATCAGGCAACCCTAAGTTGGACCGCGTTCATTTAAAATTCGAGCCGACGAGTAATTCGGAACGTATCTTGGCCGATACTATCGGTCGTGGCATGAATGGATTTGTGTCAAAGAGCGATTGCCTAGAGGTGAGTCGAAAGATTAGAACTAAAGGAATGAAATGAGTAAATCTAAAGAACTGGGTCGCCCGGACAACCCATAGGGATAGCAAATTTTCATTGAACATATTTATTCCACAAAAGAATGAAATTCCAGTGTGATCCGTCTCAGTCTGCCACTTATTACATAAAAAATATGATTATCCCATTCTGATAGAGCACGTCCTTGTCCGAGCTCCATCAAAATGGAGAAATTTATCATCATCATCATTTTAGCCAATAGACGCCAACTGCTGGACGTTAACCTCCCCCAATGTTCTCCAAATAGATCGGTCCCATGCCGCCCGTATTCAAAGGATTACAGCGACTTTTACAGATCCTGGTGCCACCTTGTGTGGGGGCCTGCCACGGCTGCAACTACATGTACGCCGCTTCCACTTAAGGACCTTTCCGCCACAATAGTCGACTTTTTTCCTCGCAATGTACCCTGCCCATTGCCACTTTAAGCATGCAATCCTTTGGTCAGTTTTGTATGTAAGTATGGGCGGAGAAATGTGTCACCTCAAAAATGTCCAATCTTCAGTCTTAATTCCACATTTTTAGGCTCTTTCGAAGCCTAAAGCTGAAGAGAGAAGCTCTTTTAGGAATTTTCGGTATTTTGGTTCCGTTTTTTGGAACCAAAATACCGAAAATTCCTTTTGAACGCCGAGCTCCATGGTAGGGGCACGACTTCATTTGAATTCCACCCCTATTTGAATTGGAGATTTTACAGGCTTTAATCTAAAACCGACGGCGGATGGCGGGACGTGTGCTGCGGTTATCCCGCTAATTAACAGATCTGCGGATCCTGTCTGCCTACAATTATGGAGGCCTTAAATTTACCACTCGAGATCAGATGATTTGACGCAGAACATACGCGTTCAGATCATTGCATCACCCATAGTAGGATGCCACGAACGTTTATTCGATTCGAGTTCGAGACATGTATTTCCTACCGTGGGACAGCCACGCTTGGGCATGAATGGGCCGGCTCGACCGGAGTGATACCACGGCCTCATAGAAAATCGGCGAAAAGCGGCACTGTGCTGTATTTCGCTGCGTGAGTGAGGGTGCCGAAGGCCAAATCCGGGGGAAAAGGGGGTTTAAAATTGGCAGCGCACTTAGTGGCGGCAATCGCTTACCATCAGGTGTATCTGTCTGCTCGTCTGCCACCTACTTATAACCAAAAAAAACCGCCTTCAGAAACCTACTAACTAAAAAGTGTAAAATAATATATTTATCATTTTATACACTTTAAATAACAGTTTATAACAGTACACTCGAGAAAAGGTGTTACCGAAGTCGGCGCCCAATATTCAATCTTTCAATTATTCAACAGAGATTAGGCGCTGACTTCGGTAAAACCTTTTCTCGAGTGTACATGTTTGTTGTACAAATTCAGTTTGGTGTCACCTGGTTGTCTACGATTATTGGTATCGATCTTTTTCAAAAACAAACCATCTATTTCCTTAAAATATAATTGAATTTACGTACTTGCTTTTGAGTAGGTTATACATACCCCTTCCCCCTATCAATCTTTCATTACCTTTTACTTATTGCCGTTCTAGATCATACCGAAAACACTTTTTTTGTTGCGTTTTCACGAATATTCGGGACACTTGATAGTTTTTTTTATTTGATAGATGGCAGACGAGCAGACGGATCACCTGATGGTAAGCGATTGCTGCCGTCCATGGACACCCGCGACCCCAGCAGAGTCACATTAAATACGCTGCCAACGCTTAAACCCCTCTTTTTCCCCAATTTGGGTCTCCGGCACCCTCACTCACGCAGCAAAACACAGCACAGTGCTGCTTCACGCCGGTTTTCTTCGGAGCCATGGTATCACTTCGGTCGATTAAACTTATGACCTTCCAGGAAATTAAACCACTGTTACCACGGTAGCAGAAAAAGAAAATTACAACAAAAAAATAGCTAGACCAATTTACTGTAGAAAATTACTTAACTTCATACAAAAGTTTATACCCAAATCAATTTACAGGAAACTTTGTTGCCGTCGAGACATTTAGGGGAGACCAAGGCCCTGCTTATAAAGCTGACAATCCTACCAAAAAACGACAACTAGACAATTTTTCATTCGATAAATTTTATTCCACCACAGTGTGTCTCTCAACTTCTAGCCGAGCGCAGTGAAACTATGGATTTAGACAACGATGATTTTTCCGAACAGAACCAACCTGGTGATGCTCAAGAAAAAAAAAAATTTTTTTTATTTACCAAAAAAGTTTAAAACAGCTTACAGTAATACATTGACTCCCACACTAGGCGAAGCCTGTCTCGTGGGAATCATATCAGATTGATTTACCAGGTGTGCGGCTTATTACTATAGCAAGTTTTAGAAAATATTATAATTAAATGTAATCAGTACACAGTGTGTGTGTGTGTGTGAAAATAACTTAATCCTTCCTTATGAGTCACTGCAACGCATCTGTAATGCCTAATGTGTTTCAGCTATCCTAGGGCGGCGGTGATCACTTACCCTCAGAAATAAACAAAAAAAAATACGTCCAAAACCATCAATTACCACCACCAATATGTTAACCAAAAAGAGTGATGTATACCAATAGAAGAAAACTAAGCTCGGAAGTCTCCTTGTGTGATTGTATCAGAAAGATGAAATCCGCAAGAGAACTAAGGTCACAGACATAGCCCAAAGGATTGCATGCCTCATGTGGCAAATGGCAGGATACTATAGCGAGGAGAACAGACGGCCGCGACCCCCGTGGAGGCCACTTACAGGAAGTCGCAGCCGTTGCAGGCCCGCTACAAAGGTCGCGGGAATCCATTGGATGCAGGCGGCACAGGACCAGCGTATGTCCAGCAGTATATAGACGTCTATTGGCTGAAAAGATGGATGATGCTTAGCGATAAAAAGTATCCGAAGAGATTAAATCTGGTGATCTTCAAGAAAATAACTGAATCTTCCCTCAAGCTTAGAGCTGGGAAAGCATTTGTGAGGCCTCATGTGTAGCAGATGTCTGTTGGCGGCGGTAGTCACTTACCATCGGGTAAGCCGTCTGCTCATCTGCTATTATTAAAAAAAGCTGTTACATTTTAGTTCATCATCATTTCAGCCAATAGATGCTTGACATAGGCCTCGCCCAATGGTCTCCACACAAATCGGTCCTGTGCCGCCCGCATCCTAACTAATTCCCGCGACCTTTACCAGATCGTCGGTCCACCTTGTTGGAGCCTGCAACGGCTGCGATTCCCGGTACGTGGCCTCCACTCGAGGTAGATTTTTTGGTTCACAGCTGTTTTAAAAGTCGGTGAGCTCCACACGTTGCGTCAAAGATGAGCGCGTATACCAGCCACGCTAATCGGCGGCGAGTTATTGATGGCGAAGCAATTAATCTTACTCGGTGTCAGCGCGAGGCTTTCACTTAACGACGGGGTCGATTGCACCACTATGGATAGGGAACAGTTTCTATTTAGGTACATATAGTTAGTAAAACTGTGAAATCAGCTACCAACTATGGTGTTTCGAACAGATACGACCTGGATGATCTTCTAACAATGAGCTAATTTTTCCTCATATGAAATTGAAATCAAAAAAAAAATATTTATTTGCATACGCTTTATATTAGCCACAGAACTTACAGCCGTTGGAGCCGTAAAGTCCTTGAGTGGAGACCGCGACTCGGTAAGCGTAGTGTAGGACGCCCTGCGACAAGATGGGATGATGACATTCGAAGGTTGGCTGGTGTGGGCTGGATAAGAGTGGCCGAAAATCGGGAGCAGTGGCGTGCATTAGGGGAGACCTATGTCCAGCAGTGGACGAGTGTGGGTTGCTGATGATGATGATGATGATAGGCTTGAACACAGTACTTACAAACCATTATATATTTGAGTAACTTTGAAAACTATTTATAAGTACTTATGTATAATTTACAAGTTGATACATATTTGTATATGTTAGTACTTAAAATATACTAAAAAAATAAATGAAACACAATGCGACTATCACCGGCTCGGAAAGTTGTTTCTCGTCGAGAAGATCCGGCAAGAAACTCACCAGTTACTCTTTATAATCGCCAAACTTTCATACAATATTGTGTCATCATCATAACAAGCCACACAGTTTAATTGTAACACAAAACAAAATAAAGGAAGTACTTAATAAAATACATATTATGAGGTAAACCGAAGCAGACCAGTCCTGACCAGACTAGTTTTCACAAGTATGACGTATGTGGCAGCCATTTTCACTCAACCATATTAGAGGGGATGCAACGACATAGCGCCACCACCTCAGAGACATGAAATTGTGTTGCAGATGTCCTTGGGCAATCTAGCTAGAAGCTATTTGACCACAAATGTTTTCACAAGTTTTCGCATTTAAAATATACCTAGGACTAGGTTAATAGCATATTTTTTATGCTAGAGGCGGACAAACGAGCAAGCGAGTCACCTGATGGAAAGTAATCAACGCCGCCCATGAACATCCGCGAAATCAGAGAGATCGCTAATGTGTTGCTGGCCTTTTAAAAAAGAGTACGCTCTTCTCTTGAAGGTCCCTAAGTCGCAGCCGTCCGGAAATACTCCTGCAGCCAAATCGTTCCACAGAACTGAGCTACTTTCATCATTTGAAAACAGAAAAGCTACCGCCAATCTAATGCCCTGAGATCGCAATCCCATCTTGATATAAATCGAAGCGAGCGTCGGAATATAAAAAGGATTGACAATTCAAAGGGGATTGCGTTATGCAGGCCCGCCACAGTGCAGTCCAGGAACTGTGTGGCAAGGAAGAAGTAAAACTGTTGCCACTTTAGAATAGTTATTTACGGAATTTCTACCAAGTAGGTACCTTATTTTTGTGTTTCCGATATTTTGGCACTGTCGCAAGCGCCATGGTCACGGAGTAAGTGAAGTTTTTGCGGGTAAGTTGTTACTGGACGACAAATCGGTCTACCCTCCTTCGCAGTCTTTTACTACGCGCACCTGCGGTACCACTGTTCACTACCTCACTATTTTCTCGAAACTGTTAGTTACCCGTAAAAACATCAATTACTCTGTGACCAAGGCGCTTGCAACAGTGCCGAAATATCATAACTCAAAAATAAGGTACATGAAAGAAAATCCGCAAATAACTATTCTAATGATAGTGACTGTGAAAGTTTAAAACAATATATTTCCACTTTATTATAAATCGCGTTCTTAAGTTACTAACGTACTAATGCTCATGTCATCCCGTTCCAACACGTAATGTTAAAAGGGGCAGGCACGAATTTTGTTCCGGTACTGCATACTTGCTAACTACTAGTATTTTGCAGAAGACTGGCTAACACTAAAAACTTAATGTTACCTAAGTTTGATCACAAAATCTTTAGCTATATTAAAGTATTAGAGCATTAAGCTTTTGTTATACTGTGACTCTATCAATAGAATCCCATTTTTTATGTGTTAGGTGGCAGTCAAGTAAAGAGTTCACCTGATGGTAAGCGTTTGACCGTGAGAGAGCCACGCTTGAACGGGCCGGCTGGACCGGAGTGTTACCACTGCCTCACAGACAACCGGCGTGAAGCAGCACCGTGCTGTGTTTCGCTGTTGGCAGCGCATCTGTGACTCCGCTGATGTCTAAGGGCGGCGGCAATCGCTTACTATGAGGCGATCTGTTTGCTCACTTTAAAAAAAAGCATTTGCCGTCACCCATAGAGACCTGAACACAAATAATATGGTTTTCCCATGGCTAAGGCTTATTCTCATGGCTTATACTTTAATGGGAACTTGCATATTTTTTAATTTAAGTTTTATACATCCTATCTTATACATTTCATGGCGTCAATTCACTCACTTTAAAAATTAAACATTCATGCTCACTCATAGGGAATTAGCATGTTTCCTTTCTTCAGTATTTTAAAGCCCCTTGAAAAGGAAAAGCTATTCTTGAGCTCTGATTATTTATGCAACAGTACTCGTATTTGATGCTATTTTTATGATTTTTTATTATATGATAGGTAGATAAAGATAAAGATAAAAAACATTTATTTGTTAAACAAACACGACACACTACATTACAAATAAAGAACAAAAAAAACAAACTTGTGATATTTAGACAAGTAAAAAGAACACAAACCCAAAAAAATATCCTAAAAGTTGAAATAATTCAGGCGGGCAATATAGATATACCTACATTGTGTCCAGGTGTGTCGCGGTGCATACAAAAAGGACTCACTCAGCTAAAGCCACGATTTAAGGAAGGGGTAGGTACCTTCCTGTAGGCTATGGCGCTGGTATTATGTGAGCCCTGATTGCTATGACGCACTGGCAAGCTGGTGGCAGATGAGCTGAAGGATCACCTGATAGACACCCGCAACACCAGTGGTGTCACAAGTGTGCTGCCAAACTTTAAGCTCTCTTTCCCCAGAATGAGCCTTCGTTACCCTCCCTCATTAAGCAAAACTCAGCACAGATGCAGTTTTCTGTAATTAAAGTAGTATCAGCCTATATACTGTCCCACTGCAGGGCAAAGGTCTACATCATAGAAATCAAGTCATCGCTACTATGATGGGATTAGACTCAATCACCACGCTTGCCATTATTGGTGATCCCAATCCCGAGCTATGTTCGAAAAATTCGAAACATACCTTAGGCTCGATCGAACCCTGGACCCCGAGATCACGGCCCGGTACTTAAACCACTAGACCAACGGGGCTATTATGTAATTGTTGAAATTAAAATACACAAAAGTTTTTTACATTTTCGCGTTGCATTATAACTATAATGTATCAATACGGGGATTAACACGATATTTATTATGTGAAACAACAGCCGTGGTCACGAACGGACTGAGATCCAGTCCGCTCGTGAGCACGGCTGCTGTAACGTAGCCGAAACGTCGAGCCAAATATGTGAGTACACAATGTTGTTTCACATAATAAATATCGTGTTAATCCCCGTATTGATACATTATAGACACAAAAGTTTTATTAAAATGGAAACTAAAAAATAATAACAGATTTTTTAAACAATGTCCTATATTGTCTCACTGCTGGGCAAAGGCCTCCCAAGAGTTCCTCAATTGACCCCTATTTACTGCTTTTTGCAAAGGATGCTTTTTTAGGTGCAAAATTGTTGAAATCGTTACTCCATCTCTTCTCAGATCTGCCCCGTTGTCGTCGTCCGTCAACGCCATTGGGTAACGATTTTGGTCCATCTTTTGGTGTCCATTCAACAGACATCGCTCACACCGAGAACCGGCCTAAAGTAGCACTGTGCTGTGTTTCGCTGCGTGAGTGATGGTACCGGTGGTACCCCCCTGTTAGTTTGGCAGCTTTCTTGCCAACATTAATGGCTTTGGTTTTTGCACAAATTAATAGAGTTTCGTATTCTGTCTCTTCACACCAAGCCTGTCTGCCACCTATTACATAAAAAAATACACTGTAATATGCGCATGTAGGGGTACGTAGCCTATTTCTGCCGTCCGCTAACTAAAACGTCGCAAAGCCACAGCGACTCCTTGCGGCTTAGCGGCCTTTTAGTTAGTTGACATCTAAATTAGTAAGCGATTTAGGGAGCCAGAGCCAGGAAGACGCCTATGTTCGGAGTCTCACTGCGTCATCGTATCAGAAATGATGAGATCCGCAGGAGAACTAAGTTCACAGACATAGCTCAAAGGATTGCATGCCTCAAGTGGCGATGGGCAGGGCACATAGCGAGGAGAACAGACGGTCGTTGGGGCGGGATGGTCCTCGAGTGAAGGCCACGTACAGGAAGTCGCAGCTGTGGCAGCCCCCCCACAAGGTGGACCGACGATCTGGTGAAGATCGCGGGAATCCATTGGATGCGGGCGGCACAGGACCGATCTGTGTGAAGAACATTGGGGGAGGCCTATGTCCAGCAGTGGACGTCTATTGGCTAAAATGATGATTAGGGAGCCAGAATCTTGTGTGTATATTTTGTGCCGCCCCTAGTGATTATCTTTTCAAACAATTTATACCCACCCTTTTCTGACTTTCGCGCTTAAAACTTTTGACAAGCAAATCTTTCCTCATCCTATTACCGTACCATTTCCCGAAGGAAAAATTGAGTTTCACCACCCCAACTGCGATATCCTTAACTTAAAATGTTAACGCGGGGAGGCAATTAAAATTAAAATACCGGCTCTTAATTTTGTATTTCCATTATAATTTTGACTCTTTCCAACTTTGCCTAAGTGGTGGAGATTGTTTTCTTATTTATTTCCTTGCTTAAAAGTTTTGTAAAAGAGGTATAAGTAATTTATTTTGTAGTCTGGGTCAATGAATTGTTCCGGTTTTGTTTTGCATATATATTTAAGTGTTTATTTGTAATTTCTGTTTTAAAGTCTGGCCCCAGGTCACGTTGAGTGTGATGATTCCAATGAAAGAGGTTTATTCAAGGCATAGGTTTATTGCGTGATCCAAATGCAAATTTCCAATGAAATGTCCAAGGATTTACACAATACGTTTCTATAACATTGTAGGTAAAGAGAATCGTGACCACAGACTAGGTAGTAGATTGATCGTGACCAGCGGAGCAGACAGGAGCAGACAGAGAAGAAACTGGAGAATCGATGGAATTGACATTACATGACAGAATTGACAGCTATCAACTCATCAACGATAAAACGGTATGTGCGAGAAGCCATGGATAGGTCACAGTGGCGAACAATTGGAGAGGCCTACGTCCAGCAGTGGACTGCGATGGGGTGATGATGATGATGATGATGGAGTTAGGTTAGTAGGTAGATCGGTGGTCATCAGAGAGGAGTGGCAGCATGTGTAACATGTGAAGTGATGACCAAGAGTGATACCGACGTCGAAGAAGATGAAGAAGGTTATCAGGTAAATATTTGTGCAGGACACAAATGACAATAGGGACGTGGGAAAAATCTGCTTATATGGTGCGATGACGTACTTTTAGGCTAAAATCAAACTTTAACAGCATTGGCTGTTTTGTTCGTCAAATCATTTTAATATACCACGATCAAAAAGTCACCATAACAATGTCCGTGAGAAAACAAAAAATCTGAAGAAGAGTCTACGCAGGTAAGGTCAACCGTGCACGGTCTTGGGCATCCATAATGAGCGGATAACTGGAATGTAACGATACTTACGTATTGCCAAATATAATTATTTGCCACAAACAGGCTGAAGATGCTCGTACGAAACGCCTTTGCATTTTATATTTTTTTCTTAAATTCATACAACATCTCATACACTGACCAGATTCCGGAGCTAGTAGCTTAAGCACTTGTATTACGGATATCAGACACCAGAGCAAATCATCGTCATCGTCAGCCCATTTAAGTCCCCACTGCTGGGGCACGGGCCTCCCTCAATCACATGAGGGGTAATTGCCATACTCACCACGCTTGGCAGACGGGTTGGCGAGGGTTTTGATATAAATGCAGAGTTTTCCTTCTCTTGGTGCTGATGATCATGCCAGCAGCTTTACCTTAGTCGCCTTTTACGACACCTCAGTAAGAGTGAGGGTGGCCTATTCTACTCTGCCGAGGACCACACGGCCACAGCAAATACTTAACATATTATATGTTAAGTATTATATATGTATTTCCTCTGTCAGTCTGTCAGTCACTGGAGTGACAAACTGTCAGAGGAAACTAGGATTAATGGACTGTCATTAGACCAAGACACTAAACAAACACAAGTTTATCACACGAATGTTTGTACAGGGTGGGGATCGAACGCACCACCGTAATTATCAATAACTTGAACTGTTTTAGGCACGCATGTCATCCCCCGCGATGTCAAGCTACACTTTTTTGGATCAAAGTCAAGCTACCAGGACGTGAAAGTGGTATTATTGCCAGACATTCGTTTCCCACTTTGCTATCCGATTCTCGGATGACCGTACCAGCGTAGACTCTCCTTCAGATTTTTTGCTTTGTCACGACAGGGGAAGTAGAGTAATTGCAGTAGGAATTGGGGCCTCGGGTTCCGAAGCGACAGCTTCAGATGCTACAAAACGTTAAGATGAAGAAGAAGACCTAATGGACCTAAATCCTGTACCTAATATACCATCTAGCAGGATTATCACACGCAACAGGCCCCTTTTATGAAAGATGGGTGGCAGGAGCTGATAACGAGGAGTCAAAGACATATCGCAGAATATCATTACAATATAACTGGGATGACTATCATCCCATGGAGTAAGGGGAAGGCGCTAGTGTGGGACGCGACCTGTTTGGTGACGGCGGCGGTTATCGCTTACCAACAGGTGATCCGTCTGCTCGTCTGTCACCTATCACATCCTCTTTTCCTTGCGTCTATTAACGTCAATGAGGGTCGTGACCCCGACGTAATATTTTTTTCAGGATATTCTTTCGCCACACCTATCACATAAAAAAAGTGTCTTTGAGCTTTTAGCTCAATTAGATTGTCCTCGTTTTGAGTCTGTATTGGTTATTGCTGGGATGAAATTGTTGAAAGCCGTAGTCTTATGTACGGTCAGCATTAAAAGTAGTTTAACACGTCAGTACCATGTCGAAGTAACATTTTGTACGTACCCCTTGGAAACTGACTATAATATGCAGAATGGTTACTTTGACATGGTACTAAAGTTGATGCTGACCGTACTTTCTTTTAATATAATTCATGACAAGGATATCAATAAAGTCTTTTCAGCAAGATGAAATGAAAAACACAGCTGTTTAAGATTTTCGCACCACACGCAAGCGAATGTCGTCCCACCCTCTTCATTTAGATAGATGTCGGTCCCTGACTGGACCGCCTGTGCGTTTCGCACGGATTTTTTTACGACTAACGAATAGCAGTTCTGTGAAACGTTTTGGGCTGTAGCAGTATAGCTTAACGGTTATGATTTAGGGACCTTTAAAAGCAGAGTTCTTATTCCATTCTGAAAGGCCGGTTACGCATCAGTGACTCTTCCAGTATCGCAGATTTTCTTAAAC
This sequence comes from Marasmia exigua, assembly GCA_019059595.1. Taxonomy (NCBI): domain Eukaryota; kingdom Metazoa; phylum Arthropoda; class Insecta; order Lepidoptera; family Crambidae; genus Marasmia; species Marasmia exigua. The sequence goes on from CM032485.1 coordinate 14,587,398, forward strand.
GGCCGTGACTCACTTGCTCAATTGCTGCCCCAAGCATTTGAAATTAAATTCTAAATTATGATTTGATTCTTATTTTTCTTTTTAATTATCACTTTGACAATACTGATTTCAAAATCACTGTGGCAATAGTGACTTCAAAATCACTTTAGCAATAGTTATTTAAAAATTACTTCGGGCTTAGAGATTTCAAACTCACCTTAGCAATAGTGATTTAAAAAAACTTTGGCAATAGTGATTTAAAAACACTTTAGCAATAGTGATTTAAAAACCACTTTGGCAAGAGTGATTATAAAATTACTTAGGCAATAGCGATTTAAAAACCACTTTGGCAATAGTGATTAGAAAATTACTTTAGCAATAATGTTTTAAAATCACTTTGGCAATATTGATTTAAAAACACATTGGCAATAGTGATTTAAAATCACTTTGGCAATAGTGATTTAAAATCACTTTAGCAATAGTGATTTCAAATTACTTTGGCAATTGTGATTTAAAAACACTTTGGGAATAGTGATTTCCAAATCACTTTGCCAATAGTGATTTAAAACGCTTTGGCAATAATGATTTAAAACACTTTGGCAATACTGATTTCAAAATTACTAGCAATAGTGATATAAAATCACTTTGGCAATAATGATTTAAAACACTTTGGCAATAGTGATTTCCAAATTACTTTGGCAATAGTGATTTAAAAATAATTTTGACAATAGTGTTCTTTTATGTTCGTGGCGGCAAACAAGCAACGACGAGACGTCACAAAATAGTAGACACCGCACGCCGGCAGCATACATCAGGTGCTTGAAAACACTGATTTCAAAATCACTTTGGCAATATTGATTTAAAAACACTTTGGCAATAGTGATTTAAAATCACTTTAGCAATAGTGATTTCCAAATCACTTTGGCAATAGTCATTTAAAACACTGGCAATTCTGATTTCAAAATCACTTTAGCAATAGTGATATAAAATCACTTTTGCCAAATTCGACTGACCGGATGGCGCAATTGGTGTTGACCCTGCCTCTTACGCCAACGGTCGTGGGTTCCATCCCCACCCGGGACAAACATTCGTGCAATTAACACTTGTATTTGTTCAGTGTCTGGGCGTAATATATGTATTTAAGTATATATTTGTGTTCCCCTGTTGTCTGATATCTGTAACACAAGTGCTTAAGCTACTAAGTACGGAATCAGGTCAACGTATGAGATATTATTGTGGGAATTACTTTGGCAATACTGATTTAAAATACTTTGGCAATAGTGATTTCCAAATCACTTTGGCAATAGTGATTCAAAAATAATTTTAACAATAGTGTTCTTTTATGCTCGTGGCGGCAAACAAGCAACGACGAGACGTCACAAAATAGTAGACACCGCACGCCAGCAGCATACATGAGGTCCTAAACAGGCTACGCACATATACGAGTACATGCTCGCGGACAGTGATCTCAGCGTGGTTCGGCATTAATCAGAGGGCCTAATTTAAAGCAGACGTTACGAACAAATCAGAGTTTCCCTCTCTTTCATACGCCCTGTGTGTCTCCTTTGTTTTGATGCGACAGGTATGTTCTTATACTTTACGGGACGGCTTCAAATTAAGCCACCAGAATACAGAATCTTTGCGAGAGAAATACGATACTGCCTAGCGCTCGTTGACAGTAATACAAGAGTTCGTTGACCTACAACGAACTCTTGTATTTCAATAAAACCTGGAGCCGATCTTCAATATTCCATTCTGTTAGGATCAGCTGACGCAGTAAGCATTCCATGTCAGCTAGCGCCAAATTTTCCAGTTGTGTTGCTTCTTCAGATTTGCGTAATTTTACGCACCAATGAGTTTGTCGCGTTAAGACATGGTTCATGGAGAGAGGCGACGAAATACTTAGTCGGAGCTAAATTGAAGTCATTTAGCACAAATCCTTTTTACTTTAAGCTTGGCTGTGAGGTAAAACATTGTGAGGAAAACTTTTCTTTAATATCCTAAATTCATCACATAATTATACATTAAACAGCGGCGCTACTGAACTAAACAAGCAGCCTAAGTTAGTGGTAAGTTAGTGGAACATAAAATGAGTACAAATTGAGGAAGAAAAATAAACGTTTATTACATTTGAAATATTGTTTTAGGAGGCCTGGTTTTTCCAAGAAAGGAATAACTAGTTTGGTAGAAATGTAATTGTGAAAATTAATTGTGTTGTCTATTGTAATTTTGTGTCTGTTCTGCGGTCCAAGTTTTCCCTTGTTAGTTTTTAATTTTTTACAAAGGTCAGGTTTAATACAGCGAGATTGATGTCCGACTCGTGAAGGCAAGTCAATATAAGTAATCAATTTTATCGTTAAATTTAGTGTCAAACATTTTTTTTTCTTAAGCAAAAAATCTTAAAATGTTCATAATATTAAATATGATTAGAAAGAAAGAAGATAAAAAAATTTTATAGACATCACAACATAGAACATACAGCAGTTGTAAACAGAACACAATTTCTCACAAACAGAAAACAATTAAAAATACATATAAATAAAAACAAAAGGAATAAAAAAATAAAAAAATATTCAATCATGTCCAGACAGTGCCACATGAATATTATAGTCTGTTATGACGTCTAGTATAAACGGCCCTCACTCAGCTTATATAACAGCCCAGACAAAGGTTTGGTTTTCAGTGAGACCAGCTGAGTGAGTATGTGTGTAATGTGGGTATATAATACTTACATTAATGTCTAAATTAGAGTATGTACCTACCAAAAAAATTACCTACAATGCATTTAGAAGTTCGCTCAAGGAAATTATGATCTCATTGTTTATTGGTTAATTTAATTAAGTACATGTGTATAATGCTTGTAATATTATTATAAAAAGATGATGGATGAGGTGAATAATATTTACAAAAGAGTTTAGTCTGCCCCGCTACTCATCGTGCCTAGAATGCTGGCGGCGTTACCTCTTTGAATACTAACCAGATACGTTGGCCGAGGTATCTGCCAGCATAACGGTCACCTGAACTATCTAGTAGCCGAGCAGATAACTCGCGAAAAACTTGTATGCTTTGGGCCCTCACGGTCCTAATGTTTCCACGCCGAAAGGGGCGAATCGATAACAGCTGTCTGAGGCGGAGTATTTGTTCCTTTTACATGACATGGGAAGGGGCCAATGTGTCCGCACAGGTCGCATCCCAGACAATGCCTTGCCCTGATGGGATAAGGGTCATCCCATCGGACCTTTTGCCATCGCTCCGACAAATGCCTAGGGGTTCCAGGACTGCTGGAGTGCGAACTGATATGAAGGCCCAGCGGATGATGTCATTCAGGCGATGGCGAGTGATCCGGCCGGCGTTACGGGCACACCACAGACCGTGGTGGCTCAAGGATCCTACCTACTCTCCACAGAAGCATGTATGAGGGTGAGTAATGGGGAGACCAAGGCGAAGGGAAACCGTTATGGAAAGAGTGACGTTGTCCAGCTGGTAATTAGAATTTATAATATTTCATTAGACTTACTTTTTATAATAGTTGGTTAAGTTGCCATGCCCAAACAGGGCCATGTTTACGTGTCTCAAGTTATTTGTGTTTACATCATTACTATGTACCAACATTTAGCAATAAAATAATATGACTATGACAAAAAGTACTGCGCTAACGCAGTGCTGGTTTTTTTATGCCATAGATGGCAGACGAGACGGATCACCTGATGGTAAGCGATCGCTGCCACCCATGGACACCCATGACACCATGGCAGTCACAAGTGCGCTGCCAACCTTTAAACCCCTTTTCCCCCAGATTGGGCCTCCGGTACCCACACTCACGCGGCGAAACACAGCACAGTGCTGCTTCACGCCGGTTTTTCTGTGGGGCCGTGGTATCTCTCCGGTCGAGCCGGCCTATTCATGCCGAAGCGTGGCTCTCCCACAGTCTCGGTCACGGTCGGTTTTCAGATTGCTGGTTATTCAAACTTGTATTACTAATACAATTTAACAAATGTCGTAAACGAAAACATTTACTGTGAGAAAGTTTGGCAGGTCGCTAACTTTTTTGTTATAAACTTTTTCGATACTAAAATAACTCCATTGAAATTTTATTTCGATTTCTGAACAAACCGTTGCATCGAGTTTGTTCCTAAAGTGGAAAATTGAACGAATGTGAAAAATTTCTGATAAACATTTTTATAGTGATGTGTCAGTGTTTATCGATGCTAATATTATTTTATACAAAAGCAATTTTTATCTATAGATAAAAGATCATGCTTATTGTACGTACAGCCACACATCACCTTAATGATTTACACATTCAGTTCAAATTCAAATGAGGAATTTTGACTGAATGTAGTTACCTGATGTGCGGCTGTCTGTACGTACAAACAGCGTCAGGTCTAGTCCCCATGATAGATGCGGTATAGAATGCGGTATAAGAACTATTCTAATGTTAGTTACCATGAAAGTTTGAAAGCAATTTTATAGATTTGTTTACTTTAACGTGTGGCTTTCCGTACTATGGGAACCAGGTGGCCTATTTTCGTGCACTCGACTTAAAAGCCGAAGTAGAAATTTGTATGGACGAATGGATGAAATCTCTTTAATTCGACTTCAATGACGATTGCTCGAGAATGGGCTCCCTATGAAACAACGATGGTAGAATACAAAATTATTTTCTGAGAATATTTTAAATAAATTGACGACCCGATTGGAACAGTGGTAGTGAACGCTGCCTCTGATACAAGGGTTGCGGGTTCGATCCCCGCACAGTACAAACATTTGTGTGCATGAACATGTTTGTTTGTATTGGTCTGGGTGTTTGCTATGTATTATAAATATATATTTACAAAAAAAAATGTATATATTTGTAATCCCACTGTTGATTCTGATGTCCTTAACACAGGTGTTTGAGCTACCTATCTCAGAGTCAGATCAATGTATGTGATGTTGTGAAATATTTATTATTTAATAAATTTATTAATAAATAAATATTTCACAACATCACATACATTGATCTGACTCCGAGATAGGTAGCTCAAACACCTGTGTTAAGGACATCAGAATCAACAGTGGGATTACAAATATATACATTTTTTTTTGTAAATATATATTTATAATACATAGAAAACACCCAGACCAATACAAACAGACATGTCCATGCACACAAATGTTTGTACTGTGCGGGGATCGAACCCGCAACCCTTGAACCAAAGGCAGCGTTCACTACCACTGTTCCAAACGCTTCGTCAACTATTTCAATATGAATATGTGTTTGTCTGTCTGTTTGTCCGTCGGCAAACCGGAGCTACGGATTGACGTAATTTTAAGTGGTTAAATAGATACATACAAAACTTCATCATCATCATCATCAGCCCATTTAAGTCCCCACTGCTGGGGCACGGGCCTCCCTCAATCACATCAGGGGTAATTGCCATACTCACCACGCTTAGGCAGACGGGTTGGCGAGGGTTTTGATATAAATGCAGAGTTTTCCTTCTCTGGGTGCTGATGATCATGCTAGCAGCTTTACCTTAGTCGCCTTTTACGACACCTCGGTAAGAGTGAGGGTGGCCTATTCTACTCTGCCGGGGACCACACGGCCATACAATACAACGGCGCATACAAAACTTAAAAGCTAGGTTTACAGAGATACAATGTACAATTAAGGCGGTCTTGTCGCTGGGGGCGATCTTTACCAGACAACCTTCAGGGGTTTTTTTTATGACATAGGTGGCAGACGAGCTGACGGATCACCTATTAAGCGATTGCCGCCGCCCATGGACACCCGCAATATCAGTGGAGTCACAAGTGTGCTACCAGCCTTCAAACTCCCCTTCCCCTCTCACGAAGCGAAACACAGCACAATGCTGCATCACACCGGTTTACTGTGCGGCTGTGGTATGATTCCAGACGAGCCAGCCCATTCATGCCGAAGCGTGCTCTCCCACAGTCAGGTAAAGGACATTAAATAGAAGAGGGAAGGGTGGGGCAATCCATTCAATTTATATTATAAATACATTTGTCTAGATTATAAATAAAACGTTATCATACACTTTTAAGGTTAGTAAGATCGATTGAAGGGATAGAAAGTCACATAAGCTACTTTTGTCTCTTTCTAATGCAAGCAAAGTTGCGGGCAATAGCTAGTACTATATATGCATTATACTATGGTTACGGGTTCTATTCCTGCATTACAACACTGTGCAAGTTAATGGGTCCTAAAAAAGGTCAAATATTGTCTCAATCAAAATTAATTTTAATTTATTTATCTTCCTCAAACAAATATAAATCCATAAAAATAATATTAATAAGATAGATAAGATAAGATAAGAAACAATTTATTGACCACAACACATTACACATAGAACAAAACAGAGAAAACAAGGTACAGAGGCAAAGAGTTGCGGCCAACAAGGCTCAGCCTCAGCATATGCTGCAACTGCCGCATACAGCAGCTCCAGCGCTGGTTTTCAGGCTGGACCTTGGGTGACGCCTTTTCATTGAAAAAAATATTATAAAAGATTGTACTACGTTTTTACGAGAGAAAGGTGGCAGACGAGCAGATGGATCAGCTGATGATAAGCGATTTCCACCGGCTATGGAAACCTGCGAAACCAGTGGAGTCACATTGTACTGCCGACCTTAAACTCCCCCTTTCCTCCGGATTGAGCCATCGGTAGCCGTGCGGTCCCAGCAGAGTAGAATAGGCCACCCTCACTCTTACCGAGGTGTAAAAGGCGACTAAGGTAAAGCTGCTGGCATGATCATCAGCACCCAGAGAATCGAGAGGGGATTCAAAACTCTGCATTTATATCAAAACCCTCGCCAACTCGTCTGCCAAGCGTGGTGACTATGGCAACTGCCCCTCATGTGATTGAGGGAAGCCCGTGCCCCAGCAGTGGGGACTTAAATGGGCTGATGATGATGATGATAGGCCTTTGGTACCCTCACTCACGCGGCGAAACACAGCACAATGCTGCTTCACACTGGTTTTCTATGGGGCCGTGGTATCGCTCCGGTCAAGCCGGCCCATTCCTGCCGAAGCGTGGCTCTCCCACGTTGACACGTGGTTATTACACTTATGGTGGGGTTCACCGACTTTTAAAACACCTGAGGGCCTCTTCTCGAGCAATGACAATATTTGACCTTCCCCAGACCTTATAAAATCGGTAATTCCTTTGTTCGCTTAAGTATTAAGATATTCAATAAGCTACCACAAAATGTCATTAACCTATCACTGGATAAGTTTAAGCCTCATATTAAAACCTGCCTAATTAAGAAAGGTTACTATAGTGTACAAGAGTATTTAAATGATAAGGATTCTTGGTCATGTTAATCGATTAGTCTTGTGAGTTGTTATTCATAGTAGTCTGTTAACTTTGACAATTGCATTTTTTTTTCTTCTCAATTGAAACTCTGTAACATCATCAATATTTGAAAAGAGTAACTACTGAGTTTCTTGCTGGTGTCTTCTCAGTAGAAATCGACATTCCGTACCAGCGGTAGATGTCAAAGTCAAAGTCAAATAATTCTTTATTTGCATAGGCTTGTACACAGCACTTACAAATCGTCATACATTTGAATGACTTAAAACTATTTATAAGTACTTATGTATAATTTACATGTTAATACATATATATGTTGATACATAAAATATACTAAAGAAATAAATAAACATAATGCGATTCTACCACCGGCTCGGAAAGTTGTTTCTGGTCGAGAAGATCCGGCAAGAAACTCGCCAGTTACTCTTTTTAATCGGCAAACTTTCATACAATGTTGTGTCATCATCATACCAAGCCATACAGTTCAATTGTTACACAAAATAAAATAAAGGAAAATAATAATAAAATAAATATTATGAGGTAAACCGAAGCAGACCAGTCCCCAAAGGTGGCACCTGTTCACAAGTATGACGTATGTGTCAGCCATCATTTCACTCGATGATAATATGTGTACCTATATTGACATTCATAAGTGTTCTGTATGGACCTAAATTGAATAAAGATTTTTTTATCTTTTATCTTTTAGCACACAAAAAATATTGCCAAAATTTTAGTTTATAAACTAACGCCATTTGTGTCTAATCAAACCTAGCCAGTCTTGAGTTTACAAACAGGCTAGATAGTTTTAAGCTGTTTGGATCAAAGTTTTCAGCCACATTGAGATACAGTTAACTATAGCGTATGTCTGATTTTGACTGATTTAAACTAAGGGCTTTATTCATAAACGTTCAATAATCCTTTGTTAGCTAAAAAGGTTATAGAACAGTTTTCACGTTTGAAACAAAAAAAAACCTAATATTTTCGAAAAAAGAATCAAAACTGCTTTATAACACCGTTTTGGTTAACAAAGTTATAAATAAATTACCCTAAATGCGTTTGAAATTTGACAGTTTAATGTGGTTGACTCTACACACACATTTCCTTTACTAAATTGATTTCAATCTTTAAAAAAAACATAATTGTTAGTGCTTCTTTATAAATCGAATGAATTACTGTGGTTCCAATAATAGTAAGCTATAAAAATAAATGTACAGTAAATCTTACCTTTCAAAAACAACATTCACATTTTAAACTCCACACTCAATTCCAAATTCAAATCCATGATTAAACAACCATAAACATTCCGTATTTAATTCAGCACAGCAGTTAAAAAGTTAATCGCCACCTCACAAGAACATGGCGGCAAACTTTTCGAATTTCGACCTCGATCTCGCTCTCGAAAACTTCAAACGAGTCGTGGACGTCCGCGCCGCACCACGCTCGGAAGCATACTGAATTGGGGAAGCTACCCTAAGATAAACTTTTTAAACCTTTGCGGTTCGCAAACTCGATTTAGATTCTATTTCACTCTTATTGCTTTCAACATAGAGTTCTTTTTTATACTAATTTCGTTTTACGGTTGTGAAGTTATATTTGTTGGGATGGTTGATCTCTCATGGACGTATAGTAATTTGTGTGTGACATCGTAGTAGGCTGGGCTTAGAATTTTAACGTTCATAGGGACACATAGCTGTTGCTTGGATTTCCCGCTTAATATAAGGCTTAGCATACATAAGCGTCTTATATGTTAGAATATGAATTGAGTCTTAGAGTGTGGTGTTTTAGATAAGGGTCTTTGATTTATGTGTGTATTCGAATGATATTGTAGGTTTATTTCAGAACTAAATTCTTGCAATAATTTTAACTAAGCACTTAACTTTTTTTAGTATAATATTTTCAAAATGTTTTCAATGTCAACCTTCCCTTGGTTACAATAGACTATTTACGAATTTACACAATATACATTTTGACAAAAATCAATAATCAAATAATTCTTTATTTGCATAGGCTTGTACACAACACTTACAAATCGTCATACATTTGAATGACTTAAAACTATTTATAAGTACTTATGTATAATTTACATGTTAATACATATATATGTTGATACATAAAATATACTAAAGAAATAAATAAAAACATAATGCGATTCTACCACCGGCTCGGAAAGTTGTTTCTGGTCGAGAAGATCCGGCAAGAAACTCGCCAGTTACTCTTTTTAATCGCCAAACTTTCATACAATATTGACATTTTGCGTCTATGAAAATACTATTCGTTTTCAGAATTATAAATCAGGGTAAAGTCTAAATAATGAACGTTAACTATCGATAAGCGATCGATATCGGTCGATGACTAAAATAAGCTACTATAGACAGGTGGCAGACGAGCAGACGGATCACCTGATGGTAAACAATTTCCGCCGCCCATGGACACCCGTGACAGCATTGGAGTAACAAGTGTGCTTCCAATCTTTAAACCCTTTTCCCCCGGATTGGGCCTCTGGTACCCTCACTCAAGCAGCGAAACACAGCACAGTGCTGCTTCACTTCGCCGGGTTTTCTGTGAGGCCGTGGTTTCACTCCGGTCGAGCCGGCCCATTCATGCCGAAGCGTGGCTCTCCCACGGTTCATTATGTCCAGGGTAGGAATTCAACCCGTAATGTATGCGTATAAGGCTGGTCCTCCCAAAAGGGTTGCCATAACCTCTGGTAACCAAGATATGGTGGATAGCGTCATTTATCGTATTTCCTAAGGTTACATCTTTTGCTTTAATCTAAATATGGGACAGTCCCGTATATTCCTTATTAAGGCGACGGGTAGGGCACACTAGCGACGCCAATCGATTTTGATTTTTAGCTAGTAAACTGGATCTATTTTAAACAATTGCGGGGTTACAACCTCTCGGCAAATACTTACGCGGAAAATCACGCCAAAAGCGGCCTACTTTTGGCGTGAATCAATTTTTCGCGTACGAAAACGGACTCAACATTTTGTGCATGGTTATTTAATAATTAGTATAAGTGTTTGCCGAGAGTTGTAGCCCTGAAATTGTTTAAAAGAGATCCGGTTTAGTAGCTAAAAATTAAAATCTATTGGCGTCGCTAGTGTGCCCTACCCGTCACCTTAAAAGAGAGCTTATTAAAGTAGAGCGTATTCCATTTTAAAAGGTCGGCAGCGCGCTTGTGACTCCTCTGGTGTTGCAGGTGTTCATGGGCGGCGGTAGTCGCTTACCATCAGGTGATCCGTCTGCTCGTCTGCCCCCTATCCCATAAAATAGACGTAAGACTAAGAGACGTATGGCAACCCTACAATGCAATGTTAGGTTGAACAAAAGCACTATAAATTAATATTAAAATATTTTATTTTCTTTGTTCAATATTAATAAGGAGCTAGTATAATTTTAACTATTTTCAACCACTTCTCACTTTATAAAATTAAATTTGGCTCGAATTCAATGCAAACAACTTGTTTTTTACGATAATACTCGCCCTTTATTCATTTTGAAAACGATAATAAAAACATTTCCAGTAATTCTAAAATTTTGAAGTGACGGTTAGGGTACACTAGCGACGCCAATTGATTTAAATTGTTAGCAAATACGCCGGATACAATTTTAACAATTTCGAAGCTGCAGCCTCTCGGTAAACAATCATACTATTTATTTAATACTTATACTTAACTTTGAGGTCTGCTTTTGTACTCGAATTTGGCATGCCGCTTTTGGCGTGAATTAATTTTCCGCGTTGGACCCAACATTTGTGCATGGTTATTTAATACATAGTATAAGTGTTTGCCGAGAGGTTGTAACCCAGAAATTGTTTAAAATAGATTCGGTTTAGTAGCTAACATTTAAAAACGAATGGTGTCGCTAGTTAGAACTACCCGTCGCCTTATTTATATGGGCCATTTATATGGGATAAAAACCATTTATCCCATATAAATGGTTTTTTAATCAACTGATTTACCATTCAAAAACTATCCGAATGTGCATGTTAATATTAGAATGCAACCGCCGAGATAGTAGAAATACGTAACTACATAATTTAGATTGAAACATTCGAGAAGTGCATACTCGGATTTGAAGCTACGACCTCCTTAACATCGCTGGCCATGACATTTAATTCCAATAAATAAGTGAGCGAGTTTATCGGAGTGAAACTGAATGGTTGAATTCATTTAAAGTAGTTATTTTAATAAATTAAATACATTTTATAATATAATAAATTAAATTAAATGAGACAACATCACATTTTTTTTTATAATATAGGTGGCAGACGAACCGACGGATCACCTGATGGTAAGCGATTACCTCATTAATTTAATCATGGAAAGTCCTTATGGGTATTGAAATAAGTGTCAATATTTTTCTTAAGGTGACGAGCAGCTAAAAATTAAAATCGGTTGACGTCGCTAGTGTGCCCTACCCGTCAACTTAAGTAAACATTAAAGTGAATTTGACGTCTCTGAGTGCGGCAGATAGAATAGAAAGCTCTAGATAATGTAGAAAAAAAGTAGGTATATTGTGATACCCTAGCAGAGTTCATTTGAGGTTACAACCTCTAGGCAAACACCCATCATCATCAGCCCATTTAATTCCCCACTGCTGGGGCACGGGCCTCCCTCAATCACATGAGGGGTAATTGCCATACTCACCACGCTTGGCAGACGGGTTGGCGAGGGTTTTAATATAAATGCAGAGTTTTCCTTCTCTGGATGCTGATGATCATGCCAGCAGCTTTACCTTAGTCACCTTTTACGACACCTCGGTAAGAGTGAGGGTGGCCTATTCTACTCTGCCGGGGACCACACGGTTTAACTTCTATTACCCCGGAATCGAACCGGAAAACAAATCGAAGCCACGACTTTTGGCGTACGAAGCATGGGTACAGTCAAATGCGCCAAGGGGCCAATCACGTTAGTCAGTTGAAAAAGTAATTATCATTTTAAAAATGGTGTTAAGTGCGATGCTATGCTTACACGCAAAATTCGGCAAAATTTTTCATTAATACTTGTACTTTGTACTTTTTTTATTTTAATTATGGCTCTACCCGAAGATAATTTGCCAATGTCAAGTAACTTATTGAGAATAAGTAGGTAGTCAACAGTCGAAGTCAGTAAAAGTCACAGTCACTCAATAAAACGCTGGTGTTTTACGTTTTATCGACTTACGATTCAGCGGATATCACTCTAAAAGCAATCGTCGGTTTTAAGACTCTATTTGGTCCAAGCAAGTTGTCACGAGACAACTCACTCGACAAACAATAGCAGTGTTAAAAACGATACAATCCAACGATTCTTATTATTATTACTTTGCGACACTTCACTGCACAAATAAACACCAAATTTGAACACTAAAAACCACTAGACACTAATTTAAAATCTTTGAAAGCATCAGCCCATGCGGCTTCTTTTAGCCCTACCAGCCCTATCTAAGTAAACAGAAAGTGTATATTCTCCCTTCAAGCTGAAAGAAAGGCGGCTTTGGATAAAATATTGCTCACATATCGTTTATTGTGTCTTGGAATAAAAACTGTCTATGTTTTGTTATCTGTGTGAAAGGGAACTTCTTGACTGACATTTGAAGGTTCTTTTTTTATTATTGTACGGCGAAAGGCAGTAAAAGGAAAAATAATCCATTCGACCAACAAAAGCCTTTTAGGGTAAACTATTAAGATTGTTTAGTCGGAGTATACAAAACTACATTGCTGTGTTCCGTGTACTCGCGAACGAATGTTTTGTGCTTAAATGGTATTAACGTTTGTAATATCCTTTATGTACATTCATCTTATAGGTAATCATTAAATTTAAGAACTCAAAGGTGACATGTTTTGGTAAGCTTTGTATAATAAGAAGAGCTTTACTTAAATTACTTGTTATATACATATATTTGCTGTGTACTTAGATGCAGGCTGGCACCCTAATTCTATCACTATAATATCCTCCAACCGATTACGGCTACGGCGGCCAATCTCAACGATCAGCCACGTACGCAGGATAGATTATAGTGCTCAAGTGTGTGCGCAAACACAAGTGCACTCTCTATTCTCTAACCCTCATATTCCGATGGGACACTTCTGTGACACGACCGGAGAGAGATCGAGCGCAGGACCAATAGCTTAACGTGCTTTCCGACACACGGGGGTACAAGACTGCCTACTTCCAGACTCCGAGCTAACACTGAGAATTGCTTAAGAGAAAAACTCAGGTACAAATTTTTGCCCGACCTCTTGCGCAGTCGTCGCTTTAAAGTGCAATCCACTAACCACTACGCCACCGAGGCACTTCTTATAATTAAGTTTATGAACGTTTAGAATAATTGACGGGTCTAAGTATGGCAGTTAGTGACTATACTCCTAGGTAGGTATAGTTCTTACTAGGTATATCAGAGCGTTTACAATCGAGGGTTATCTCGAAGCGATCTCGGCGTCGGACAATGTGTTTACTAAGGTACGTGTTCACGTTATACGCGCGGGCGCGGTGGCCGGTGGTTGCGGCGACGTGGCGATTTTGTGTTCACATTAGCCGCCAGGTGTTGCGCGAGTTTGACGTGTTGTCAGAGATTGAAAACATGGACGACGAATTTTAATTATTAATTGAAAATTCATATTTAAAGTGGGAGATGTAAAAAATAAAGCCGTGTGGTTCCCGGCAGAGTAGAATAGGCCACCCTCACTCTTACCGAGGTGTCGTAAAAGGCGACTAAGGTAAATCTGCTGGCATGATCATCAGCACCCAGAGAAGGAAAACTCTGCATTTATATCAAAACCCTCGCCAACCCGTCTGCCAAGCGTGGTGAGTATAGCGATTACCCCTCATGTGATTGAGAGAGGCCCGTGCCCCAGCAATGAGGGCTTAAATGGGCTGATGATGATGAATATGATTGAAAAAATACTGAGATACGTCGTGTAGTTTCCGAGATATTTTATTTCAAAATATACTGGTTGTGAAGTGACGTCATTGCCGTCCCAATGCTTCGGAACACTAGCTCAGTCCACTCGCGTGTCCCGGTAATACATCGCCCGTATCATCATCAACTTGGTTGAAAATAAAAAACATGACTGTTATTGTTATTACGATACGTCATGTATTCCCGAGATACATTAAAAAAAAAAAAGAGTTTTACGATGACGTCACAATATTAGCGGGCGCCTGCGAAATTTTAATACTTGGTATATCGTCTTAAATTCATTAATATTTGGTATTTTTTGATGGAACAAAAACTTGTCTATTTTTATAGATATTAGTTCTACTGAGACTATAGTATTAAGTGATTTTGTATCATCATCATCATTACCAGCAACCCACACTCGTCCTCTGCTGGAAATAGGTCTCCCCCAATGCACGCCACTGCTCCTGATTTTCGGCCACTCTCATCCAGCCCACACCAGCCAGCATTCGAATGTCATCATCCCATCTTGACGCAGGTCGATTTTGTATACTAATTTACATTCTCCATTATGAAATATTGACCAAAAAGTCTCTTTGTAGAGGTGCTGGACCCCAACAGTGCTACCGTTTCTAGCGACAAGTTCATAAACGGTTGAACTTACTTGACCTTGCGAGGGAATCGCGCACTCCGCCGCTAGTTCGACGTGAACACACACAAACATCTTCACGCGTTTGATATTGACGCGAATCGCTAGCTCGCCCGCTACTTAGACCGCGCGTGCGTTTCGTATGTGAACACTTCCATATTACGCCATATGTTTGATATTTCGCGACCGCGCCCGCCACCGCGCTCGCGTGTCAACGTGAACAAGCATTTAGTATTCAGCCCACGGATAACTATTAATCGAGTTGATACTTATCTATTTACCCTTTTGGGCGGCTTTAGTGTTATCTACTATTGTGTTAATGTAGCTCGAATCGACTAAACCAAGTAAAGTCAAGTAACCGTGGCAGAGCCACGCTTCGGCATGAATTGGTCAGCTCGATCGGTGTGATACCACGGCTTTACGGAAAACCGGTGTGTAAGATCTTTTTTTTTTTTTTTTTGTTGGCCCGGTGGAAAATGCCGCCTTAAGCACACCCGACCGCTGGGAGACGGCCGGGTAGTGTGGGGCTCTCCCCTGGGGTGCTCCCAGGGGCCTACCCACTAAAAACCACCGGGGCATTTCCTGCTACGTCCGTGTGGGGTGGGCTACGGTAACGGGTAGAAACCAAGTCCGCGGCCCACCCTCGAAGGACGAGAGGCTCGCCAGCACGGCCTCTTCAAAAACGGGCCTCGCCGTAAAACGAGGCCTAGGGCCACTCCCATGGCCCACCATTGCCCCCCTCTCCGGAATCGTCCACGTTGCTGGATTGCAACGCAGACGCTCCGGAAGGGACGACTGCAGACCCCTCCCCCAACCCATACCCTGCTGGCTGCAGGGCAGAGAGAGGAGAGAGCACCCACAGACTTTTAAGTTATACCCGAAAACCCTCCCGTTCGAGCATCCCCGCTGGGTTGCGGAGACAATCGACGGGACGGGAAAAGCGGGGGTGGCGAGTCGTAGCTGCATCCCACTGGCTGCGGGACTCAACACAGACCCACCAACAAAGCCCCCACCATAAAGGCGGGGAGAGCGCTCCCGAGAATCGGGGCGCAACAGACTGTTGGCAGGAATTCCACCACCGTGGAACTCCCCAACATTCGAACGCGCCCGAAGGCGCGACAGTTCAAGGCCCGAGAACAAAAAGGCCCCCATACGGCACCATCACACCAGGAACACCGGCCCACCGCACGCCAAAGCGCCCGACAGTGGGTGCCACCACACCCCAACGCCAACCTACGGCAGAAGGGGGGGCTGGATAAAGAAGGCAGCCTCCGTGCCCGGCCCTATTGTGTTCAGGTCCGTAAAGAGAGGCTGGTCCTCTAAGCCCTCAGCAGACAATGAAAGCCCCCGAGTGGTGTGCGCTGCACGCGATCCACTGCGTCGGGGCTGGTCCGCCGGAAATTCTGTGCATCCTTTGGCCGTCGGGTAGCAATCCACGAATGAATTACTACCCGCCGTTGTCCGGGGAAAACCGTGCCCCACGGTAACCGTTTCTGCCTAATACCAACCGAAGCTGGAATCAGGACAGAACTGATTACCAGCGGGGCCACTCTAGGAGGTAGATACACCTGAGTCCCCTCTAGGAGGTAGATACACCTGAGTCCCCGGTGTGTAAGATCTTCGCCAGCGCCTTCATGTCCTTTTTGTCTTCGGGCTGTCCCTCAGTCAAAACACACTCGAACAGGTCTTCGTGGATTAGAATCATCTTCATTGCGAATTTCCATGAATCATAATCCATCATAACTTTTAGTTTCTCGACGGGAAACTGACTTCCGTTGGTAGCCATATTTTTTCAATTTGAAAAAATCTATCAAAAAAAACTTTTCTACAAAAAACGCTATACAAAAAATCTGGCGACCATAACCAGTTGGCAGAGTGGCGGCAGCAGCAGATTTGTGTATTAATAAATAGGTGTTTATGTTTTAGATTTGTATTTCTGTTCTTCGATGGCCATAAGTCCACGTCACATCGACAGCCTAACAAGAGAACAGTCCATAGACTAAAGCATAGAGCAGCATGTTTCGTTTACACTTCCAACAAACAACACTGTGCTGTGTTTCGTGATTAATCCCTTTCCCCCAGATAGGGTCTCTAACCCTATCCGGGGGAAAGGGGGGTTTAATGTTGCAATGTGATGTGACAGTTGTGAGTGATTGTCATTATATTATGTGTTTGTAGACAAGTGTCACAAATGCCACTTTTTTCTTTTTTAATTTTTTTTTTTTGCCTTATTGGCCTTAGTCATATTGTGTGATGTGCAGTGCAGTACACTGCGTCAAAAAAATCGTGGCAGCGGATTTTTAAGGAATTAACGTAATCCCCGTGTTTATATAACACAGAATATGGGATACCGCATTTTGATGTCTCGCCACTGTGTCGCACTTGTACACCACACCCAGAAATTGTATTGTGTTTGTTGTTTTCTTTTTGTTGTATGCTTTGTATTATACCTGTTGTATCTCGGTCTAGAATGTTGACTTTCTGTATTCATATTTAGGTATGTATGTATTTAATATATATCTGCCACATTGTACACTTCTTTTAATATGTAACATACGTGTATATATCTATCCCCACCTGCATTATATATTGTATTCCTTCTTTTAATTCCTACCTAACTCACTCGACATTGCAGATAATGCCGTAGCAGCAAATGCTGAGGTTGAGACTTGATTGGCCACACCCTTCACTTATTCCTAACAAAATGTATATCCCCCATTAAATGTTTCCGCTGTTGTACAAGTATAGCAACTATCTATGCTCTGAATCTATTCATATTTTATGTCATTCTGTATTATTGTATATTGTTTGTGGCCAATAAAAGTATTTTCTTCTTCTTCTTCAATGGTAGCAATTGTTTACCATTATGTAATCCGTCTGCTCGTCTAATCTATCACATAAAAAGTCACTTGGTCTACTTAGTCCTAAATAGTCGAGCTTTAAAGCGTAGATAGAGGCTTGGGACTCCAACCGTTTAAAAGCTGTTGCCTTAAAATCTTTATTTACCCTCATGACATAATCTTCAAATTAAGTATTCTGGCTAAAGTGAGGCAGTACTTTACGCCAGGGCAGTTGCTTAACTTGTATCAAGCGCAAGTCCGAGTCTGCATGGAGTACTGTTCTCATCTTTGGGATGGGTCAGCCAAATACCAGCTTGAGGGGTTAGAGAGTATTGCGAGAAGGACCAAGCGGCTAATTGGCGACGACGAGCTTGTGGGTAAGATGCTACAAAGCCTTGAACCCCGACGCAAGGTCGCAAGCTAATCGATCTTATATCGGATACATTTTGGAGAGTGCGCCACGGAACTGTACAATGCCATTGGAGCATCTCCGTTCTTCCACTACTCCACCAGGCAGACCCTCAATCGACACAGGTACATGGTAGAAATACCAAAAGTCCGCACAAAGAGGTTTGAATCCTGTTTACTTATTCGTACTGCAAAACAGTGGAATCAGCTGCCTGAGGCGGTGTTCCCTAGAGGCTACAATTTGGGGGTTTTCAAATCGCGAGTGAATAGGTAGTGTCTAGGTAATCGTGCTACATCTTAGACCATATTAACACTTACCATCAGGTGAATTATGGCCAAACGCTAATCTATTTACAGTAAAAAAAAAAGAAATAAAAAAAAACATTTTGACAGGTTTTTAATATTGATAGCTTCAAAGTTCAATAGGGACAAGTGTCACTTCATTCGATTTACAGGAGGCAAAACGACCACATCGCCTACATACTTTATAAATGGGATGCATGGACTTGCAGTCCTCTTCAGCAGTGTTGATATTTTGTCATGTAGCAGTGACAAATTGAA
This sequence comes from Marasmia exigua, assembly GCA_019059595.1. Lineage (NCBI taxonomy): Eukaryota > Metazoa > Arthropoda > Insecta > Lepidoptera > Crambidae > Marasmia > Marasmia exigua. The sequence continues at coordinate 14,606,033 of CM032485.1, forward strand.
GATGACTCTACTTGATTCGTTCAACCTTATATTGCGTTTATATATCCTAACCTTATACTGCATCTTGGATCTGTTAGCTTGTAAGGTATCTGAATAATAAATAAATAAAAGTTATAGCTCTCGGCTGTAATTTGGCTATTTAAAATTTTGCTATTTTTTCTTTTAAATTTCCCTATCCAGTCTGCTCACATTTGCCTGTCGTGATACCCTGTAAGAGAACCTGCACTTACTGCCACACTCAGAGTCGTTGATTAACTTAGTTGGCTACTTAAGAAAAAATATATAGACCCTTATTTTTATACGCATAAAGACTACCAATAGTCAATGAACATTAGCTTAAATGACGTCTCTGAGTGCGTCCGTTAGCCTCAATGTAATACAATGTATTTAGTGTAAGATTTGTTGGTTCCCCTTAATAAATAAATAAAATTAAAAAGTTTAGGTGGTGCAAAATGACCCTTCTTCTACATCTTAGCGTGTGATTGCGTCCATAGCTGTCGCTTTGGAGCCCAGGGTGCGCTCAGACCATGATCCAAGATTTGGGGATCTGGTAATTAACAATCAAACGAGTGCTATCTGACCTTCGCAACTTTTTGACAGAGGAATCAGGCCAACTGAAACATGGTTACAAGTTTCAGAATCCAGAGCTAGAAATGTAGCCTCGCTATGTATATTCTACCGCTTAGGTATACTATGGGGAATGCTCTTAGGAATTTTTATTTATTTATTTTATTAGTCACACACAACAGAGTTACAGCAAATGAAACGATGTAAATTTATACAAAGTTAATGTGCAGGCATGGTAGACTGTAATTCTAAAAGTATGTGTAAACAACATGCCAATCACAAAAACAAGCAAGCAACCATTACATGCCGTGTGGTCCCGGCAGAGCAGAGGTGTCGTAAAAGGCGACTAAGGTAAAGCTGCTGGCATGATCATCAGCACCCAGAGAAGGAAAACTCTGCATTTATATCAAAACCCTCGCCAAACCGTCTGTCAAGCGTGGTGAGTATGGCAATTACCCCTCATTTGATTGAGGGAGGCCCGTGCCCTAGCAGTGGGGACTTAAATGGGCTGATGATGATGATGACGATGAACCATTACAGTTTTCCTCACCATGTTTTCCCTCACCGCCGTGCTTCAAACTCGATACAAGTTATGTACTTATATACCACTTTTATATAAATTGGGATGGATTTTTCAAACAATCCCCAACACTCGTGTCCCGTAACAATTCCCAAATTGTTGTTACGGGACATGTAAGACCAATATTTGAACACTTAAAATATGTCACAATGAAATAAAGAGCAGTAAAATAAGATATTATTATTATCATCTATACTATTTATACACAGGTAAATCCAACAAACACCGGTAAAGCTTATAGTTTACCGTGTTAATCCAAAAACACAAAACGCTTGCGCGATGTAATCGACCCCTAGCGCCATCTGTTGGCATGAAATGGAACCAATGTCAAGAAACCAAGTGAGGGTTGGCTACTAGTTGGAAAATATTATATCAAAAAGAAATTAGATGTCCCGTTTGGTTTAGTGCGCGTTCGATCTCCTCTCAGTGCAAACATTTGTGAACATGAACAATTGAAAATGTCTGTTTGTATTAGTCTGGGTATTTTCTATGTATTATAAGTGTGTATTTACAATAGAAAAGTATTATATTCTTATGTGAGAGAAATAAATAAATATTTGATTGATTGATTATAATATGTATATATTTGTAGTTCCGCTGTTGGTTCTGATATCCGTAACACAGGTGCTAGAGCTACCTATCTAGGAGTCAGATCGATGTATTATAATGTTGTGAAATATTCATTAGAAGAAAAAAAAAGCAAATTATCGTGGCACCAAAAGCAATTACTGGATATAATAGTTCAGTGTCTGGGTGTAATATATGTATTTAAGTATATATTTGTGTTGATCTGTTGTCTGATATCTGTTACACAAGTGCTTAAGCTACTTAGTACGGAATCAGGTCAACGTATGAGATGTTGTGAGAATTGTGAGAATAGTTACAAAAAACTTTGTCATTTACCATTAGGTAATTTACTTATTACTTGTTTACTCTTTTTGACTATAAAGCTTTTAGCTAATATTTTACTTTCATACATAAAAATTGTACTAAATGGACTTACTTACCTAACTATAATAATTATAAGAAATTTTGAGAGTTGAATAAGCAAAGGATTTGCTTGTACTAGGGAGCGGTTCATCCTAACACAAGCAAATCCTTTGCTTAAGGTGACGGGTAGGGCACACTAGCGATGCCAATTGATTTTAATTGTTAGCTACTAAACCGGATCTATTTTTAACAATTTCAGGGTTACACCCTCTCGGCAAACACTTATACTATTTCTTAAATAACCATTCACAAATGCGGACTCCAAATTTGTACGCGAAAAATTGATTCACGCTAAAAGTGGCCGCTTTTGGCGGTAATCAATTTTTCGCGTACAAAAACACACTCAAACCGTGCTGCTTCACGCCGGCTTTCTGTGAGGCCGTGGTATCATTCCAATTCTAGACGAAACGTGGCTCTCCCCCTCCTGCCACCCAAAACAAAAAAAAATAATTGTACATGTACGTTCCGCTGACTTTACTGCCTCAATTTCACCTGTGCCATTTTCCAAGACGTAACAGCTACTCTTGCTTGGGAGTTCCTCTCTGCAACTTTTTCACTTTCGCTTTCTGATAGACTTTTAATGTTCCGAACATTGTCGTTAGATAAAAAGAAGTTTCCCATTAAAAGAGATAAGAATGTGTATTTTGGAAGTTTAAAGTGTTTCTTTCGCACATTCATTTTTGAAGGTGAAGGATAGAAGATGTTATGTGAAGTGTTATGAAGTGTTAAAAATATGATTTTACACTTTTTAGCCCCCGACGCAAAAACGACGGGGTGTTCTAAGTTTGACGTGTCTGTGAGTGTGTGTGTCTGTGGCATCGACGCTCCCGAACAAATGAACCGACTTTGATTTTGCTTTTTTATTGTTTGGAAAATGAATAAGGTGATCTTAGCCATGTTGGATAAAAATCGATCCAAGATGGCCGCCGTCACAAAGATATGGATTGTAGGTTTAAACACAACTCCCACAATATGGGTATCATATAAAAGGGCTTGAGTAGCAGAATATATTTATCATGACAAATTTCAAATCCAAGATAGCGGCCGTCGAAGGTTTTTAAAACTTTTAATTTTTTAATTCATGGTTTTTGAAGGCGGAATAAGCTTAATAATTAATCTCACTGATATTCGAGTTATGATGAGACAAATCTATTGACTATCGAAATTAACTATCATTCTCGTAACAACCCTTTCCTTTTTTATAACATAGGGGGCAGATGAGCAGACGGATCGCCTGATGGTAAGCGATTGCTGCCGCCCATGGACACCCGCGAAACCAGTGAAGTCACAAGTGCGCTGCCAACCTTTAAGCCCCCCATTCTCCCGGATTGGGCCTCCGGTACCCTCACTCAAAAATGAAACACAGCACAGTGCTGCTTCACAGTGAGGCCGTGGTATTACTCCGCTCGAGCAGGCCCAATCATGCCGAAGCGTGGCTTTCCCATGGTATTTGTAGTTTGGAAGTTAAAAGTGTTGTTTTTTATGAGGAAGCGAGGCAAACGAGCAAGCAGGTCACCTGCTGGTAAGTAATCACCGCCGCCAGTAGACATCAGACACAACATAAGGACCTTTAGGTATTAGGTACTTTGGTGTCACTGCCTCGGTGGCGCTGTGGTTAGTGGGTCGCAATTTGAAGCGTCGGCTGCGTAAGAGGTCCCGGGTTCGATCCTGAAATTTGTACCTAAGACTTCGTTAGGAAATTCTTAGTGTCAGTCCGGAGTCATGATTTTTTATGTGATAGGTGCCAGACGAGCATACGGATCACCTGATGGTAAGCAATTGCCGTCTCCCATGGACACCTGCAACACCAGTGAAGTCACAAGTGCACTGCCAACCTTTAAATCCCCCTTTCCCCGGATTGGGCCTCCGGTACCCCCACTCGCGCAGCGAAACACAGCACAGTACTGCTTCACGCCGGTTTTCTGTGAGGCCGTAGGTCGAGCCTGCCCATTCATGCCGAAACGTGGCTCTCTCACGGTAAATTGAAAAATTGCCGGTCTTGTACCTCCAAGCCTTGGAAAGCATGTTAAGCCGTTGTTCCTGTGCCGAATTCCTCTCTGATCATGTTACACTGGTGTCCCATCGGAGAATAACAAGTGTTCTTGAGTTTGCGCACACACTTGAACAGCATAATATATGCTGCGTACGTGGCTGATTGTTGAAGTTGGCCGCCGTAGCCGTAATCGGTTGGAGGATATTTTTTTTTATTACTTTGAGTCGGGTCTATGTATGTAACAGTTGTCCTATATTTATGTATCTCTTTACTACACATCAGCCCTCCTCAAATTGTCAGTCCTGTTTCAAACATTTCTGCATTGTATCGTTATTTGCAATTCTACAATTTAATGGTAGACTAAAGTTGAATGTTCCAACAGTGCGCCATTTTGTCGGTCAGAAATTAATTATTTGCTAAGCACTGCATTTGATATGTTCAGGACTAGGTATTATGATTTTCAATTAGCTTGACATGTCATAGAGGTGATTAATATTGTATGAACTGTGATGCATTGAAGCCGTGGTAGTCAAAAGGTCATGCATTTGTTAGATTTCGATCACGGATTCAATTATTGCATAGAATGAACCGTGTGAGAGTCACGCTTCGGCATAAATAGGCCATCGCGACTGAAGTGACAGACTTCGCGGAAAACCGGCGTGAAGCAGCACTGTGCTGTGTTTCGCTGCGTGAGTACGAGTAGTGGGTACGGGAGGCACAATCCGTATTTAAAGGTTGGCAAGTACGCACTTGTGACTCCACTGGTATTGAGGGTGTCTATGGGCGGCGGCAATCGCTGACCATCGGATGATCTGTCTGCTCGTCTGCCACCTATCACATAAAACATGAGAATTAATACAGGGTGAGGATAGACTATTAATAGTGAGTGAGGCATGAAATAGTCCATAGAGTGATACAAACGAGGCTCTTAGTAGTTAGTGAGGCATGAAATAGTCCATAGAGTGATACAAACGAGGCTCTTAGTAGTTAGTGAGGCATGAAATAGTCCATAGAGTGATACAAACGAGGCTCTTAGTAGTTAGTGAGGCATGAAATAGTCCATAGAGTGATACAAACGAGGCTCTTAGTAGTTAGTGAGGCATGAAATAGTCCATAGAGTGATACAAACAAGGCTCTTAGTAGTTAGTGAGGCATGAAATAGTCCATAGAGTGATACAAACGAGGCTCTTAGTAGTTAGTGAGGCATGAAATAGTCCATAGAGTGATACAAACGAGGCTCTTAGTAGTTAGTGAGGCAAGAAATAGTCCATAGAGTGATACAAACGAGGCTCTTAGTAGTTAGTGAGGCATGAAATAGTCCATAGAGTGATACAAACGAGGCTCTTAGTAGTTAGTGAGGCATAAAATAGTCCATAGAGTGATACAAACGAGGCTCTTAGTAGTTAGTGAGGCATGAAATAGTCCATAGAGTGATACGAACGAGGCTCTTAGTTGTTAGTGAGGCATAAAATAGTCCATAGAGTGATACAAACGAGGCTCTTAGTAGTTAGTGAGGTATAAAATAGTCCATAGAGTGATACAAACGAGGCTCTTAGTAGTTAGTGAGGCATGAAATAGTCCATAGAGTGATACAAACGAGGCGCTTAGTAGTTAGTGAGGCATGAAATAGTCCATAGAGTGATACAAACGAGGCTCTTAGTAGTTAGTGAGGCATGAAATAGTCCATAGAGTGATACAAACGAGGCTCTTAGTAGTTAGTGAGGCATGAAATAGTCCATAGAGTGATACAAACGAGGCTCTTAGTAGTTAGTGAGGCATGAAATCGTCCATAGAGTAATACAAACGAGGCTCTTAGTAGTTAGTGAGGCATGAAATAGTCCATAGAGTGATACAAACGAGGCTCTTAGTAGTTAGTGAGGCATGAAATAGTCCGTAGAGTGATACAAACGAGGCTCTTAGTAGTTAGTGAGGCATGAAATAGTCCATAGAGTGATACAAACGAGGTTCTTAGTAGTTAGTGAGGCATGAAATAGTCCATAGAGTGATACAAACGAGGCTCTTGGTAGTTAGTGAGGCATGAAATAGTCCATAGAGTGATACAAACGTTTGCAACGCAAATTGTCTGTTTTGTAACGCAACCCGTTTCTTTTGCAACGCAATCCGACTTTAACCACATTTTCAATTCGTCAATAGTGTTTATTTTTCGAAAAAAAAAACCTCAAGGTTCTTTTACTCACCTTAAATCGCCGTACCGTTACTTGGCACTGAGCAAAAGTCATTAATGCTGATTTTTTTTAAAGCGTTTTTGACATTTTGACATAGTTTTTTTTTATGGCTGCTACTGTGTTTCCCACGGCAAACACTCATATAATTCTGCCAATGTCGAGTGATTAAGGTGACGGGTAGGGCACACTAGCTACGTCAATCGATTTTAATTTTTAGCTACTAAACCGGATCTATTTTGAAAGTGGCCGCATTTGGCCTGAATTAAGTTAGTAGCTAAAAATTAAAATCGATTGGCGTCGCTAGTGTGCCCCACAGATCACTATATATGTAGCAAGCTAGTGTGCCCTACCCGTCACCCTTAAGAGACGTTTTTAATTAGAAACCGACCGGTGTAAGGATATTCTCTTTCTGATTTTTGAAATTTTTAATTGAGAATTAGACATAGAAAATTGGTGGTACAAAGTCCCCTGGCAATGTCACTGAAGTGCCTTTTGATCGTAGTTGCACTATTCCCCGTCAAAATAAACCGTTAAAACTGTAAACTTAAGACAATTACCCGGCTGTTCTACAAAGCGGAGTTTAGCGTAGCAATGATTAGTCAAATTAATGGTTTTGGCGTTCAACAGCTTGGCGGCTTTGGGCCGCGTTGTAAATTCAGAGCTGAGCTTCGTTAAAATGCGCTTTGGTAATGTTAGAAGGAAACTTAATATTCAGTTTCCTTCTTACTTCAAATTTCTAAAAAAAATTATTGTGAAAATTAAACTGTCGCAAAAGTTCGTGTAAAAATATAAAATAACTAGTGGCCCGCTTTCACTTCATTTCGAGATATTAGTTCCACTTTATACTAAAAGATGGCGCTAGGTTTTGATTACATCGCGCAAGCGTTTTGTATTTTCGAATTACCTATAAGCGTTGCCGCTGCACTAAATAATAAATAAATAATCACTTTATTTCCTCTTCACAAAGGTACACAGATTACAATACATATTTCATACACTGCTTAGTACGACATAGTTATAGGTGTACATTTATTTACCTTTGTGAGAGACTGGTGTCTATACTAGGGTAATCCCTGTGTGACAGATCGCCAGGCCCTCACCCTCTGACCGCACTGTTTAGTAAAGCATAGAATTATATGAATAAAAGAAAAAGGATAGAAAAAAAAATCTTGCAATAGAAATTAAAAGAATTGAAGGAAATAAATCCATAATTAGATAGGTTTTTTGAATGAATACACTTTCTGTCACTGTGTGAAGAATTTTTGTTACTATCATTATTTACTTCTCTTTACAAAATATTTTTATCACTATGGATACTTAAAACTTTATCACTTCAAAAAAAAACTTTTTATGTGACAAGTGGCAGACGAGCAGACGGATCACCTGATGGTAAGCTTTTACCGCCGCCCATGGACATCCGCGATACCAGTTGGAATCACAAGTGCGCTGCCAACCTTATACCTCCCTTTTCCCGGATAGGGCTGGTACCCCCACTCACGAAACGGTTTTCCGTAAGACCGTGGTATTATACCGATCGAGCCGGCCCATTCATGCCGAAGTATGGCTCTCCCACGGTTACTCCATGCGACACCAGTGGAGTCACAAGTGCGTTGCTAACCTTTTAACTTCCCTTTCGCCCGAATTGGGCCTCTGGTATCCTCACTCACGCAGCGAAATAAGAAGTTGTGTAGGTCACAACTAAACTGTCCTGTAACGATCATTCGTTATTGTACGGTTTAGTCGTGTAGGTTGTAAAAGAGATAGCGCGTGTTCAAGGGATGAGGATAAAGGTTATTGAATGGACAACATTTCATATTTTTAACATGTCCATATTGTTTTTTTATATGAAAATAGACATAAAATGAACAGACCCTAATTTTTTCTTTTTTCAAAATTTGGCCATTTTCATACATCAAATAAATATTAAAATTCTTTATATTCTAAATAGACGTAAGCGCCAAATGACGCCATCGGACGGCTGAATACAGCGATATTCCTTTGCATATCATTGTTTTAATAAAAAAAGGTACTACTGTCAAAGGTAAATAATACTAGTGTCAACATTGTCAACGTCACTCATTCATTCAACGTTGACAAGTTGTTTTTTTTTTGACAGTTGCATGTCATAAGTTTGGCATTTCGTAAATTTAAAACTATAATGTGCTAAGCAAAGAAATATTTTACATTCTGCCGTCCGATGACGTCATCTTACGTTTTTTAGTTTTTAATTTTTGTCTCAGAAAATAAGCAATATAAAAAATAAATAAATATATATTCGAGCAGTGGAAAAGTAAATAGAAAATTGGTGTTTTTTGTTTTATAGCTAAGCAATTTTGAAATGTTGTCCATTCCGTTTCGATTTAGTCTAATAACTTTCGCAATATTTCTACTTCATTCAGGTTCTGATCAAATTCTTACAAGTAAAATTAAATTACTTTAAACCAAACAATCCAAATGAAAAAAGCTTTTCTTCATCCCCATAGCTGAATCAAGTGAACCCTTAAACTCGATCAAAGCATCGGAGTTAAGATTGAACTGTCAAACTTGAGATAGCAGATTTATCCGGCGATGCGCGAAGCGACAACTTCTCAGATACTTTCAATCATACAACCCGGTTGCAGAACAAATTGTCTGTACTGACCTATTTTGAAGTAAATGAAAGTCATGATAGGGAAATATAATTTCATGTCATAAGCGAAGTCATCATCATCAGCCCATTTAAGTCCCCACTGCTGGGGCACGGGCCTCCCTCAATCACATGAGGGGTAATTGCCATACTCACCACGCTTGGCAGACGGGTTGGCGAGACGCCAATAAGCGAAGTAATTATTTAAAATTGTATCGTAGTACACTACAGAATCATCCTTATCATCTTAACCCGTTTTCAACCAATTTGTCCTTTTCTTCTTAATCTTTACTTATTGTACATGATATAGTGCATGGTTATTTAATAAATAGTATAAGTGTTTGCCGAGAGGTTGTAACCCCGATATTGTTTAAAATAGATCCAGTTTAGTAGCTAACAATTAAAAACGAATGGTGTCGCTAGTTAACCCGTCGCCTTAAACAAGGGAACCAATGCTCAGAATCCTTTACATCATCATCAGCAACCCACACTCGTCCACTGCTGGACATAGGTCTCCCCTAATGCACGCCACTGCTCCCGATTTTCGGCCACTCTCATCCAGCCCACACCAGCCAGCCTTCGAATGTCATCATCCCATCTTGTCGCAGGGCGTCCTACACTACGCTTACCGAGTCGCGGTCTCCACTCAAGGACTTTACGGCTCCAACGGCTGTCAGTTCTGCGGCTAATATGACCAGCCCACTGCCACTTCAGTTTGCTAATTCGGTGGGCTATGTCGGTGACTCTGGTTCTCTGTCGGATTACATCATTTCTGATGCGGTCCTTCAGAGATACTCCGAGCATAGCCCTTTCCATAGCTCTTTGAGCGACTTTGAACCGGTGGACTACTTTACATTACAACGACAAAATAAATAGACACAGAAGCCGGCTACCTACATCACGTGCTAAACAGGTGGCCTACAACCAACCTCACGTTACGACCGAATCGGAAATAGGTTAGGTTGGGTTTTTTTCTTTTCCCTTCGATATGGAAGTCAAAGGGACATACTGAAAGTTTTTAGAACTGGCCACTTATAAGACGATGATTAAAAAAATAAGTTTAAATTTTGAAAATGGAACTCTTTGCCAATATTATTGTCTATGCATTTAATTCGATTCTCTTTTTTTCCGATTTGGCGGCAAATTGAAAATAATCTTTAACAAGTAAGCATGAATTTAACGCGAGAAAATTGATGATTTTCTATGACTTTCGATGTCAAATAAGTCAACAAGAAAGTTATGATAGACTTCGATTGGCCTTTCACGATGAAGCTCCATCTCGTGCCACTGTTTACAACTGGTTTAATGAGTTTAAACGTGGTCGCACTAATCTCACCGATGATTTGCGTGAGGGACGGCCATGTACGGCGACTACCGAAGATCTCTATGCTATTAGAAGGGACACTATTTTGAAAAGATATAATAAAAGTAAAAACTAGCTAAATTGTTCAGTTTTTGATTTTCTAAGAACTTTCAGTGTCGCCCTCGTACCCTACCTTTCACACGCGCCGTGTGTCTCCTTCGTTTTGATGCGACAGATGTTTACTCCACGACCATATACTGCATAGCGCATAGTTCAACGAACCCTTCGATATCAATGTCGGCTAGAGTTGACCTGTGTTTATTTATTTCGTGTCACAGCTTTCGCTTTATTTTTGCGAAAACCTTTGATAATTCAAAGACTGAAACATTCCAATTTCAAAGGAAGCTATAAACTCTTCCCACCAAAAATAAAATAACACAAAGCCTTTGAAAATATCAGCGTCATTTAACGCTGACTTCTTTGTTTCCGCATATCAAATGGCTTAGCGTGAATATAACCCCCACGTACAAGTTTTACGACATAAGTAAAGGAAAGAAACGACGAAAAATAAAATCTTAAGTGCTTTCTTCGCTAATCCGGGAACGGGGCGATCGGTAATAAGCCCCTTGGCGGGCCGGGTTGTATCGTAAGGGTTTAACCCTTACAATGTACATATCGACGTTTGAAGGTGGGAATTAACTATCTTTTTTTTCTCCAATATGGACTCTTTATTCTTTTTTTTATATGGCTCTACCCGAAGATAATTTGCCAATGTCAAGTAACTTATTGAGTATAAGTAGGTAGTTGAATGTGAAAATCTCCCTTCAAGGTGACGGATAGGGCACACTAGCGACGCCAAACAATTTTAATTTTTAGCTATTAAACCGGATCTATTTTAAACAATTTAGGGGTTACTAATCTTTCGGCAAATACTTGTACTATTTATTAAATAACCATGCACAAATGGGTCCATTTTTGAACGCGAAAAATTGATTCACGCCAAAAGCGGCCACTTTTGGCGGTAATCCAAAATTCGAGTGCAAAAGCAGACTAAACAATTAACTGTAGGTAAGTATTAAAAAATAGTATAGGTGTTTGCCGAGAGCTGTAATCCCGAAATTGTTTAAAATAGATTCGGTTTAAAAATTAAAATCGAGTGGTGTCGCTAGTTAGGGCTACCCGTCGCCTTAATATTGTGATGTCTTTGTGTATGTTTTATTCTGGTTCTTGGTTTTAGATGGTGCTTGGTGAAAAACTCAATTAAAATCACAGATAACTATATGTACATTAAAATAAACATCAAAAGGATTTAACTCGCACGACCGGTCAATAACCATTAAGTTAACGTGTCTCTTTAATCACTCGACATTGGCAGAGTTATTATGTGTTCGACTTAGGCAACACAGTAGCAGACATAAAAAAAAAATAGGTAGTTGATTCGGCGGGTAGGGCTAAAACAAGCCTTGTGGGCTGAAGCAATTCAAAGGTTTTAAATTAGTGTCTAGTGGTTTTTAGTGTTCAAATTTGGTGTTTATTTGTGCAGTGATCACTTTGCGGTACTGCAAAGTGATCCTAATAATAAGAATCGTTGGATTGTATCATTTTAACACTGCTATTGTGTGTCCAGTGAGTTGTCTCGTGACAACTTGCTTGAACCAAATAGAGTCTTAAAACCTGCGATTGCTTTTAGAGTGATATCCGCTGAATCTCCAGGTCGATAAAACGTAAAACACCGGCGTTTTATAGAGTGACTGTGACTTTGACTGACTTCGACTGTTGACTACCTACTTATTCTCAATAAGTTACTTGACATTGGCGAATTATCTTCGGGTAGAGCCATAATAAAAAAAAGAGAAAAAACGTCACTCAGCACGTCACCCCAGTAATAACGGCTTCCCGCGGATTTTCAAGTATGGCTTTCTATGAAAAAGCTAAGTTTGGCTAGGGTCCTCGTCTCTGCAGTCACTCAATAAAACGCCGGTATTTAATCGTGCTATGGATTCTTCCGATTCATTTTTCATGTGAAGGAAACACAGGTTTTAACCATATACTTTAATGGGCTCCTTTCTAATTCTATAATTTTAACACCTTCTCCACGCGACACCAAAGTTCAATTGATCTTATAAAAATAATAATTATTAAAATTATAGTCTAAGATACGAGTAGGAAGCGATAAGCATCATAATGCATTTGAATTTCTATGCCTATTTATTTTATGCTTGGTTGTAAAGCGACGGCTGCACTTGTCTTCCCCGGGTCTTGCCGTTTTTCTGTTAAGAAATTCTCAGTGTCAGCAGGAGTCTGGAACTTGGCGGTCATGTACCCCCGTGCCTCGGAAAGCACGTTAAGCCTTTGGTCCTGCTCCTGATCCTTCTTCGGTCGTGTCACAATGATCTACCATCGCAATATGAGGGTAAGATAATATAGAGTGCACTTATGTCTGCCCAAACACTTGTACACTATAATATGTCCTGCATCTATGGCTGATCGCTGAGATTGGCTATCATAACCGAAATATCGGTTTGGAGGACATTATTTTGTGGTTAAAGTTACTTAACCCCCACCGCTTCGATGCAACCGGTCCTAGAGCACGATAAAAGTTTATGATCCGTATTGTCCGCTCAATGGTAGGAAAAATAACGCAATACAGTAAACGCCTGTGTGAATTTGAGAGCCCGAGAACTTGCCTACTCCGTAGATTCGAATAAAGATAGCCGGCGCTGATTTTATTATATGTATTTGACTTTTACTTTTTTTCTTCATTGAAAAAAGTGGATCAATCCTTTTAATAGAGAAACTTATGCTCTGAAGTTGAATTGAGCCACTTTTACTCAATACATTTGAGCCACTTTTTTAATAAAAAGAGGATCAATTCTGTAGAAGTAAGTCAATTGTATTAAATAAAAGTGGGTCAATTTGATTGAAAAAGTGGGTCAATTTGATTGAAAAAGTGGGTCAATTGTATTGAAAATAAGTGGATCAAGTTGTGTTGGGTTGAGTTCTACCAACAGATTCTTTGACTTTTTGGTCAGATAATTATATAATAGGTTGCAGAAAAACAGATGGATCGCCTGATGGTTGCCGCCGCCTACATTTAACCCCACCTTTCCCCGAATTGAGCCTCTGGTACTTTCACTTACTACGCGGCGAAACACAGTGAGAATATCAAAGCTCTAATTGCGGTAGAAGGATAAAAGGTTTTCAGCGCACTTGTGACTTCACTGGTGTTGCGGTTGTCCATGGACGGAGACAATGACTTACCATCAGGTGATCCGTCTGCTTATCTTTTACGTTACATAAAAAATAGTATTCAATTGATGCCATGTCAAAATACCAGCTTGAGGCGTTAGAGTATTGAGAGAAGGGCCAAGAGGCTAATTGGCGACGACGTGCTTGTGGGTAAGAGGCTACAAAGCCTTGAACACCGACGCAAGGTAGCAAGCTTATCGATCTTCTATCGGATACATTTTGGAGAGTGCGCCACGGAACTGTACAATGCCATTGCAGCGTCTCCGTTCTTCCACTACTCCACTAGGCAGTACCCTCAATCGACACCGGTACATGGTAGAAATATCAAAAGTCCGCACAAAGAGGTTTGAATCCTGTTTCCTTATTCGTACTGCGAAACAGTTGAATCAGTTGCCTGAAGAGGTGTTCCCTAGTGGCTACAATTTGGGGGTTTTCAAAGCGCGAGTGAATAGGTATCTTCTAGGTAATCAGTGCTTCATCTTAGACCATATTATCACTTACCATCAGGTGAAATATGGCCAAACGCTTACCTAACTACAGTAAAAAAAAAAAAATATAATTATTGCATTGATCAGGCGCGGGAGAAAACAGCTTAACTTGTTTACCGAGCCACGGGTGTACAAGACCGCCTAATTCCAGATTTCGGGCTGAAACTGTTAATCTCTTACCTAAGGTACAATTTAAACCTCACCCGGGAATCGAGCCCAGATTAAAATTATCTATTCTACATTGATGATCCTATGAAAATGAGATTAATTTTGACAGACATTTTAATGATATCTTCCAACCGATTACAGTTACGACGGCCACGTACGCAGGATATAAATAATAATATTATTCCTATCGATAATGGCTACGGCAGCCAATCTCAACGATCACCCACGTAACGC
>CM032485.1:14620516-14669833 GCA_019059595.1 Marasmia exigua
ACATTCAATTTGAGCTTTATGCTTATACAAACTAAGACAAAAGGAATATTAGTGTTTTTCGCGAAACTTCTTTCGTGGTGCGGACTCTACCATTAAGTTCTTAATTTTTGTGATTGTTTTTTGTGTGATAGGTGGCAGACGACTAAACGGATCACCTGATGGTAAGCAATTTCTGCCGCCCATGGACACCCGTGGAGTCACAAGTACGCTGCCAACTTTTAAACTCCTCTTATTAATTATGACATGAGTACAGGGATATAGATGTGATCAGAACGTGCTTACCTTTGAATTATTAATGTAAAGATAAAGGATAAAGAGTAGTATAAGAATAAAGCTTTTTACTCGTAAAACATTACTCACCAATATTTAGAACGGACATGAACGCCACCAGAGTGAGCGCCGACCCCAGCATATTCGTCGTTTTTCCTGTAACAACAAAAAATATTGTTTTTGTTATATAAGCGGTTAAGTGCTCCATCTTTCTGTGAATTCTTAATGTTGTTCCAGAGGGTTTACAACGAAGCGGAGTTAGTCTTGTGCCTAATCGTACACTTTCAAGTTTGAACTACAACGCTAGTACAATGCTAAAACTGTACTAGTACATCATGCGAGTCAAACTAAATGCGGTTAGATGCGAAATTAAGATCTGATCATTATTCTTTCGGTGTGACCCAAAGGTTGACTGATAGAGAATGGCCCTTGGCATTAAGTTTGCCTATTCTATATATATTTTTTTATATAAAAAAAAATCCACGGACACTGGTTCCATGCCTTTTATGTGCTTATTTTTTTAAGATTTACAAAATTTTAATTTTTTTCCGAGATAGAATTAAATTTAAATTAAATTAAATTACCTACAATAGGTTAAGATTAGGCAGTCATGCAACGATATTGTCAGTAGGTTTTCATACTCAGCGGTTTTTTCGATGGCAACCTTCGATGCCATGGATATTAGGTGCGCTGTGGCGTCGTTAGTGGCGTTATCTGTATAATAAATATACTATAAACATTTTGTGTAAAAGTTAAAAAAATAATAATTAAATTTAAGCGTTTGGTAACAGTTTCGTTCCTTTTAGTACAGTACCAAGTACCATAACGTATTAGTAAATCATAAATACTACACAATAATAAAAAGAAGTCCAAACCGAATTCATATCCCGTACCTTTCTCACGCGCTACGCTTTTCATTCGTATGTATGCGACACGTATATTCTCGTTTGTTATGGTACGGTTTTGTAGTTGGCGCTTAGGTTTTCCGAAAAAAAGAACGTTGGCAAGATTACTTTTTGTCCGTCCATTTCTTTTTTAATTTAACCCGTGACACACAAAGACGGGTGTGATAATGGTGTCGGGTGACGGCTGTTTGTATGTAAGTACAGACAAGCACATTTATGGCTGGTTTTTACGCTACTATAACACACATTTAATGGTATAATATCAGAAATGAAAAAAATACACTTGGCCCTGCGGATAAACTACCTTAAATGCTTAGCACGGTTTCCATAAAGGAAATATTTCTTTGGTATTTCAAGGTAACAAAACTGCATTGAAAGTGTTATTGATTTTAAGGGTTCCGTAGCCAAATGGTAAAAAACGGAACCCTTATAGATACGTCACACACACACACACACACACACACACACACACACACACACACACACACACACACACACGCAAATAGACTATTCTTTAGTGTTTCATTTATAAAAAACTGTTTTTAAAAAAATAAAATAAAAAATAATTTATTCAGTGTTACAAAATATGACACGGTTACAATAAAAATAAAGTAACTTACAAGCTATTACAAGGTAAAAGTTTATAATTAAGTAGACTATGAGTAACACTAAAAAGGTTTCCTCTCAGCATTTGTCGAATTGTCTGATAGACTCCTCGACGCTGGTCTTCCGAGGATACCGGAAGAGTGGTTGCCATTGCGTGCGCCAACGTCGACCAGATAAACAACATTTTAATGTTTTATTTCTTTAGGTTATTTGTTTTTATTCACATTGCCTAACATTACTTAGAAATATTAAACTTACATATATGTATAGCGAGAAGGAGGGAGCCTGGTAATCTTTAACACAGGTTTTCCTAGTACGGACGCCAGTCTCTCACAATAGCTACTGGAATAATTATTGTTAATTATTATAGTTATAATTTTAACGATTTAAGGCTATATTGAGAAAAAGAAATAAAAATAAAATATTAAAAATATTAGAATATCCTGCGTTCGTGGCTGATCGTTGAGATTGGCCGCCACAGCCGTAATCGGTTGGAGGATATAATTATTCGTTTTGCAACGCAAACCAAAAGCACTTACTTGTATCCTCTTATCTTTGCGTCTAATTTTCAGTTGCGTCCAAAACAGTTGCTTCTTCGCTCGGGGTACGCTTGGACCATGATTCAGGATTCGAGAAGTCTGGTAAATTGTAGTAAAAACAATGAAGCGATTGCCGCCTGAACTTCGCAGACAGGGGAACCAAACCATTATTGTTGTCATCCACATTTTTAAAAAAACATTGAGGTATAAACTTCCCGCAGGGGTATTTCCGAACCGAACCGACATTGGGATAAAGAGCCTACACCTTCCTAAAAGGCCGGCAACGCATCTCCACTCCCTCTATTGTGGCTGATGTCCATGGGCGGCGGTGATCGCATACCATCAGGTGACATGCTTGCTCCTTTGCCTCCCTTTTTTTTATTCTGTTTTCCCTCACCGCCGAGAAAATGGCGGATAGAAATGCACATAGATTTGAAAAATCCAGAGGTACTTGCTCAAATGCGAACCACGACCCCCGTATGGAAAAAAAAGTAAAGTATCAGCCTGTATACTGTTCCACTGCAGGGCAAAGGCCTCCATCATAGAAATCAAGTCATCGCTACTATGGTGGGATTAGGCTTAATCACCACGCTTGCCTAATGCGGATTAGAGATCATTCACGACACTAAATGTATTTCGGCAAAGCGCGAAGCGGTGTGACCACGAGTAATAGAAATTACTCGTGTCCACACCAGTGTGACAAACTTGGTGTGGACACGAGTTCGGAGCGTCATAACTCCCGAGCTGTGTTCGAAAAATTCTAAACATACTTTTTGCTTTGCCGTATGGAAAATGGGCAATACCCATTCAAAATATTTCCTTGTGTTACTTCAAAGTCTATTCTTGGAAAAACTCTTACGAGTAAGCTTCAAATGAATAATAGAATCGTCATAATATAAACAATAGGTTTTTCTTTTTACTTTGAAGGAATTATTCAGAAAGAAGACATGAGTAGGGAGTTCCATGTTATTTATTATTCCTAACCTGAGGGTATAAGGGATCATTTGCGAAAATGTACGAGTTTGATATTCTTATAGAAATCTTTTGAAATTTATTCTTAGGTAAATAACACACTTAAAAATTTCATCTCGTGTTCAGGCGGGACTCAAAACTACACCAAAAAAAAATCTGTGAAAAAAAAAATATTTTCAAGTTTTTTAAAATTTGAGTTTGATTCTAATTTTTTTAGCAACAGTATGGCCGAGTAATCGGCGAACGCAGAATGAGTTCCAGGATGTATATATATATGTATATAATCGGTTCATAAATATATATATAAACATATACATGTCATGTCATGTATATATACATGTCGAATTGAGAACCTCTAATTTGTCTTATAATGCATACCTATTAGCTTAGACAATTTAACATGTCTAAGCCTATTAGTGTTGGTTAAGGAAGATTTAAAAATAATGTTGTTTGTATTTATTTATAAATCTATTTTGATTAAGAGAATCAATTTACCACTCTTAAAAGTAATTGACTGAGCTTTTATGAAACAAATTGGTCAGTTGAAAGGTTTCATTATGAGAACAATGGCTATTGTGTCTAAGAAAATAATATTTAATTATTTTGAAGGTAAATTGATTTTTATACCTCACAAAGGCGTCTGAGAAAACCGAAAGTGAGAGAAAATGGACGGTGGGCGTCACCACAAACAATACTTAGTCTTTACAGGGGGCTATGACCGTGGCAGAACAATGCAATGATTAGAACAGCAACTTAGGTCTGATTCGTCCAATCTTTATCCAACGATAAATCTATGATATAGCGCAGCTCTATGCAGGGTAAAATAAAAATCCGTTCTACTGATATGTCGATGGTTCTACCAATTATAGTAGGGCCAAAATAATCCTTACTAATATTATAAAGGCGAAAGTTTGTTTGGATGGATGTATGGATGGATGTTTGTTCCTCTTTCACGCAAAAACTACTAAACGGATTTTAATGAAACTTTACAGTAATGTAGCTTATAGATCAGAATAACACATAGGCTATAATTTATAAAGATATTGTATGAATTGTCCAAATGAGTAAGCCATTATTGTCATTACTGTAAAGTTTCATTAAAATCCGTTTAGTAGTTTTTGCGTGAAAGAGGAACAAACATCCATCCATACATCCATCCAAACAAACTTTCGCCTTTATAATATTAGTAAGGATAAGGATTGTGTGAATTGTCCAAATGAGTAAGCCATTATAGTCAAAATAGTGAACCATAAATACAATAAAAATTGATAATTTATTTCTAATGCACATTTGGTAGTAATAAATGGATCCTTATCAAAATGAATACTTTTATCGCTTTTGGTATTTAAAGGAGATAAATTTTGTCCTTCACAATACATCATTTGGACAAATATTTTAATAGTTACGACGATGACAAACCGAACGCGCGATACTATGGTATGTTACGGTCCGACGGGCGGCGCGGCGGGCGAATGGAGCGGGGTCGGTCGCGGTGAGGTGGGAGGAGAAGTCGCTCATCGCTGAGTGCGCGACCCGAACGCGGGCAGACGCGTGAGGGTAGACGTCGTTGACGGTTGTGTTCGTTTTGCGAATTTTGAAGGCACTAGCGATTTGCATTTATAGTAATTAAGTAAGGATAATGTGTATATAGTAATAGAATAATATTAGAATTATTTTTGCCTGTCTATTAATTAGTAAGTAGCTATAGTTTTAATTGAATAAGCAGATATTGCATTTTTCACAGATTTTTTTATTTTAATTAGGTACATAGGTTGGTAATAGGGGTTTGCAGTGCTTAATTACTGTATTTCTTATGTTGACAATATTGTTACGTTATTACAGTGCGAATGTAACATCTCAATATTGTCAGAATGTTATATTTTTCAAATACGACCCAAAAATTATGTATGTTATAATTTTAATGTCATAATGTTAGTTCTTTTCACGCTAATATAAGCTACTCGAAATACTAATACTGCGCACACGAAGTCGCGGGCACCAGTTATTGATACATAAAGACCTTGCTTTTATTCTAATTACACGCAGACGAAGTCGCGGGCAAAAGCTAGTAGGCCATATTTGACAATTTATCAAAATTCGACAACGTAATCTTGTAACAACGGGTATTGAATTTATCAATCGTTCAATGTTAAAAAAGCACAATTTCTTAACGTTTTAAAATTATTAATAATAATAATAATTCTCACAACATCTCATACGTTGACCTGATTCCGTACTAAGTAGCTTAAGCACTTGTGTTACAGATATCAGACAACAGAGGAACATAAATATATACTTAAATACATATATTACACCCACACACCGAACAAACACAATTATTCGATTTATATATTGCAATAAAGACAAAAAAGACAATTTAATGATTTACTTTCTCTTTTAAACTATTTACAAACTTATTAAAAGTTTTCTTTTATAAAGAATTGAACGTTTGTACAATGTTGTATCAGTCAACTCATTTTCTTTTTAAGATCTAGGGATGTTCCCCAAATAATCGAACGAATACAATGTTTACTCGTGTAGGATTTTTTAATCATAAATGAAAAGCCACAATTGGATTAAATAAAACGTATTATTCTGTTGTTTAAAAATATAAATTCATTAATAACTTGGTAAACCGAATAACTATATAATATGGCACACAATATAAGCGCTTTGATTTCGAAGAAAAAGAAAAAAAAAACTGGCTGTGGATCAATCTAGTATCGGTACCTACTATCTTTTTCAATAATTTCGATTCACATTTCTCCAAAGAAAAGTACTAATAACTTCTTGTCTAATAGTTTTTTAGATTTTCGCGTTGCATTATAACTATAATGTATCAATACGGGGATTAACACGATATTTATTATGTGAAACAACATTGTGTTCTCACATATTTGGCTCGACGTTTCGGCTACGTTACAGCAGCCGTGGTCACCCGCGGAGCGGAGTCTGCTCGTGACCACGGCTGCATATAATAAATATCGTGTTAATCCCCGTATTGATACATTATAACTTCTTGTCCATTATTATTTTATTTGATTCACGTTTGTTTGAAGTACATATCGATTATTTTCTTTAATCGAAGTTTTTTAGTAGGTCACCTCTCTATGTGAGAAACTTCAAATGTGGTCTGTTATTCTGGCTCAACTGTAGGTCCGATTCGTCCAATCTTTAACCAACGATAAATCCATGATATAGCGCAGTTCTATGCAGGGTAAAATAAAAATTCGCTCTACCGATATACTACGTCGATGGTTCTACCAACTACTTATCCAACGGTTAGACAATTTTGACAGAATAACTTTTTTATCGCTGCTATTGTGTCTGACACATAGATATGCTCTCTAAACAGACTGAGCCTTTTCATAGAAGGCCATACTTGAGGAACCGCGCGAAGCCCTCTGTACTGGGGTTGTACTTCACCCCAGTACAGAGGGCTTCGTCCATTCAACACATTAGCGATCTCACTGATTGCGCGGATGTTCATGGGCGGCGTTGATTACTTTCCATCAGGTGACACACTTGCTCGTTTGCCCGCCTCTAGCATAAAAAAAAGGGCTAGGTTTTTTCTCTACCGCACCCGTTTGTTACGGTGCCCGAATAGA
Source organism: Marasmia exigua (assembly GCA_019059595.1). Lineage (NCBI taxonomy): Eukaryota > Metazoa > Arthropoda > Insecta > Lepidoptera > Crambidae > Marasmia > Marasmia exigua. The sequence continues at coordinate 14,627,417 of CM032485.1, forward strand.
TGCATTAAAGCGGTTTCAGGGCCGGTTAGATCTCTTTCACACTCTGGGTGTTTTTTGGCACATTCCGAAAATGGCACATTCCGTTTAAAGCGTGCTTTTTCAAGTTCTATGGTCTGACACTTAGACGATTTAACACGGGACGTGGTAAAGCGCAGATTTAGTCTTGAAAAATTCTGCTAAAATCCGCGGGGGGAATAGAATAATAATATTTATTTCGCTTAAAAGGTTACCACCTTTTAAGCGAAATAAATATTATTATTCTATTCCCCCACTCCATTATGTTTTAAGATCATCATGTACCCATGATGATCTTAAAACATAATGGAGTTTCACACATTTTTGTCAGAACCTAACATGCAAAATTAAAGTATTTTAAAATAATCTATTAATATAATAAAATTTAAACAATCATTAAAAATCAATAAATTACACTTTTCTAAAAGATTCAAAAAATTCATTAACAGAATAGAAACAGTTTTGTATCAACCAGCTTCTCAATCTCCTCTTGAACATTCCTAACGGTAAAGACTTCAGCTCATCGCTCAATCTGTTGAATATTTTGACTGACATTTGATAACTATTCATATTGTTCAATTTTGTAGTTATTGTGTTTAGCATTAGTTTGTTGGGGTATCTTGTTCTTGTATTATGCGTTTCCATTCGCGTTTTGTATAAATTTGAATTATTTTTTACAAAGACGCATATTTCGTAAATATACAAGCAGGGTACTGTTAAGAGATTTAGCTCCCTAAAAAATGGCCTACAGGATGTTCGAGAGTCAATGTTACAAATTGCTCTCACGCATTGTTTTTGCGCTATAAATGCTCGATTAATATGATATGAATTCCCCCACAACAGGATCCCATATCTCAACACACTTCCCACATATCCATGATATGCCTGAATGGCCACTTTTCTAGTACTGATTTTTGTTAATCTCCATAGCGCATATACAAAAGAGTTCACCTTATTACAGACTTTCTCCACATGACTTACCCACGAACATCTATCATCCAATAAAATACCTAAAAATGTTGTTTGAGATGATTCTTTAATTATTTGACTATCAAAATGTACGTTCAAAGGGTGTTTTTTTCCATTTTTGTAAATGAATTGAATGTATGTCGTTTTGGTAATATTAGTTTTGAGGTTGTTATCATTTAACCAGTCAATAATCTTAAATATGGTATTATTTATATCGTCGTTGTAGGTTTTAATATCGTGACATGGAATTATTACCGACACGTCGTCAGCAAAGAGTACACATTCATAGTTTGTAATGACTGGTAAATCATTAATATATAGAAGAAACAATAAGGGACCCAGGATGCTTCCTTGGGGTAGCCCGACTCTATTTGCCTGTATTAGAGATTGATATTTATTCAGTTCATTCCTAGAGTTTAGTTTTGAAATTTCTACGTACTGTGTTCTATTGGTTAAATAACTTTCAAGCCATTTGTTTGCGACACCTCTAATGCCATACAGATCACATTTCTTCAAAAGAGTATCATGAGTCACGAAATCGAATGCCTTAGACATATCGAAAAAAAACAGGCACACGCTTATCCATGAAAGATAACACCTTGTTGACCAAAGAAAAAGCAGCTAGGGAAGTGGATTTCCCTTTTTGGAAACCATGTTGACTTTGTTTTATAATATTGCATTTGATAAGAAACTTGGTAATACGTTCATGCATTGCCTTCTCGAGTATTTTGAAAGAACAGGTATTAACGACACTGGACGATAATTATCCACGGTATCTCTCGCTCCTTTTTTATAAAGAGGTTTTACAATTGATATTTTTAGTGGATCTGGAAAGGTTCCACTAGTAAATGAGAGGATTACTAAATAACTCAAAACAAAAGCAATTTCTCTTTTACAAGCCTTCAATATGTTTGTTTGTATTTCATCCTTACCGACTGAAAATGTAGATTTTAGAGAATTAATTATTTTCATTATTTCATAGTCATCTGTTGGTGTCATGAATAAGCTAGCTGAATTAGAGTTGATATAGGAAGTATTTGAATGTAAATTAATATTATTATTAGTATTTGTCGTATTAATGTAGTATTTATTAAAATTATTTGCAATTACAATTGGGTCATTTATTACTTTATCATCGATTACTAACCTGTCAATGTCAAAGTTACAAGCGGCATTTATTGTTTTATTTCGAATCAAATTCCACGTATCCTTGCCTATATTTTTTGAATTCATCAAGTATTTTGAAGGGAAGCTTAGTGAGGGTCTAGATATGAATAAGTAATGAATTGAAATGATAATGTTTGTTTACGAACATTGATGAATCACTTGCTCACAGCAGCGAAAATGTAGATAAGTACTAGAAAAGTTATAATTTAACACCGCGGTAGCCTAGTGGTCTGGGCGGTCACCAAGATGGTGAAAGAGTTGGATTGAAACAGTCAAATGTACTTAACATTTAAGTTTCTGTAATGCCAATTTTTTTAAATTGTCTATTTTGTGCAATAAAGTAAGTATATCTATACAGTAATAGCTGTTTATTTTAGTAAAAATGTAATATGCATCTAAAGCTGTGTGAAGAAATTTTGCTTAAGATTTTTTTGTTTGAAAGAATGTACTCTTGCCTGTCACCATGTCAGGATCTGATGATGAAATTTTATGGAAACCGAAGTGACTCTTCAATCATTAATACCAAATGAGCCGGGATAACTTTTATTATTGTTTCTTGTATTTATTCTTCAATACTTCTCACAACGACCAGTATCTTTTCAATGCATTTGTCATTCTGTCTATTTTTCTTTCAATTTCTATTTCACCTCCTTTAAATAAAGTTGAGTAAATAGAAAAGCCCATCTGCTCTGTTAGTAACATAAAAACAGTCAAATAGTGATACATTAATTATTCATTCTTTCTATCATTGTCACAACACTAATTGTCGAGGACAGACCTCCTTGCCGTTTAGGCGCCCTTTATAGAATAGAAAAAGTATTTCATTGACGTTTCTTCTTCTTCTGACGTTTCGGCCGATAACATAAAAAATTTCCTATTTTATAATTTTATTTTGTTAATATATTTATTTTACCCCCCTTACCGGTGTCACCTTTTCTGTCTGCCACACTAATCAAGATCTTGCAAGATCGTGTCAACGTACCACGGTATCGTCTATTGTCTTTTGGGGTTAATTCTGTCGCAAAATGTAGATGAAAAGTGTTATTGTTCTGTGAAATGACGTTTATTTTATTAAATAAAATACTTATGCCTGATAAGAAAGATAAATAAGATTTTCTTGATCGTCGTTTGCAAATAAAAACTGCACAACAACCATTTTGACGAGTTCCGCTCAGCGACAGATACGAATCAAAATGGCGTACACGACCAACGTGGAATCACGTTGGTCGTGTACTTTGGCAGAGGGGAAATCGTCCACATGCCACGTCCCGTGTTAAATTGTCTAAGGTCTGACAGAATAACTATAATTCAAAAAGGGGTAGTCATTCTAAGCTGTTTTTGATTTTTTATTGACTAATTATTAAAGGCATTAAGCTTTAACTTTAAGTAATTTAGGGGAAACAGAAACCATAATAATAAGTTAACTTAGGCTCCTTTGGTTAGGTTTTAAATGTGGGAGAGCATCGCTTAGGCATGAATGGGCCGGCTCGACCGGAGTGATACCACTGCCTCACAGAAGACCAGCGTGAAGCAGCGCCTGCGCTGTGTTTCGCCGTGTGAGTGAGGTTACCGGAGGCCCAATGGGGGGGAAGGGGAAAAAGTTGGCAGCGCACTTGTGACTCCACTGGTGTTGCGGGTGTCCATGGGCGGCGGAATTGCTTACCATCAGGTGAACCGTCTGCTCGTCTGCCACCTCTCATATAAAAAAAAGGTAATTATTCAGAGAAATTAAGCAATTGGGAGCATATAGAAATTCCATATATTATATAGGACGCCACAAACGGATTTTCATATTTGATTGCCTTTCCTTTAACTAACTTTAATTAAAGTTACAATGAGCCTGCCTAAAGCTAAAGATTTTAAAAGTTAAGTCAGCTAAGATGCATTTAAGTGCTCCGAGAGACAACCTCTCAGAGGGTTAACGGTCGTAACTTCCCTTTAACGTAGGGAAAGCCTTCAAAAAGTTTAAAGTACGGATTACGAGGAGATGGCTATGTCGCGGCTCGATGTGAACTTGGTTTATTATCAGAGATTCTATAGTATTTTCAGATTCATAAATAAATAAATATTTCACAACATCACATACATTGATCTGACTCTGATATAGGTAGCTCAAGCGCCTGTGTTACGGATATCAGAATCAACAGTGGGTTTACAAATATATACCTATAATACTTTTCTTTTGTAAATACATACTTATAATACACATATATGTATGTTAAGTACCGGGCCGTGATCTCAGGGTCCTGGGCTCGATTCCCAGATCGAGCGAAAATTATGTTTCAAATTGTTCGGACATAGCTCGGGTTTGTGATCACCAATCCGCATTCGGCAAGCGTGGTGATTAAGCCTAATCCCATCATGGTAGCGATAACTTGATTTCTATGATGGAGATCCTCTTTGGGACAGTTTATAGGCTGGTTAAAAAAAACATCACAAATGTTTGTACTGTGCGGGGATCGAACCCGCAACCCTTGACCAGAGGCAGCGTTCACTACCACTGTTCCAAACGGGTCGGTCTACTACTAGTATTAGTTATAGTGGTACTTTAAACTAGTTTTGGTTAAATTAGAGTTTGTGACATCTACTCTTCTGCTGCTCCTTAACATCAATCGTGTCGACCGGAGAGATACTACCATAGAGGCCACGGCCTCATAGAAAACCGGTGTGAAGTAGCACTGTGCTGTGTTTCGCTGCGTGAGTGAGGGTACTAGAGGCCCAATCCGGAGGAAAGGGTTTAAAGGTGGGAAGCGCGCTTGTGACTCCACAGGTGTCGCGGATGTCTATCAGCGGCGCCAATCGCTACCATCAGGTGATCCGTCTGCTCGTCTGCCACCTATCACATAAAAAAATCAACTTCGAAGGGTGCGCTCAGGGCAGTTTGAAACTCTGTCACCAATCTACTCAAGAATACTTCTCCTTGGGTCGTATTTCTCAGTGGTTCTCAGTGAGGGTCGTGACCTCCCTTCTGCATGACTTTCTCTCATAAAGTTTTCCTCGATTTGTTTCTGTCTCCGGCGGTGTGTCAGCCGTTATGTACCGTATACACTGATTTCTAATTATGCAAACTTAACTGACAGGTGCAAATGTCAAGTGCCCTTACATTTTGCAACTGTCAAAAGAAGCAAAAATTTATTGGGATGATATATTGACATCTGTCGGTTTAGTCTGCATAATTAAAAATCAGAGATTAGAGTCGAGTGTGGTGCGGATGCGGTCGGATCAGCGTATGGGGAAGCGCCCACGAGGCATTTTCTCGTCTCTCTCCCTCGTCACGATGAGGTTATGATTGTCTCAACTCAAAAAGAATAAGTAAAACTTTTGAACAAAAATCTCAACCTCAAATGTATAAAGATATGTACTTGGTTATTGAGGATAAATTATTTTTTTAAAATACTTTTTTGACTTTATTTTTTTTGTTACAAAGTTTAATTGCACATATTTTTCTAAGCACAATTTACGTATTGACTACTACATACCTACCCACCTCAGCCAGGAGCCCAATTCTCGTGCAATCGACATAGAAGTGAAATGAGGGATTTGTATGGACGAATGTATGATGATGATGATATCTCTAAATTCGACTTCAATGTTCAGTGCATGAGAATTGACCCTCTGGTGAACATAACATCATCCAGCCTGGCTGGTGGAAGCAGAGTCGGGCCCGCTCTGTAAGCGGGCCTGCGTCTGTGGAGGAATATGAAGAGAGTCTGCTAAGTGCTAAGCCGTTGTGCTTATCCCCTCCCTACTCAGACGATGAAGGAGCATCGCAGGTGGTTTTGGTGGGTATGCCTCTCATCTGGCCGGCTCTTATCAGGAGAAGCTCTCGCCAGGCGGAGAGCCCCACATAACCCGTCCGGCCAGCAGTGGACGGGTTTGCATAAGGATGTCAGCCCATTGCAGATAGGGCTGACGGCATTTCCCCTGCGCCAACAAAAAAAAGTGAACATAACATTTCAGTGAATGAACAATCAATCATGCTTTTCTGTCAGGGTTAAAAATTGACGTCACGTCATGATTCAGCATTTTCATTTTAGCATGTCATTTCCAGTAAAAGGGGAGCTATAGTAATGGAATGGATAACAACAAGCCTTCCATACAAGAGGTTATAGGTTCGAATCCAAGCGTGCACCTATTGATTTTTCAAATCTGCGAAGGTCAGATGACAGTCAGTTCACTGTAATTACCAGACTGTTTAAATTCTGAGTTATGGTCTAAGCGTAGTCTGGGCTCCGAAGCGACAGCTTTGGATGCAACCGGGAATAACACGATAAGACGAAGAAAAAGATTTCCATAGTGTTGCTTATCGAAAGTTATCAATAGACTATCGATAGTAAAAGTAAAATCAATGGTAAAGAATGTGCCTGGAGGCTGGGATAATCGCGTGGTTGAAGTAAGGTTAGGAATTATAGCATTTAATTCACAATACCACTGTTTACCAAATTATTATAAAAAAATTAAAGAAACCCCAAGAAGCAAAAAAAAGCAGTGGCGCCAAATTCAAATTTAGAATTTCGCGCTTTCAAATGAGATGAGGAGTTTGAGGATAGTATTGCTGGTTGTCAATACTATCGATACTATCGATTGTAAAATTAGATCAGTACTATTGATTTCATCAGGCAGCAATACTATTGAAACATAGCTGACTATAAATAGCACAAAACTATTGATAGTATCGATAGTTTTTGATTAATTCTGTTAGGAAACACAACTCATAGTATCGATCGTTTTCATCAATAGCCAATATTTTTGATAGTACTATCGATAGTTTTAATGATTTTCGAGGTCAAATATCGATAGTGAAACTATTGTTAGTTCCGCAACACTAATTTCTAGTACAAAGATTTCGCTTAGGACATTAGGACAGTAACCTATCTTACTTTCGAAACTTTAATATTCGAATTTCAAAACTTCGAAAACAATACATCGAAGTTTTGAATCGAAGATATATTTTTTGACATAACATTGTATGCGATCAATTTATTTTACATATGTTTAAATTTCCAGAAAATGTAATAGCCGATTTTCAAAACATCTTTTTTTATTTTAGAGTTGTATTGCTAACAATATATTTTATTACAGACATAATTAATATCGAAATAACCTTTCTCTAAAACGAACGTGCAAACGAACTTATTTTTCTATAAACATTATTCATTGAAATAAAAAACAAGTGTAAAAAAAGATGTCTATTAATTAAGGTTAAAGACGTTGGTTTATTTAGTGCTCGATTATGCGCTACAAAATGTATTGACAGAAGCGAATCGCTGCAAAACCAACTCCATGTAGTCTTGTCTGCCCTATACCCCTAGAGTGTAATTCAAACCCGTGTAGGCGCGGAAGGGCGAGGCGGCCCGCGAGCTGAGGAGCAAGTGGTTTTAGCTCGCCACCGCGGCTGAGGCTGGCCGGAGAAGTCGGCCAATAGCTCGCCGGGGCCGCCGAAACCTTGCAGCGCCGGAGACGTGACATGAAACAATGCATGCTGCATACTTGAATGCCTGCTTACATGCATGCCCGGTTGCATGCATGCCGCATGCCTGCTTGCATGCATGCTGCACGCCCAGTTGCATGCATGCTACATGCGTGCATAATAAGTAATTGCTGTATAAACTGATTTGTCTTTTAATAACATAGAAAACGATTTTCTGGAAACTAATTCGTCTAAAATATGTTGAGGAATATTTAAAAACGTAAAGATTAAAAAAAAATGTTATTTGAAAATCGGAATATCAGCAATATGTCAATCGTTTTTTCGGTCAAATGAAAATATTATGGAAAAGAAAAATGTGGCAAAATGTTTTCGCCATAACGAAATTTGCACTAAAAACATTCGAATTTAAGATAGGTAACCCATTAGGACATCCTTATATTATGAGCGAAGATCTGAAAGTTGCCAATAAAACAGCTGCCGTCTGACCTTCGCAACCGGCAACCCTAAGACAAGATAAACAGAGCGAATACATATAATTACACGAATACGTTACGTTTTCTTGTTTCTATTTATCTTCATTTTGTTTCCTTAATATTTAAGAAGGCATCTCGCATATTTCTATTTGATCCTCCGTGTAATGTATATTAAAGTGAAGGTAAAACAGTTAAATCCTTAGAGACGGTTCTGCTCGTCTCTCAAGTACACTCGGTGCGTTCTGAGTGCATTTTAAGTACGCTCCACTTTTAAATCTTGGTTCTTAATATTTTTCCTTTTAAGAAATGTATCTGGATTCTGAGGTTGGCAATACTGAAACGCGTTCGCAGATGCAATTTAAAGGTTTCAAATTAGTCTTTTGTTTAATATTAAGTATCAACTAACCAATAAATGTGAAGTCATCAATCAGATTTCTCTTCAAATTTAGTGCTTCACATTATTAAATAAATAATAAATAAATAAATAATGTTTATTCAATATCTTTTAAATTACATACATTACAAATGGCTGGGGTCTCTATTTAAGTATGCAATACCTGTGTTTAGAGACCCCGCTCCTCCTTGAAATTTACAAAGATAAGGATCATACCAAACTAATGTGTGTGTGTGTGTTTGTGTGCATTTGTTCGTATCTATAACTATGTGTGTGTTGCATGTGTATCTTTAGTGCGTGTGACTAAAGTGTAAGTATATGTGTGTGTGTCTGTATCTATGTGAGTTTGAATAACGTGTATCTGGTGTGTTTGTGAGTATGTACGTGCATGAGTGTGAGTGCGTGTGTAGTTCTGAATTTGTACATGTGTGTTAGTTAGTTTCGGGTATGTATGTGCTATATAATAAGTATATATTAAAACATAAAACTAGTAAAAAATAAGGTTCTCAATCTCATTATAGTCTTGAACCTGTAGCCAATTATGTAATGTGTATTTGCATGAATGTGTTGTTGTGGGGTGGAAATTTAGAATTTTATTTAGTTTGTTATAAATATGTGCCGATTGTACTGTAAATTGTCGCCTAGCGTGTGAAGTTCTAACCCTTAGTGTAGGTGCAACACTTTGCTGCCTTCTTTTTTTAATATGTTTAGTGGGCTCATAAGGTAGTTTTCTATGTAGTTTTAGAATCGACTGCAGAATGTAAAGTTTTCGCACAGATAGTAATTCACATTCAGAGTATAGGCTTACGGTTGGATATCTATATGGTTTATGATATATTATTTTAAGTAACAATCTTTGCGCACGCTCTAATTCAAGAAACTTAATTTTGGTAGAAGCGCCCCATACTGGTATACAATAATTTAAGATAGATTGGGCTAACGATAGGTATATTTGTTTTAATAAGGCTGCATCAGCAACACGTTTAAGTATTTTAAAAATCCAAGAAAGTTTCCTAATTCTATTTGTCAATAAGTCAATATGTGCGTGCCAAGAGAGGCGTTGGTCAACCATTACTCCGAGATACTTAATTTTTGATATTTTATTTATACTATAACATGAGCAATTTGGGTCACTTAAATCATTACATGTGTGAGTTTTTATTTTGTAGTTAGAATTTGGCTGTGAGCTGTTATAGAGCGTGAAACATATGTAGTTAGTTTTAGAAACATTTAGAGTAAGTAAATTATTATCCAACCAGCAAGCCACTCGGGCCAATCCATTCTCTGCAAAGCTATGCACCTTGTCCCATGTCGAACCAGTAAAAACTATCGCGGTGTCGTCAGCATATGAGAAAATTTTTCCATTGGGAATTTTCAAGTTGCACAGACTGTTAATGTAAATTAAAAAGAGCGTTGGCCCCAGGACACTGCCCTGAGGCACGCCGTATGTAATATCAACAGGATCACTAACGTAATCTCCAATTTTGACACTCTGCCGACGACCACGCAAATAGTCACTTAGCAATGCCAGGGGGGTACCTCTCACGCCCATTGACTCTAGTCTATGGATAAGGGTGGGGACAGAGACGGTATCAAAAGCCTTTTGAAGATCAATAAATACTGCAATACACTTCTGGTTTTTGTCTACTTTTTCTGAGATATGAGATGTTAAAGCAATTACAGCATCTTCTGTAGAGATTCCTCTTCTAAAACCAAATTGACAGTTTGATATAAGTTCGTATTTATTTAAAAAGCGAATTAATCTGCAATTTATAATTTTTTCTAAAATTTTTGACAGCACTGGAAGAACCGAAATAGGCCTATAATTATTTGCTTCGTCTCTGTTTCCACTCTTATGCACCGGCGTAACAATGGCATGTTTAAGCATGGTAGGAAATATGCCCTGTCTTATACAAAGGTTGACAAGATGAGCTATAATGGGAGATATTTCCTTTCCAACATGTTTCAAAAAATTGGTCCCTATACCGTCCCAACCAGCAGCACTATTAGATTTTAGTCCCATTAATATTTCATACACTTCTTCTGGGTCAGTTTCTAATAAAACAATAGAAGTGGCCTGTGGTGAACTATCCGTGTTATTGAAAACTAGGTTTCGATTTGGTTGGCGCAGCAAAATGTTGTCAGCTAAAGTTTTACCAATGTTTGTGAAATAAGAATTTACGAAGTCTATAGATTCTTTGGGGGTTGATTTGGAGTTTAGTAGTTCTTTATTATGAGATTTATTTACTTTTCTATGTGTGACACTATCAATTGTTTTCCAAAGTAACCTGGGGTTCTTTTTATTTTTGAGTAATTGATCTCTATCATAACAGCGTTTCAGTTTTTTTATCAAGGCGTTACAATAATTACGATAGCGCCTGTACGTAATTTTCAGGACTTCATTATTAGGTTCACGTTTAAGCTTTTTTTGCATTTCATTTCTGGTCCTAATACACCGAAGTACGCCTACCGTTATCCATGGCTTTATTATACGATTTTTATTGGTGATTCTTGAGGTTATTGAACTGGCAGAGATACATTTCTGTAATAAATTAATTAATAATTCTGTGGTGATACTGGGATCAGTGTTCAATAGCAAATTTTGAATATTCAATTTCTTAAAATTTTCTTTTGCTAAACAGAGGTCGAGAGAAGTTTTAGTCTTAGAGGGGTGTATTTCATGTTTACTATTAGTTAGCTTAAGAAAAATCATATTATGATCCGTAATGGTGGTATTTAAAATATAGATAGACGCTGAGTTTTTATTTTTGTTTAATTTTAAAATGAAATGATCCAAACAGTTTTTTCCTCTTGTGGGTAGGTTATGGCCTGGTAACATCCCATGAGTCACTAGCATGTTTAAGTAGTTTATTTTATTTTTGCGTTCATATGTTTTATTATTGTCATTGTTTACTATATTTATATTGACGTCTCCAGTTAAAATGATTGTCTTAAATGTTTTCAAACTATTTAAATGCTCGTCTAGCGAGAATATGAAATTGTCAGCATTGACATTTGATGGCGATCGGTAGACACCAAGGATTGTAACATCATTTATAGTAATTTGGAGACATGAAGCATCTGAAAGCATTATTTCATTAACCTGGACTTTAAAACATGATTTAACATAAATTACTACACCGTCGCACTGATTGACGTGCTTTGTTGTTGTGAAAGATATGTAATTGTCTAGTTGGGGTATGTGTTTTTTTGGATCTATTCGACATTCCGTCAAAATTATTACGTCAATCAAGAAGTTAAACTGCGACAGTGCAAGACAGAGATCATCCCAATTACCATAAACACTCCTGATGTTTTGGGAAATAACTGTGAGTTCTGTGTTAAGGATATTACCCACCAATTTAGGAAAGTCAGCAACATCACATGTACGTGACGAAGCAACCTCCAATTTGTCAAGTTGAGTTATAGTATTTAATATGTCGTCCATTTTGAATTTTTATTTACGTTTTATTGTTTTTATTTACAGTAGGTTCAAATAAGCTTTGTTCACAAAAGGATAATACTATGAGGCCGTTTGTATGATATTTAGAGTAATTTTGATAATATACGAGTAAGGTTTTCATCTTTGGGTATTTATAATTTACGGTGTGTTTGATTTGTTTAGTCTGAAAGTAGTTTCGTGTGCAAGTACAGATGTATAGACAAGAATTTAAAAATACATAACACTCCTTTTTTGAGACAGTACAACAGTAATTGTTTGTTTTTAACTTAATATAACATTCTGAGATGTTTAAGACATATGGGATGTGAGAACCAGATACTTTTTGTTTGCAACAGAAGAAAAATATTGTAAGAAACATATAAAGTATTATATAAAAAAGGAACAATAAAACTTTCACCATAATGTCACCAGCTAGTCACTTTTGCTGCATAAGGTTAAGTGCTTGGGCTTCATTTCTTATAAGGATAACCGGTGAGTCAGTGGTCTTCCGTACGTATACACGCCCGAATGATGTCCAACAAAATTTGTATGATTGTGATTTTGACAGGTCGCGTGCAAGAAAATAAAGTCTAGCTCCTTTGGCCGTTAGTTGTTCCGATACGTATATCGGAGTGTCTTCGTTCGTTTTGAAGCCCAGGTGTTTAGCTCGCAGTTTCTCTTTGTTTTTAATATTATATGCCTTGCACTTTTGTAAGACATTGGACTTTAGAATGGTCGAGCAACTTTCTATAATAATTGGAGTATTTTTGGTAGATTCCTTTTTTGGCCGTACTCTATAGATGTCACAGATGTCTTTTTCAGTTAGTGGACAGTCTATTGTTTTTGATAAGCATAAAACCATTTTTATTAACTCTTCTTTGGTCTCAGTAGGTTTAGTTAATGGCACATTTTTAATTTCAAAGTGACTTTTTAGGCTTTCTCTTTTGACATCCTCCAATTTATCTTCTAACAAGACAATGTACTCCTTATCCTTTCTATTTTCACATTCCAGTTGTTCTATTCTTTTCTTATATTCTTCATTCTGTGCTGCTAAAAACGATATGGATTCCTCTATGCTTTGATTTGTCTTTTTGATGTCTTGAAGAAGTGGATTAATCTTCTTAAACTCGTTTTGCATCATTGTTTGTAGGGCTGCCATCATTTCTTGTTTAAATTTACTAAAGTTTTCCTCTTCTAAGTCATCTCTTGATCTTTTATTACGAAAAGCTACATAATTAGGCGGCGTTTTATCCCGCCCCTCTGCCGACTGGTTAATGAATGAGTCGGATAGCGTTCTATTTAATTCATTTTCCATTTTTAGGTAAGTATGCAGCGATGTCGTATTCACGAGATATGGGCCGTAGGCGTAGTAGAAGTCGTAGCACCTGCGTAGATCTGCCTCGTAGCCGTACGTCGAAAACACTCCAGAACAGCTATCCGCTACCAGAATACGGCCGTTACCAGAATACGGCCTCTACCAGAATACGGACGCAGAGCGTGCGATGAAGTGACTCACGCACACAAGCGCAACGCTGTGGTCGATGGTAGCGTTTAATTTCGCCGGCGTTGCTCACCTCTTCCGTGGCCGAAATTGCAGATGCTCGAGCCGCGGCACCAAAAGTCGCCGGTTCGAATCCGACGGGGGCAAAAAGTTAGCTCACCCGCCTTTACTGCACGCGACGCGAGGGTGCTCTGAAGACAACCGGAGACACAGCAGACAAAGCACCGAAGCCCCGACAGTCGGGGGCGAAGCTCCAGAGGATATTTTAAAATAAAATATTTAAAATCAATTCAAGCGACAGCACGTCCACTCATTAACAATTATTGGGACATTACGTACCAAAAGTTTACATTTTTACAAAAGTAGGCAAATGAGCAAGCGAGTCACCTGATGGTAAGTGATCACCGCTGCCCATGGACATCAGCCACACCGGAGGGAGTGGTGGTTACATGATCAAAAAATAGTTTTCAGACTAGTATGGCGTTTGTGGGCCAGTATGGCAATTGTGGGCCTGTATGGCAATCTTGGGCCAGTATGGCAATCATGAGCCAAAATTGCAATCATGAGCCAATATGGCAATCGTGGGCTAGTATGGCAATCATGGGCCAGAAATGCAAACATAGTCCAGTATGGCAATCATTGGCCAATATGGCAGTACCAATGGAAGTGATGCCATGATATTGCGTACTTTGTCACTGCAACGTGGGCTCTCCTATGGCTTACCATCAGATTCCTATAATACACCAATACGAACAGACGTGTTAATGCACACAAATGTTTGTACTATGCGGGGATCGAACCTGCAAACGGGTCGTCAAAATATGCTCCGTATACTCTATCTTTGTCTCACGCCGAATCATGCCGAGATCAGTATACGCGTGCGTGTGTGCGTAGTCTGGTTGCTTATAACGAAGCCGTCCCGTAACAAACAAGAACTACTTGTCGCATCCAAACAAAGGAGATACACAGCACGTGTTAAAAGGAGTTGAACACCGATTTGGTCGTAAATTCGGTTTGTTTTATCCCGCGATGAAGGCAAATGGCGTTTGTCTACATATTTTGTGCCAATTTTGTACCCAAAACACATTAAAAAAAAAAAAAAAATTAAAATTTCTTTATTTACCAAAAAAGTTTAAAACAGCTTACAGTAATACATTGACTCCCACACTAGGCGAAGCCTGTCTCGTGGGAATCATATCAGATTGATTTACCAGGTGTGCGGCTTATTACTATAGCAAGTTTTAGAAAATATTATAATTAAATGTAATCAGTACACAGTGTGTGTGTGTGTGTGTGTGTGTGTGTTGTTTGTGTTTGTGTGTGTGTGTGTGTGTGTGTGTGTGTGTGTGTGTGAGTGTGTGTGTGTGTGTGTGTGTGTGTGTGTTATTGTTTGAACGTGAGTGTTGAGTGCTTACAGTCGTTTGCGTTTGTGCGTATATGAGTGCGAGTGTAACTACTTGTCCATGTATGTTGTACCTTAACCAACCGTTAACCAACTGGGTCTAAGGGTTATGTGTGGCCGTTTAGATTTTACAGTTGTGGGTAGCCCTACGAGTATAAATCTTGGGATCGGACGACAGAGGTTGCCGCTGTCGTCCACTACCTAATGTAAGTTGTATATTTTAAGTAGCCCTGCGATGAGTGATGGGTTTAAGCAAACACTTTAATTATACGTTCGGATTGTTCATAGTCCCAGGCTGATAATAGCCTTGTAATGAGAGATTTAGCTTGATACAGTTCGCAGCTTTTAAGATTACATAAAGTTGCTATTTTATTATAAATTCGGGGAAAGAGATATTTTCTAAAGCGCTGAGCAAATGTTGTTTTCACGTTGGAAACCGGTATCTTAAAAATCCTTTTTTTGAGAAGCATTTGTATGTAGGAAGTTTCAGGGTTTTATTGTGCATGAACAGTGCAGCTCTCAAGATAAACAATCTACGCACGCTGAGTACCTGGGTCTCTTTATATAGTTCAGTTGTCGGATACCGTCTTGATCTACCTAGCGCTACTTTCAGCACAGCTCGCTGAGCCCTTTCTAAAATTATGAGAGCAGAAGCCGTCACCCCCGCCCCAGGCCAAAATGCAGTAATTAATAATTGATTGGCAAAGTGCTAGGTACACTAGTTTCAGGGTATGGCCATCAGCACATTCTCGAAGTTGTTTCATGGTATAGATTAGTTTCCGCACTCTACCGTGGTTGTTGCTATGTGATTCTTAAAGTTTAAATTTTCGTTCCATTACTATGCCCAGGTATTTAAGTGAACTAACCCTGTTTATATGGTTGCAGCTACAGTCACTGTTATCAAGATTGTTATATAGATGAGCAGTCTGATTTATGTACACCAATGAAATTTGGAAGAGATGAGGGTGGTTTCGAAGCGGTAGTCTTATGGAAACATATAAATTTCGTTTTGGGTGCATTAAGAGACATCAAAACATAAAGGCAAAACCGGTCCAATATGAAACTTTATGCCCCGGCCGGGTGTTACGTCAAAATAAACTCAATCGTAACAACAAGAAGTTATAAGTTCCTCGATCATAAAAACAGCCGGCTGTTATGCCCTAGTGACGCGAGATAAGACAACTTCATTACTCGAGTCACTTGAGTGATTTCTTTTGATCGAAGGGGCGAACATTTTTGGAGAGGCTTATGTCCAACAGTGGATTGCAACAGGCTGATTATTCAATTCAATTAAATTATATTATTTTCAAGTAAAATGACTCACTATAGTTCGTAATCTATGGCAATGCTTAAAAACTATGTTAAGGTATTAAATATTGAAATAAGAATAAGAATAAAAAGATTTATTCAGTGCTTATACAGGTTACAAATGAAATAACAAGAATAAAAAAAACACAATTTAAACAAATCAAGCACTAAAAGGGCTTCCTCTCAGCATGATGCCGAGGTGCTCGGTGAAACACCTCGACGCTGGTCTTCCGTCGATACCAGGTGTAATAAAAGCCGCCACTGCGCGCACCGACGTCTTAAATTTAAATATAAAATAATCAAATAAAAGAGTAATATGAGTATTTAATACATACAAATAATTTATGGAATGGAATACGATTTTAGCCACTTAATAAACTTTGTAAATACATTTTACCTGAAAATTTTAAGAGAAAAAAATATGTATTGACATAGTTTGGAAAATCACAGCTTATTCTTTAAGTATCTTTTTGTGATTTTAGTAGGTAATCTCGGAATCTATTTTAAAAGATCGAATTCTGGGAAGATTTCTAATGGGTGGAGGGATATAGTTCCAGCATTTTGAATTACACATACATTCAAATGATTATGATGATGATGTAACGGTCAGGTTAACAGGTCGTCACATTGTAAACAGATACAGTTTAGAAGAAATAAATACTTTTTTTATTTATAAGTGGCGAATGAGAAACCTGATAACTTGATGGTTAACGATTGCCGCCGCAATACCAGTGGAGTCACAAAAGCGATGCTACCCTCCTCTTTTGCCTTTTGGCCCCCAAAATTGGGCCTCCAGTACCCCCACTCACTCGGCAAAAGTGTATGTGCTGCTTCACGCCAGTGTTCAGTGAGGAGGTGGTATCACTCCAGTCGAGCCGATTCATTCATGCTAAGAATGGTTCCCAAAAAAAAAAGGTTTTTGTTTACCAAGATTTTTTTAACATAGTGTTGCAGCTAGAATTGAATGAAAGTTACATCACTACTTACCCATGGCTATTTCAGGGGACACTTTATTTTGTTCTTTGGCCTGTAAAAATATAGCTGTTAAGGCATATTCATGGTGGACCTTTTTATTGTGCTCTAAAAAGTCACCTTTAAACCTAGAATTATTTTTATTTTGTTTTCATGTTCTAAAGTTAAGCCCCCTTACGAGTACGACACAGAGTGTGAAGTACCATCATCAGGGGGAACGCACAAAAGTGATAGACGTAGGCTACCGAGCCGCAAAACTAAAATGGGCGTGGGCCGGTCATGTGTGCAGAAGGGGTGATGAGAGGTGGAGCAAGGATATGTCCTTGAGAGACCAAGAGATGGAAAGAAGAGTGTTGGCGGACAAACTGCCAGTTGCCATCAAGGCTCAAGCTAGAGTAGCGTGGTCCAGGAAAACCGACAACAGAAGAAAGAGGAGAGAAATTGGAGAGGCATATGCTCTGCAGTTTGGCAAATACATGCTGCTGAAGAAGAAGAAGAAGAAAGCTAAGCATTTTTTCTGTTCTACGATATTCGTAGAGTAATTTTTTATTTTTACGGAATGAGGTAAAAGTGATTTATATTGATTGTGGCGAATAGCAGATTTTTTTAATTGATACTTTAAAAAAGTAAGTAATACATTTTTTTTGAGCGAACTTATGTAATAATTACTTCCTACAAGTAACAATAATTTTCATATTTGTCAAAGGTGTCCACTATTAGCTATTATGCGTTAGCGTGTCACGGTGGAAATCGGCATTCAAAGACAGATCGAATTTGCAAAACGCTAGATTATCTGCTGGATGTCACTTTTGTAAACTATTCCAATGAACAAAAATTAATCTGAGATAATTTTGAAACATTATGAAGTATATGAAAAATGTATTTTTTTTTGCGTACAGAAGCGATAGGTATAGAAAATCTAGCATTATGCAACTTCGATCTAAATGTCTATGAAAGCCCGTTTCACGATAGGTTAACGTTAAGAATTCTTTGAATGATTTGAATGAATTAGAAAATACGTGGATACGTAAAAATAGACACTATTTTGTGGGAAAGTAAATTTGGAAAAAGCGCATCAATATGACCGTGTCTTTATAAGTCCAACCAAAACATTAGGGCTGCTTGGCTTCGCTGAATAGTGTTTTTGCTACGTTCCGTTTATCCCATTTGGAGTCGAGTTCTTTATAGAGTACTTTCCTCATATTTATTATGCAACTTACGAGTAAGCTGGAATCTGAAATGATGAAGCTTTTGTTCCTGTTTTTAGACAATAAAATGGGTAATTCTTCGACTTTTGTAGACATCGGAATCAAAAAATATTTTGAAAAAATCCTCATTTAATTCAATTTCATAGTAGTATTAGATTTGAGGGCGACCAAGAAAGTCACATCTCGAAGAATCACTTAAATATATTATGTTGCTAAGAATATTTCACTCATCTGAACGTGTCATTCTAGGACCCCAATTCTCATGCTCATGACATTTATTTTCATACGACATATATCTTTAAAAGATAGTTTTATGTATGGTTTTCAGGTGATATCCGCCATGTTTTTTTCAAAATATCACAAGCACGTGAATCAGGCTTCTGGATCCTAATTTTCGTGCTCGTGGCATTTATTATCATACGACATATATCACTCAAACATAGCTTTTTTGTATGGTTTTCAGGTGGTATCTGCCATGTTTTATTTCAAAAACTTGTTGCCTGTACCTTAAATTATTTTCGTGATAAACCAGTAACTTATTCGATACAAACTATAAATCATAATATCATATCACATAATATTAATAGAAAATAGCTTTGTTATTTATTACTTTTTAAAATTTATTAAAAAAAAACGTTTTTTTTTCAAGGTTTTTTTTTAACTTTGAAAAAAAAAACGGTTTTTTTGAAACATTAGGTATGCATAAGGCGCCAAAAGGCTGTGATGTCGCACCATTGCACTTCGGGTTGGCGGCATTACCCAGCGAAAAAAACACGGGGAACAAGACTAACTGAATCATGGTTACACGTTCTAAAAACTTCCTGAAACACACAGATTTCCTCTCTACGCATGTTTTCCCTTAACGCCAAGCGAATGGAAGAACACATAGATTTGACCAGTCTAGAGGTGCATGCTCGGATTTAAACCTGCGATCTCCCCTTCGGAAGGCACTCATTCTTATCAACTGAACTACCATCGCTCAGCTGCTACGAATATGCCACTGATCTTTCATTATATTCCATTTCATTAAATATAATGAAGAATGAGAAGAATTTAAATATAATAAAAGAAGACAAAAATCTGATAACAATTAAAATAGGTCGCAATTCTCATTTCGAAATATTTTTAACTTTCAGAAAAAATCTGAAACGTTCATGAATATTCATTTTCAATAACGATTTCAGAACTAAGACGCCGGGCTCAATTTATGAAACGATTAGAAATATGTTTAAAGATTTTTTTTTATATTCAATCAATATATATGATACCCAGCACCCTCCTGTCGCTCGATTCCAAGACTCAAATCATAGGGCTACCCAAAACCCAACTCCTCCTCACCACACTCACACATACACATACAACACGCACACACACTACTTCACTAACACGCTTACAGCCATAACTTAAATTTTAGTATTTTTGATTACATTTCGTGTTTTTTTTATGGTTACATTCAGTTTGTCACTAGTCTTAATTTAGACAATAAGCCATAGCGGAAATTCATATCATTTGACACCCACGAAACAGGCTCTGCCTAGTGTGGGGGTTAAAGAAATTTTCTTTCTGTTAATGTGTGTTTGAGGTTAATAAATGTTTTTTTTTATTATTTACTATTTAATTGGAACTTAAATGACTGTGGAAAATTAACGTCTAAGCGTGCCCCTCCCAGTTCTGTCCAAAGTCATCGTTTATGCACGCGTGTATCATGATCCAGTACAGTTAACACATCTGGTAATTACAATGAAGCGACTGTCGTCTGACATTAGCAATCCTTGAATCGGGGAACCATTCCTACTCGATCATGATTACACGCTCAGAATCTGGGGGCACGGCAGTGCCCCCGCCAAGCCGAGCAAAAAAAGCGACACGGCCGTTCAATACCATCCTTTTCTCGAAGCAATTCAGGTTATTTTCGAACCCCCTTAATTTCGTTGTGGATTAAACAAGAAGCCTGAATTTTCAATAACTAATTAGGCATTGTATAAACATGGTACATTTAAAATTTCATTCAATTTGAACTAGTAGTTTAAGAAGGATAACTTGTTAAAGTTTCTGAATTGCGTCACTGACTGATTCACCGATCATCAAAAGTCCAAGGCACTTTCTAGCAGACATAATATTTATAAAGACATTATCATGGGAAAACTTAATTTTTTTGGTAATTTCGGTCCAGTTTTCTAAATACACCAACTGCATGAATAATCTTTGTAATCTCATATAAATGTATAGGATTGCAAAGTTACGTTTGCAGTTGAAGGTAAAGGTACCGGAAAGAAAAAAATAGGTGGACTACCAAAAAAAATGATATCTCTTACTAGAGTTTAAAAAGAAAATGGGTTGACACATACAACAAAGTTAAATTTTCTAGAAGAGTAAATTTTTAATAAGTTTATAAATGGTTTAACAGAGTAAGTAAATCGTGAAATTATCTTTTTTGTCTTTAAGAAACTAAATAAATGCAAACATAATTTTAAAAAGTAAAGAAATAGTGCTTTCTTCACATAAAAAAATTCAATGACCGTTGTTACAAGGTCACGTTTTTGAACTTTGTTGAAGTGTCAAATGAGGCCTTTTATTTCGGCCCAACTATAATAGACCCATGGAACTAGAAACCACGAAGTTATTATCTATAACCTTCTTGCTAGAAACCGAGGGTGCATGTCTATGGTACTACCATCGATCAGCTCGAGCTGTCATTCCTTTGTAACTTGATGCCGTCATTCTAATAAACAAAATTATTTCCCGAAATGAAGTATGCTATTTCTGGATTAGACTCGAATAGAATATTAACAGGTATTTCTGAAGAAATAAAATTTAAAAGTCCTCCTGTGACGTCATCATTCGACACGACAAATTAATAACGCATTTGCCCACGTTCATTTAAAAAAAAGATGGTCCAAAAAACCAATCGTTAAACAATGACATAAACAGTTCTCCCTCGTGGTCCCATTAATGGGACAAAATCCTGGGACCACGAGAAAATAGGAGACATGATCAATCGCCGAACCTTTTTTTCTGTACATATATGTAAATATATAGAAATAAATATGTCAATGTTGACATCACCATACATTGAGAACAAAGCTATTGAATATATTTTTATAGAATTCTTGTTTTTTTCTCAACGATTCATAAGAGTAATAGGCGCATTTTGATAAAATTTAACTAATAGTGGATGCGGTTTCCATGGCTTCGTATATTTTAAACTTGCCCGTGTTTTACACTAAAAAGGATCAAGTTCAATGTTTATGACGATCGTAATTTTTTATGTTGCTAAATCGATATAGTGGACTAACGTAAAGTGAGGACACATTATACATAAGCACATCATATTTCTACCTTATTGTCACTTTCCATCTGATGAGATGAAACCCATTTAGTATATAAAAAATAATGCTCGGTGGTGCGAAAAAATATTGTATTTAGGCCGTCAGCTTTCCAAAATCGTCTGTTCATTGAAAGAAAGAAAGAAAAATACATTTATTGACCATCACAATACACAGGAAACAAACATATAACAGTTGGAACACGGTTTGAAAAAACATAAATTTTACACAGAAGAGGGACAATGAGATGTGGATAGTGTGTGGTCAATCAGGTCACGACCTCAGCATTAGCTGCTACTACAATATCTGCATTGCCGCAGCAGCGCTGGTATTCTGGTGGGACCTGTATGCGAGCGACTGTGATCGTGTGGTGTAGATAAATTAATAAAAATATATACTTATACACGTACATTTAATAGATAATGTGGTAGATATAATAAGATTCGTATTTGCACACACAAAAAAAGAAGAAGAGAATTTAGTTGATAACATACAGATAGATACAAATAACACTCAAAAGCTAGACCACAGAGCTAGACACATTACAATGACGAGAAGAAAACAGTAGGTAGTACACAAACACTTTAAAAAATATACTAAAAAAAAATAAAATACGGTATCGTTATGCGACCAGTGGCTCCATCCAATCGAACAGATTGCATTCCTACCAAAAGCATTGCAAGATGAAACAGCCGTTCCACAGATGTGATGCCAGTCCACTGCCTTATATAACACAGCCACGACTTTTTCCTTCTTCCAACGCGTCGCCTTCCCTCTATTTTACCCATCATAATGAGTTGGAGCAACCTGTACCTCTCATGCCTAAGTACGTGACCTATGTATTCGATTTTGCCTTTTTGATGGCATTCATAAAGTTATGGGTCATGGCAACTTCAGAGTACCGTATCGTTTGTCGCTCTGTGTCCAGCTGATGCGGAGCATACGGCGGTAACAACACATCTCGAACGCCTCCAGACGTCGTCTGATATCCTCCTTCAAGGTCCCTACCATAAGTAGCAACAGGCCAGTAAGATGAGAACTCGGAGCTTTCATGCCTATTGCCGACAACACAAAACTTTCCTCATTTAGCGAACATTAAAAGAGGCCAATGTCCAGCAGTGGACTGCAACAGGCTGATGATGATTAAATCAAGCAGTAAAAATATCATCGACAGTCTTCGGGTGGGACTCAAACCCAGGATCTTTTGCTAACTGGGGAACTGTTATACCGACTAAGCTACCGGAGACCTTGGTAAGTCGACGAATTTTGTAAGTGCTCTTTGCTTCTCCGTGAGCCGACGATTATTTACTTAAGAATAAATTTCAAAAAATTGCTATACCCAAAAAAATATGACGATGATGATGAATGCCAGTGGCAGTCATCTATCTTGACCGTGGGAGGACTACGCTTTGGCATAAATGGGCCGGCTCGACCAGAGTGATACCACGGCCTCAAAGAAAACCAGCGTGAAGCAGCACTGCGTGAGTGAGGTGAGAGGCCCAATCCGGGGGAACCCTTTGCCCCGGATTGGCCTAAGGCCAGGCCTAGCTTGATCCGGGGGAAAGGGGGTTTATAATTGGCAGCCCATCTATGGGCGGCGGGCAATCGCTTACCATTAGGCGATGCTCGTCTGCCACCTTTTTTTTTACATTATGGCAGACAAACGAGCAGACGGCTCACCTGGTGGTAAGTGAATTTCCGCCGCTCATGGACATCTGCGAAACACGGGACATCACACATCTGTGATGCGTTGCGTTGCCGGCTCTTAAGGGAGGAATAAGCTCTTTTCTTGAAGATTCCATAGTTTTACTACGCGCGGTAGGAAGTGGCGTGAGAAGTGCACTGTGGTGGAGTAAAATCCATCCAAGTGATGTGGGGAAAATTTGGAATTCTGGCGAGAGGCCGAACAGCTCCTCGGAACACTCCCCATTGTAGACTTACCTACCAAAAAAAAACTCTCAGTTATAATAATCTAACCCGGCGCTTGTTACAACTTTGGCAAAGGCTTACAACTTTATGTTACTACACGTTATTAAACATAAAACAGGATAGCGGCGGTTACCGTTCACCATCAGATGGGCCGCATGATCGTCTGACTATTTAAAACTATGAAAAAAAAGAAATAAAAAACGTCATTTATAATACTAACCAACCATAGAAAATTATTACATCAAGTTATGTCGATACAGAACAGTTATAATCTACCCATAGACTTAGGATGCCACCCTGCTTGAATCTACTGCACACATAATATTATCTATATGTACATTCTAAGGAGAGATGAGTAGCATAAAACGACACACATCATCATCATCATCATCAGCCCATTTAAGTCCCTTTGTGTGCATGAACTGTCTGAATGTCTGTTTGTATTGGTCTGGGTGTTTTCTATGTATTTACAAAAGAAAAGGAATATTTGTAATCCCACTGTTGCTTGAGCTACCTATCTCGGAGTCAGATCAATGTATGTGATGTTGTGTGTATTTCACAACATCACATACATTTATTTATATTTATTTATTAGTTACAATTGAGCGTCTCGTGTGTCGTTGCCGCCGTGTGGTCCCCGGCAGAGTAGAATAGGCCACCCTCACTCTTACCGAGGTGTCGTAAAAGGCGACTAAGGTAAAGCTGCTGGCATGATCATCAGCCCCAGATATGGAAAACTCTGCATTGATATCAAAACCCTCGCCAACCCGTTTGCCAAGCGTGGTGAGTATGTAAATTACCCCTCATGTGATTGGGGGAGGCCCGTGCCCCAGCAGTGGGGACTTAAATGGGCTGACGACGACGACGAATGCGGGAGAAAAGGGGGTTTGAAATTGGCAGCGCACTTGTGACTCCACTGTGTCGCGGGTGTTATTGGCGGCGACAATCGCTTACCATCAGGCGATTCGTCTCCTCGTCTTCCACCTATCACATAAAAAGTTAAAAAAAAACAGGGTCGGTTGTTATGGCAACGGGTCAACGAACCGCTTTATTAGGGTTGTAGAGTCAAAGTATTTTGCATCGTTCAATTACTGTCGGGCGTAAATCCGACGCCAACAAAGGATTTTATGCTGGAAAATACTGTATTTTCTAGGGCTAGAGGAGGAATAAGCATGGAGTTGAAAGGGTGCATGTTTGCAAAATATACGGACATTTGCATTGTCTTTAATCAAATGCAATTTGTGGCATTCATAGGTGGGGCAGTCATGGGCTCAGGGTGGGGCAGTCATGTGCTCAGGGTGGGGCGGCCATGGGCAGGGTGGGGCAGCAGTCTAAAATAATAGTAACTAACGCTGTTTTATTTTGATCGCAACTTCTCTTTGTCGACTGATGATTTTCGAGTGTATACTTTAAGTAGTGTAGTTAGTACCTTGATAGTTAAGTTTCTTAAACTTGATTAGGTACCTTACAAGTCAGAGTATGGCAAGCGCTCCACCGTGCCACAAGTACGCTGCCAACCTTAAAGCTCCCTTTCCTTCCGGCTTCCGGTACCCGCACTCAGTCGGCTTTACATAACGCAAACGCTTCTTTACACCGGATTTTGTCAGTTCATGGTATCACTCCAGACGAGTCGGCCCATGCCGCAGCTCTCTCATGATATAAAACATCGTACCACATGCTACACCATAACAGTTTCATCTTATTATTAGAACCTTATTTCAACACGTGATCATAAAACTTAAGTACCATGCTATTCCGATATAAAACGCATTGTTAAGGTGCCGGCTAGGGCACACTAGCGACGCCAATCGATTTTAATTTTTAGCTACTAAACCGGCTCTATTTTAAACTCTTTCGGCAAACAACCTCTCAACGTCTCGGCAAACAACCTCTCAACCTCTCGGCAAACACTTACACTATTTATTAAATAACCATGCACAAATGTTGCGTCCAACGCGTACGCGAAAAATTGATTCACGCCAAAAGGACCCAACATTTGTACATGGTTATTTAATAAAAGTCTTCGTTCGACCAGTGCGTCCTTCCGGTCATGACTTACGGTGCCGAGACGTGGACACTCACGGCTGGACTAGTCCACCGGTTCAAAGTCGCTCAAAGAGCTATGGAAAGGGCTATGCTCGGAGTATCTCTGAAGGACCGCATCAGAAATGATGTAATCCGACAGAGAACCAGAGTCACCGACATAGCCAACCGAATTAGCAAACTGAAGTGGCCGTGGGCTGGTCAAATTAGCCGCAGAACTGACAGCCGTTGGAGCCGTAAAGTCCTTGAGTGGAGACCGCGACTCGGTAAGCGTAGTGTAGGACACCCTGCGACAAGATGGGATGATGACATTCGAAGGCTGGCTGGTGTGGGCTGGGTGAGAGTGGCCGAAAATCGGGAGCAGTGGCGTGCATTAGGGGAGACCTATGTCCAGCAGTGGACAAGTGTGGGTTGCTGATGATGATGATGATGATGATTTAATAAATAGTATAAGTGTTTGCCTAGAGCTTGTAACCCCGAAATAGTTTAAAATAAATCCGGTTTAGTAGCTAAATATTAAAATCGATTGTCGTCGCTAGTGTGCCCTACCCGTCCCCTTAAAAGGAGATGGAACAAGTTCAGTGCTGGAAATTTTCCTAGATACGATTTAAAATATTACTACCGAGACTAAACCATGCGAAAAAAGTTCGTGCATATTTGAGTCATAATTTGTACCAATATAGGAACCTTATTTGGTACGAAATGGGCTACTAATGCCCTATTACTGGGTAGAGTCCGCACCAAGAAAGGAATGCAGCGGTAAAATACGGAACTAAAATTTGAGATTCCTTGTGTCTATCAGCATAAAGATCAAATTTGAATGTTGATGGCGACTCAGGCGCGCTTTTCAGATGGCTTCTTTGGTGGCGCGGAATCTACGTATCTGCTCGGAGCTCGCCAAATTACGGTTATCACTTTCCTCGCAAATCCGGCTCGCTGAGGCTCGCTGAGATAACTTGCAAGTTTCTTCAACCAACGGTTATGTAACCTTTTGGTAATTAGTGTTTTTTTTTACTGCCTCATTAGCACAGTGGTACCGTGGGTGAGCCACGCTTCGGCATGAATGGGCCGCACTTAGGAAACATTTAATAACACTACACTCGAGAAAAGGTGTTACCGAAGTTGGCGACCAAGACTATCTTGTTATACTTCATTCAATTACTCAAAAGGAGTGTGTTTTTCGTAGAAATTATTTTTTCATGCTTTTTAGTGTTTTATTTTTCGGTAGTCTTCTCCCCCTCCCCCTCTCGCCCTCCACCTCCACAAATAACCATCAGCCTAAATGTGATTACGGTATCGAAAGAGTTATCCCTTATGAGGAGTTGACCTTTCATCATCAGCAGAGCCACAAAATTAATACACAAAAGATATAAAAACATTACGTGTGCCTTTAAAATTTGAGGGCTTCCCTCAACTTTTCCAGGATCTCTACATCAGATCCTGATATCCTTATCATGGTACCATTTTGGGACTATCTACTTTCCAACTAAAAAAAATCATCTAAATCGATTCATAAATGGCGCAAGTAATTGGTGAACAAAAATTTAAAAAAAACATGTCGAATTGAGAACAAGTCTATTCAAAATGAGCGTTATCTCTCATTGATCAAAAAATTGAATGTCATTTCGCCATTTCAGCAATCAACTCTACTTTTTGATGTTAGAAATTAATTGGATCTTTACGCTCACAAATAAAATATGATGGATGCTGTGAATTATTGAACGAACCATACATAAATGATTATGTGATGTACATTTATTGGCAGTTTGATATTTGCATGTGTATTCTACAGAATATCGAGCATTCGGGGATAAGACGCCGAATGGTCCCCGGCAGAGTAGAATAGGCCACCCTCACTCTTACCGAGGTGTCGTAAAAGGCGACTAAGGTAAAGCTGCTGGCATGATCATCAGCACCTAGAGAAGGAAAACTCTGCATTTACATCAAAACCCTCGCCAACCCGTCTGCCAAGCGTGGTGAGTATGGCAATTACCCCTCATGTGATTGAGGGAGGCCCGTGCCCCAGCAGTGGAGACTCAAATGGGCTGATGATGATGATGATGATGAGGAAAAGATTACCGTGGGAAAAACAGGCTTCCGCATGAATGGGCCGGCTCAACTGGATGGGTACCACGGCCTCACAGAAAACCGGCGTGAAGCAGCACTGTGCTGTTTCGTGCGTGAGTGAGGGTTCCGGAGGCCCAGTCCGGGGGAAAGGGGGTTTAAAGGTTGGCAGCGCACTTTTGACTCCACTGGTGTCGCGGGTGTCTATGGGTGGCGTCTATTGCTTACCATCAGGCGATTCGTCTGCTCGTGTGCCACCTATCACATAAAAAACATACTTTCACTTCTTTACCGTGGGAGAGCTGTTTCGATATGAATATATAGGAAGAACTGCAGTGATATCGAGACCTCACAGAAAACTGGGGCGAAGAATACGCTTTTGATATGAATGGACTTGCACGCCCGGAGTGATACCAAGGCCTCAAAACAACCTGGAAGAAAAAGGCGCCTACGTTGTTTCACCCGTCATGACATACGGAGCCGAAACGTGGACACTTACGGTACGCCTGGTCCACAAGTTAAAGGTCGCTCAGCGGCCTATGGAACGAGCAATGCTCGGCGTCTCTCTCCGAGATCGAATCCGAAATGAGGTGATCCGGCAGAGAACCAAAGTTATCGACATTGCTCACCGGATTAGCAAGCTTAAGTGGCAGTGGGCTGGCCATATTAGCCGCAGAACCGACAACCGATGGGGTAAACGAGTTCTGGAGTGGAGACCGCGTCTTGGCAAACGTAATGTAGGGCGCCCTCTGGCTAGGTGGGAGGACGATCTGCGCAGGATGGCTGGCAAGAGCTGGATGCGAGAAGCCATGGAGAGATCACAGTGGCGAACAATTGGAGAGGCCTACGTCCAGCAGTGGACTGCGATAGGCTGATGATGATGATGATGTTGTTTCACTGAGAGAGTGAAGGTGTCGGAAGCCTAATTCGAGAGAAAAGTTTGGTAGTGCATTTGTGACTGTAAACATATTTGTGATAGTAATTACAATGACTGTAAAGATGAATCGAGTTTGGAATTTCTTCTTGGCATTTCTTCAATTAAGGTAGAATAGCCTTTATTATTTCCTCGCTAAAATTTTGTTTTATTTACTTCTTTTGGTATTTTTTTAATTATTTGTTTTTTTTTCATATCTTTTACTTTAAGATCAGAAAGCCGTAATATTTTTTTTTTTATATAGGTAATGAAGTGTGGGATGTTGTTGGGTGATGTAGTAATACAACATAAGTTGGTTCTTAACTGCATCATTTGTCCGATGAAAATAGGGATTTTAGTATTATTAAAATGTCAAAACATTGATATCTTATCGTTACGTACACTTTGTTTAGAAAGGTATCCGATTACTTTACACATGTACAGATAATGGAATATTAACTATATTTTTTTTTATAATATGGCTCTACCCGAAGATAATTTGCCAATGTCAAGTAACTTATTGAGAATAAGTAGGTAGTCGACAGTCAAAGTCAGTCAAAATCACAGTCACTCAATAAAACGCCGGTGTTTTACGTTTTATCGACCTACGGATTCAGCGGATATCACTCTAAAAGCAATCGATAATCTAATTTAAGACTCTATAAGGTCCAAGCAAGTTGTTACAAGACAACGCACTCGGCACACAATAGCAGTGTTAAAAACGATACAATCCAACGATTCTTATTAATAGGATCACTTTGCCGCACTCCACTGTACAAATAAACACCAAATTTGTACATTAAAAACCACTACACACTAATTTAAAACCTTTGAATTGCATCAGCCCATACGGCTTCTGCCTAATTGGAGCGTTTGTCCTAGATAGACATATTCCTGAACAACTTCAAGAGGTACTCCATTAACAGCGACCGGTCCCGGATCAACGAGCTCGTTGAACATGACCTTGGTTTTATCCAAGTTCATCCGAAGACCGATGTGTTTGGAAGATTCAGCCGGGCTGCTCACCATCTCCTGTAGGTCTTGTAGAGTTTCCGCCGAGATGACGATGTCGTCTGCGAATCGTATGTGTAAGATAAACTCGCCATTAATATTGATTCCGCGCTCTTTCCAGTTTAGCGCAACAACTTCGAGAGAGAAACCAATAGAAGAATTCAGCTAGGCTGGACAGCATTTGGTAAACTTCGTCAAGACTTCTCATCACCCATCCCTCAAAGTCTTGTCGAAAATCTTTGACCAGTGCGTCCTTCCGGTCATGACTTACGGTGCCGAGACGTGGACACTCACGGCTGGAATAGTCCACCGGTTCAAAGTCGCTCAAAGAGCTATGGAATGGGCTATGTTCGGAGTATCTCTGAAGGACCGCATCAGAAATGATGTAATCCGACAGAGAACCAGAGTCACCGACATAGCGCACCGAATTAGCAAACTGAAGTGGCAGTGGGCTGGTCATATTAGCCGCAGAACTGACAGCCGTTGGAGCCGTAAAGTCCTTGAGTGGAGACCACGACTCGGCAAGCGTAGTGTAGGACGCCCTGCGACAAGATGGGATGATGACATTCGAAGGCTGGCTGGTGTGGGCTGGATGAGAGTGGCCGAAAATCGGGAGCAGTGGCGTGCATTAGGGGTGACCTATGTCCAGCAGTAGACGAGTGTGGGTTGCTGATGATGATGATGATGTCACGGCTTGTTTTAGCCCTACCCGAAGAATCCTTTAATTATAATCCTTTAAAATAATGTTATCTCTTATACGTCTTCAAATGATGACGTCGAGCCTCTCTTATAGTTACGACAGAGAAGCATTTGACGACCACATTTTATTTGCGTTTACTGATGGATCTAACCATTGATATAAAATAATATGTTCGAGGAGTCTCATACATTTTCTATACTATTATATAGGCGCCTACGCTTTTCTTATTGAAACCAACGATACATCAATCAATTGAATTAATGAAATTATTGACGTCAAAAGTTCAGTAGGTATCGTCTATTGTTTTATTCAGGTTTCCCACAAGTTACTGGATATAGCCGAGGTTTCTAATACAGGCCGCAATAAAACGTTATAGCTTTTGATCTGAGCCGCAGTACAATACTCCCTTATTTATGACCGGCCTGTCACTGCGCAAGTATCCCTTTTAAGTAAAAATGCCAACCGTCTGGGTTCCCGAGGATTTCTCCTATTTTTGAACATAGAATACCTTTACATATATTAACAAATATAATCCTCCAGCCAATTTCTGCTAAGGCGGCCGATCCAAAGTAATGCGTAAGTGGTGGAGCGTTAATTACTCAAGCGTGTGTGCAAACAAGTGCACTCTCTATTCCGTTGCCCTCATATTCCGATGGGACACCAGTGTGACATGACTGAAGAAGGATCGGGCGAAGGACCAAAGCCTTAACGTGCTTTCTAAGGCAGGGGGTACAAGACCGCCAACTTCCAGACTCCGGGCTGCCACTAAGAATTTCTTAACAGAAAAATTTTCGAAGGATCGAACTTAAGACCCCAAGCGCAGCCGTCGCTTTAAAGTGCGACTCAAACTACCCGCTGCCCCACCGAAGCAGTCAACCTTTACATTATTTTACATTAGAATAGTTATTTACGGAATTTCTACCATGTACCTTATTTTTGAGTTTTCGATATTTCGGCGCTGTTGCAAGTTGCAAGCGCCATGATCACGGAGTAACTGAAGTTTTTGCGGGTAAGATGTTACTGGCAGACAAATCGGTCTGCCCTCCTTCGCAGTCTTTTATTACGCGCACCTGCGGTACCACTGTTCACTAACTCACTACTGTACATGGTAGATATTCCGTAAATAACTATTCTAAAGTGAAGTGATGCATCTCGATGCACCGGCATCAAAGATAAAAGTGCAGCCATGCGTAAGCGCACCCGGGCGTGAACTGATGCGTCGTGACAGCATTGTCAGGGGAGTCGATAGTAATTATTATAAGTAATGGGACTTGTTACTATAACCATTTGTTTCAGTTCTTATGCTGATTGGAAGTAGTGTACATTTATGGTCTATCGAAGTGTAAATATTCTTTACTTGCATAGGCTTGTACATACACACAACAAAAATGTAATAAAGTTTAAAGTAATGTGTCAGCCTAAAACTGTCCCACTGTAGGGCAAAGGCCTTCATCATAGTAATCAAGCTATCGCTACTAGAATGGCTTAATGCTTCGAGCTTTGTTCGAAAAAATAGAAACATACTTTTCGCTCGACCCGGGAATTGAACCCAGGACCCCGAGATTACAACCCGGTACGTAAACCATTAGACTAATAAAGCGTAAAAATATAATAAAAAATAAATAGATATAATTCAATTCTACCACCAGAATCGGAAAGTTTATTCAGAAGAGGTTACTTACCTACTAGATTTACTCGCAATTTTTTTTACCATTTTTTTTCTTTATACGAAAACATAGTTTTAAATATATTTATACAGTTTTAAATACAATAATAATATTGTGCGTCATTGTTAAAAATCATGCTGTTTATACAATACTAGTGGCCTGCCCTCACTTCGTTGTGGGACATTAGTTCCACTCTATACCAAGAGATGGCGCTAGGCATCGATTACATCGCGCAAGCGCTTTATGATTTCAGATTACCTATAAGCGCTGCTGCTGTAACTTTTTTCGAACTCGAACCAACGACTCGACTACGTCTCGTATAATGTCGTCGGTCCCTCTGGACTTCATTCGCAATTTCAATATTACGACTTGGCACCAACTCAAAACCTCGATTGACACCCCCAAACTTAACAAACACCGTTAACTTAAATAGTTTCAGCTCTTATTTGTTTACCATACCACCTACATTTCAGTTAAGCTGAAAACTTTTCTGGCGTCAAGTTTATGGTTTTCGATATGAAAATTTCTTATTACATTGTTTCTGCGAATAACGGATATTTTTATTGTGGTA
Source organism: Marasmia exigua (assembly GCA_019059595.1). Classification (NCBI taxonomy): domain Eukaryota; kingdom Metazoa; phylum Arthropoda; class Insecta; order Lepidoptera; family Crambidae; genus Marasmia; species Marasmia exigua. The sequence continues at coordinate 14,659,923 of CM032485.1, forward strand.
ATCAAGACTTTGTGTGACTAAAGTGGTGAAAATAACTAATAAGTTTAAAACATAAAGCTATAGTTTGATGTCAATTAAAAATATAGTTTAATAAGACACATAAAACCTTCAAAAAAAGGGTACGTGAGGATTATTTCGAATCTTTATTTTTAAGATAAGACTTAGTTGCTTGTATATACACCTTTGCTTGATATGTATGCTATTTTGCTTGTATATTTATATATAAATATATTATATATACATACATTTCTATTTTATGTATTATTTTATTATACGTTTAATTTATAAGTATTTTATTATTTATTATATCATAATGAATAGACGTATTTCTATTAGAATGATATTAAGTTTATGTTGCCATTCAACATCATCAGCCCATTTAGTCCCCACTGCTGAGGCACGGGCCTCCCTCAATCACATGAGGGGTAATTGCCATACTCACCACGCTTGGGAGACGGATTGGCGAGGGTTTTGAACTAACTGCAGAGGTTTCCTTCTCTGGGTACTGATGATCATGCCAGCAGCAGCTTTACCTTAGTCGCCTTTTACGACACCTCGGTAACAGTAAGGGTGGCCTACTCTACTCTGCCAGGACCACACGGCGTATATTGCCATTATTTTTTGGAAATTGTAATAATTACATAAGCCCTCTTTTTGCCGCACCATTGTCCTTTCTGCGTGACCTAAAGGTTGACTGGCAGAGAATGCCTCTGGGCATTTAGGTCGCCTGTTGTATCGTTTTGTGCAATAAAGTTTTAAATAAATAAATAGACAAAATAGAAAATAGGAATGCATATTCAAATAGAGCAAAATAGAGTTCGCATAGCAACATGGCGTTTCTTACAAGGCAATCATCATCATCATCATCATCATCAGCCCATTTAAGTCCCACTAGTGGCCTGGGGCAAAAATTGTATTGTGCTGCTTCACGCCAGTGTTCTGTGAGGAGGTGGTATCACTCCAGTCGAGCCGATTCATTCATGCTAAGCATGGTTCCCAAAAATTTTTTGATTTTTTTAACTCATTTAATATTGAGTGTTGCAGCTAGAATTGAATGAAAGTTACATCACTACTTACCCATGGCTATTTCAGGGGACACTTTATTTTGTTCTTTGGCCTGTAAAAATATAGCTGTTAAGGCATATTCATGGTGGACCTTTTTATTGTGCTCTAAAAAGTCACCTTTAAACCTAGAATTATTTTTATTTTGTTTTCATGTTCTAAAGTTAAGCCCCCTTACGAGTACGACACAGAGTGTGAAGTACCATCATCAGGGGGAACGCACAAAAGTGATAGACGTAGGCTACCGAGCCGCAAAACTAAAATGGGCGTGGGCCGGTAATGTGTGCAGAAGGGGTGATGACAGGTGGAGCAAAGATGTGTCCTTGAGAGACTAAGATATGGAAAGAAGAGTGTTGGCGGACAAACTGCCAGTTGCCATCAAGGCTCAAGCTAGAGTAGCGTGGTCCAGGAAAACCGACGACAGAAGAAAGAGGAGAGAAATTGGAGAGGCATATGCTCTGCAGTAGGGAAATACATGCTGCTGAAGAAGAAGAAGAAAGCTAAGCATTTTTTTTTGTTCTACGATATCCGTAGAATATTTTTTTATTTTTACGTGAGGTAAAAGTGATTTATATTGATTGTGGCGAATAGTAGATTTTTTTTTAAATTGAACAATATATACTTTAAAAAAGTAAGTAATAACATTTTTTTGAGACGAACTTATGTAATAATTACTTCCTACAAGTAACAATAATTTTCATATTTGTCAAAGGTGTCCACTTTTAGCTATTATGCGTTAGCGTGTCACGGTGGAAATCGGCATTCAAAGACATTTAGATCGAATTTGCAAAACACAAATACAAAATTTTCTGCTGGATGTCACTTTTGTAAACTATTCCAATAAACAAAAATGAATCTGAGATAATTTTGAAACATTATTAAGTAAATGAAAAATATAATTTCTTTTTTACGTACAGAAGCGATAGGTATAGAAAATCTAGCATTATGCAACTTCGATCTAAATGTCTATGAAAGCCCGTTTCACGATAGGTTAACGTTAAGAATTCTTTGAATGATTTAAATGAATTAGAAAATACGTGGATACGTAAAAATAAACACTATTTTGTGGGAAAGTAAATTTGAAAAAAAAGCATCAATATGACCGTGTCTTTATAAGTCCAACCAAAACATTAGGGCTGCTTGGCTTCGCTGAATAGTGTTTTTGCTACGTTCCGTTTATCCCATTTGGAGTCGAGTTCTTTATAGAGTACTTTCCTCATATTTATTATGCAACTTACGAGTAAGCTGGAATCTGAAATGATGAAGACTTTGTTCCTGTTTTTAGACAATAAAATGGGTGATTCTTCGACTTTCGTGGACATCAGAATCAAAAAATATTTTGAAAAAATCCTCATTTAATTAAATTTCATAGTAGTATTAGATGTGAGGGCGACCAAGAAAGTCACATCTCGAAGAATCACTTAAATATATTATGTTGCTAAGAATATTTCACTCATCTGAACGTGTCATTCTAGGACCCCAATTCTCATGGTCATGACATTTATTTTCATACGACATATATCCTTAAAAGATAATTTTTATGTATGGTTTTCAGGTGATATCCGCCATGTTTTTTTCAAAATATCACAAGCACGTGAATCAGGCTCCTGATCCTAATTCTCCTGCTCGTGACATTTATTATCATACGACATATATCACTAAAACATGTCGTATTTTGATTTATCGTTGATATATGTCGTATTATAATAAATGTCACAAGCATGAGAATTGTGCTCCTGTTATTCCAACGAGTCATTCAGTTGCGTCCAAAGCCATTGCTTCAAGTCCAAGTACACTCCAGGATTGCACTTAGACCATAATTTTGGATTGTGAACTGTACTTAATTAATTAAATTAAAGGTGCTAACCAACTTGAGTTAGGAATCGAGACTACTAATCCAACAAGAACAATGCTCTTACAGAGAGGGAGAAAGAAGAAAGAAAGAAAGAAAGAAAGAAACATTTTATTGACCATCACAATAAATACATAATTTAACAATGAACATTCATTAGTAAACATAGATAACGTAACGTTGACACATTAAAACTACAGACAAAGGTGAGTACGAGAACAGACGATAGGTAGGTAAATACACAGTTATGTAATGAAATTATTCTAAATAAGTAGGCGTGTGTGAAGTGTGAGGTCAATCAGGTCCTGGCCTCAGCATGGTGCTGCCACGACAGAAATGCCGCGGCAGCGCTGGTATTCTGGCAGGACCTGTTGTGAGTGACGACCGTGTTAATGTGTAACCATAAATAAATAAATACTAATGTACATAAATAAATGATAATGTGAGATAGAATTACTAGATAGAACGGAAGAAGATAGAATTATAACTTATTTATAAAAGCGACAGTGGCGCCATCGATTGTTTCATATCGTCAATGTTGACACATTGACGAAATGATTAAAAAAAACAATTAAGAGAGAGAAAAAAAATATATATGACAGTTTGATCTAATCTATGGTTTTATTTGACATTAAGTGCAAAAAGTGCACTGCTAATTACAATGAATTGCAACAATATAGTTATGTGATTATGATTATGCACATCTTAGTTTGTGAATATTTTTGTCGGTGTATGAACAACAAAATGGAGAAGTTTGTCCTGGATTTCCCTTGCCATAACCGCCGTGACGACATCGCAGATAGGCGTTGGCTACCGGATGGGCGTTGCCCGTGCCTGCCGCGACGTGGCACGGCAATGGAGTAGTGCGTATGGACTGGCTTTGTGTGATGTTGGTCGTTAACCGATGCTACTACTGAACGTGTCATTCTAGGACCCCAATTCTCATGGTCATGACATTTATTTTCATACGACATATATCCTTAAAAGATAATTTTTATGTATGGTTTTCAGGTGATATCCGCCATGTTTTTTTCAAAATATCACAAGCACGTGAATCAGGCTCCTGATCCTAATTCTCCTGCTCGTGACATTTATTATCATACGACATATATCACTAAAACATGTCGTATTTTGATTTATCGTTGATATATGTCGTATTATAATAAATGTCACAAGCATGAGAATTGTGCTCCTGTTATTCCAACGAGTCATTCAGTTGCGTCCCAAAGCCATTGCTTCAAGTCCAAGTACACTCCAGGATTGCACTTAGACCATAATTTTGGATTGTGAACTGTACTTAATTAATTAAATTAAAGGTGCTAACCAACTTGAGTTAGGAATCGAGACTACTAATCCAACAAGAACCATGCTCTTACAGAGAGGGAGAAAGAGACAAATAGTAATTATTAAGATTGCCGTCTGTACTTGGAAACTATTAGACAAGAGAACTAGACTCGCGTGGTGCGGGGACACCAGCATCATCGGCATTGCACAGCTTCTCTCCGCAGCCTCGTAGGGAAGGCTTAGTTTTCCAGGCTGTCTACACCCTCTCCCGGGGGAGGAACCACCTGACCCGCCGTGCAGGCGGCCACTACTTGGGGGAATGGGGGGGAGGTTATGGTGCCTAGGTTCGCCCGTTTTGAACCCATGACTTCTCCCCACTCAAGGGTGACGAAGGAGAACCGTTAGGATTTAGTCGGTATGTCTCTGGCCGGTTAGAAGAAGCCCCCGCTAGAGGAGAGCCCGATATAACCCTCCTACTCCCCAGCAGGAGGGTATGCATAGATATACAAATTGAAAAAAATTAAATGTTTTTTTTTTTTGAGTTTTTGAATAAAAACGTGAAAAAAAAAAATATTATTAAAAAAACAAAATACCCGACTGCACACTTAAAAAAGAGTAAAACAAGCCCCACAATAATATTGATCAATCAAATGCTAAAAACTAATTATGTAATACCGTTTAAACAATACCTATATTAAAATACACTACAATATGTGTTCGTAATCGACAGTTAAATAAACAGAAACTTATTTTGAATACAAATTTACTGAATATAATTTATAAATGTTGATGGAAAGCATCGCAGGCGGGGACCAACAGAGGCTTACCAACAGAGGCTTATTTATAGTCATTTCGGTTGTGCACCATTTAGCAGAATTTTCGTTGGTGGCGGTCAAGGTGGTCCCCGCCTGCGATGCTTTCCATCAACATTTATAAATTATATTCAGTAAATTTGTATTCAAAATAAGTTTCTGTTTATTTAACTATCGATTACGAACACATATTGTAGTGTATTTTAATATAGGTATTGTTTAAACGGTATTACATAATTAGTTTTTTAGCATTGATTGATCAATATTATTGTGGGGCTTGTTTTACTCTTTTTTAAGTGTGCAGTCGGGTATTTTGTTTTTTTAATAATATTTTTTTTTATTTATAACTTTTTAGCTGTTTTTATTTAACGAAAATGTTGTAGATGTAGAAGACTATGTATATGTAAGTACCATTTTAAATTATTTTCGACCACATTTGGCTTTAGATTACGAGTGATGTTACTCCGCAACATAAATTTACCGCCAATCTGGTAAGTTTCGCGTCAGACGACGAAGTATCGAAAAAATCGCTATTTAGAGACGACCGTCAACGACGTGTGCCCTTATGCGTGTGCCCGCATTCGGGCTGTATACTCGAGCATATCCCCCTCCGCACCGCGCCGCGCGCCGCATGCCAGGCCACGCCCTATCTTTTTGCTTGCTAACGCATGAGTTGCTTTGCGTTGACGCAGAATTAACATGTTCCCGTGGGAATTTTGAGAAAAAACGTATCCTATATTAATTACTCCCGTGATTGAAATGAATCTAATGATACCGCATACATATATTTTTAAAGGGAAATTTAGAAAAAATATTATTATGTCTTTATCCCGTGGGACTTTTAGGATAAAATGTATCCTATGACACTCCCGTAATCAAGACAAATCTAACGATACCTCATACATCAAAATCCATCAAGCCGTTTAGGCTACAGGAGGTCACAAAGGAAAAGACATACATACATACTTACATACACTCGAAAAACATTACCCTCCTTCTTTGGCAGTCGGGTAAAAACAAACCTTATGCCACTGTTTTATTTCAAAAACTTGTTGCCTGTAACTTTAATTATTTTCGTGATAAACCAGTAACTTATTCGATACAAACTATTAATCATAATATCAATAGAAAATAACTTTTTTATTTTTTACTTTTTTTAAAAATTATTAAAAAAAAATGTTTTTTTTTCAAGGTGTTTTTTGTTTTTTTTTAACTTTGAAAAAAATACGGGTTTTTTTGAAACACTAGGTAAGTATGCATTAGGCGCCGAAAGGCAGCGACGTCGCACCATTGCACTTCGGGTTAGCGGCATTACCGGCGAAAAAATCACGGGGAACAAGACTAACTGAAACATGGTTACACGTTCTAAAAACTTTCTGAAACACACAGGTTTCCTCTCTACGCATGTTTTCCCTTAACGCCAAGCGAATGGAAGAACACATAGATTTGACCAGTCTAGAGGTGCATGCTCGGATTTAAACCTGCGATCTCCCCTTCGGAAGGCATTCTTATCTAATGAACTACCATCGCTCAGCTGCTACGAATATGCCACTGATCTTTTATTACATTCCATTTCATTAAATATAATGAAGAATGAGAAGAATTTAAATATAATAAAAGAAGACAAAAATCTGATAACAATTAAAATAGGTCGCCATTCTCATTCCGAAATATTTTTTACTTTCAGAAAAAATCTGAAACATTCATGAATATTCATTTTCAATAACGATTTCAGAACTAAGACGCCGGGCTCAGTTTATGAAACGATTAGAAATATGTTTAAAGATTTTTTTTATAGTCTATCAGAATATTTATTTCATTGGAACTTAAATGACTGTAGAGAATGAACGTCTAAGCGTGCCCCTCCCAGTTCTGTCCAAAGTCATCGTTTATGCACGCGTGTATCGTGATCCAGTACAGTTCACAAATCTGGTAATTACAATGAAGCGACTGTCGTCTGACCTTAGCAATCCTTGAACCAGGGAACCACTCCTACTCGATCATGATTACACGCTCAGAATCTGGGGGCACGGCAGTGCCCCCGCCAAGCCGAGCAAAAAAAGCGACACGGCCGTTCAATACCATCCTTTTCTCGAAGCAATTCAGGTTATTTTTGAACCCCCTATAATTTCGTTGTGGATAAAACAAGAAGCCTGAATTTTCAATAACTAATTAGGCATTGTATAAACATGGTACATTTAAAATTTCATTCAATTTCAACTAGTAGTTTAAGAATTTAAAAGTCCTCCTGTGACGTCATCACTCGACACGACAAATTTGCCCACGTTGATATTGATTCGATCTGTACTAAGGGTTTCAAAAGTCTGGGGTTTGTTTTGAGGAATTGTAGGGATTTCAAGTCTCCGAAGACAAAAATTTTATTATACAACTCATTTGTGCGTAGTGGCCTAGAATATTGTTGTGTAGCCTGGAACCCATTTTATGACATTTATATTAAGAGATTGGAAAGCATCCAAAAACGATTTATGTGGCATCTTACATATAAATGTTACCTGGGCAAGGTACTTCTAAATTATAAAGCCAGATTGGAAAACTTTAAAATGAACTCTTTATCAAGTCGGAGACGCTTGCACAACCTGATATTCCTGTACAAGTTGGCAATGGCATCATCGATGCTCCGGATCTATTACAGCAGCTAACCTTCTCAGCACCACTTAAACTTCCTCGCCCATCTAGATTCCACATTGTTGTTCAGCAAAGTAGCAATTCTAACTTAGGTCAAAATGCTCCATTGAACCGTCTTGTTAAAGACTACATCAGTTTGGCTGGATCAAAGGGTCTCGATTTATTCGCGGGTGACATTCGTAGCTTTAAAAAATCATTGGCTGCCTAACAGCCACACTATGTAAAATGCGTTTCTAAATATTGTTTTCTTTACAATTTTTTTGTTGCTTCTTAACTTATTCTATAGCATGCAGTCTGCACCTGTAATTGTAAATGCATTAAGCTTTATACGCCATTATTTAACCCCTTATGTATTGTCAAAATGTATTTTATGTTGGTGTTCTAATTAAATAAATAAATAAAAAAAAAGTGATCAAAAAAACCAAACGTCAAACAATGACATAAACAGTTCTCCCTCGTGGTCCCATTAATGGGACAAAATCCTGGGACCACGAGAAAACAGAGGACATGATCAATCGCCTAAACTTTTTTTAATGTACATATATGTAGATGTTGATACGTTGAGAACAAAGCTATTGAATATATTTTTATAGAATTCTTTTTTTTTTATAAAATTTGCGCATCTTGATAATATTTAACTCATAGTGGATGCGGTTTCAATGGCTTCGTATATTTTAAACTTGCCCGTGTTTTACACTAAAACAGGATCAAGTTTAATGTTTATAACGATCGTAATTTTTTATGTTGCTAAATCGATATAGTGGACTAACGTAAAGTGGGGACACATTATACATAAGCACATCATATTTCTACCTTATTGTCACTTTCCATCTGAAGAGATGAAACCCATTTAATATTATAAAAAATAATGCTCGGTGGTGCGAAAAAATAATGTATTTAGGCCGTCCGCTTTCTAAAATCCTCTGTTCATTGCATGACGAAACAGCCGTTCCACAGATGTGATGCCGGTCCACTGCCTTATATAACGCACGACTTTTTCCTTCTTCCAACGCGTCGCCTCCCTTCTATTTCACCCATCATGATGAGTTGAAGCAACCTGTACATCTCATGCCTAAGTACGTGACCTAGTTATTCGATTTTGCGCTTTTTGATGGCATTCATAAAGTTATTGGTCATGGCGACTTCAGAGTACCGTATCGTTTGTCAGTCTATGTGTCCAGCTGATGCGGAGAATACGGCGGTAACACCACATCTCGAAACTCGAACGCCTCCAGAGGTCGTCTGATATCCTCCTTCAAGGTCCCTACCATAAGTGGCAACAGGCCAGTAAGATGAGAACTCGGAGCTTTTCATGCCTATTTGCCGACAACACAAAACTTTCCTCATTTAGCGAACATTAAAAGAGGCCTATGTCCAGCAGTGTACTGCAACAGGCTGATGATGATTAAATAATGCAGTAAAAATATCATCGACAGTCTCCGGGTGGGACTCAAACCCAGGATCTTTTGCTAACCGGGGGACTGTTTTACCGACTAAGCTACCGGAGACCTTGGTAAGTCTTCCCCGTGAGCCGACGATTATTTGCTTATTGAATAAATTGCAAAAAATTGCTATACCCAAAAAAATATGACGATGATGATGAATGCCACTGGCAGTCATCTATCTTGACCGTGGGAGGACTACGCTTTGGCATAAATGGGCCGGCTCGACCAGAGTGATACCACGGCCTCAAAGAAAACCAGCGTGAAGCAGCACTGTGTTCAGCTGCGTGAGTGAGGTGAGAGGTCCAATCCGAGGGAACCCTTTGCCCCGGATTGGCCTAAGGCCAGGTCTATTTGATTGATCCGGGGGAAAGGGGCTTTATAATTGGCAGCCCATCTATGGGCGGCGGCAATCGCTTACCATTAGGCGATGCTCATCTGCCACCTTTTTTTTTACATCATGGCAGACAAACGAGCAGACGGCTCACCTGATGGTAAGTGAATTCCCGCCGCCCATGGACATATGCGACACACGGGGCATCATGCGTTTCCGGCTCTTAAGAGAGGAATAAGCTCTTTTCTTGAAGATTCCATAGTTTTACCACGCGCGGTAGGAAGTGGCGTGAGAAGCGCACTATGGAGTGAAATCCATCCAAGTGATGTGGAGGAAATTTGGAATTCTGGCGTGATGTACAGCTGGCTAAAATTTGACGCTGGAATAAGGCCGAATAGCTCCTCGGAATTTTCCCTATTGTAGACTTACCTACCAAAAAAAAACTCTCAGTTATAATAATCTAACCCGGCGCTTGTTAC
>CM032485.1:14676113-14991113 GCA_019059595.1 Marasmia exigua
CACGTCGTAAAATAATAAGTAAGCAATATCCAAACTACGTATCGATACGATCTGATTCGGATTGCCACTGTGAACATTGACCAATCAGAGAGCAGTGTATTATTTTACGTATTTCAAAGATTCGTATATTTAAAAGAGTTTCTGTGATTGGTCGAACTATATTTACGAAAAAATATCCGTTTGTTTATAAATTTGTCGTGTGACATCGGAAATCGATAAATTTACGAAAGTGTGGACGTAAAATAATACAATTTATTGCCCGTTTAGAATCCTACGAAAGTTTATAAACTTCCTAGTAAATTGATAAACTGACGGGTCTTGTTATTTTCCGGTGACATATACAAATCTGACGTTATACCATTACGGAGAAAGATTGGTCGAGAGGATTCGGCGAGTAGAGCTAAAACAAGCCGCATATGCTGATGCAATTCAAAGGTTTTAAATTAGTGTCTAGTGGTTTTTAGTATACAAATTTGGTGTTCATTTGTGCAGTGAAGTCCTGCAAAGTAATCTTGATAATAAGAATCGTTGGATTAGAATGATTGAATTGGGCCATCAATTGAAAAGCTAAGGATATAAAAAACCACATTAAAACTCATTCTACTTACCTTTCGATTAATAGACCCAGTAACTATCTACAGGAAATTATTAAGTATAAGAAGTATTATTGGAAACTATAAAAATGTTTTACGTTTTCCACGAAAACTTGACTAAAGACACTATCAAGAAACTCTTTATAAATTCAAATAGCAAAAAATATAACAGAAATGAGCGGCCGCGATTCTGGGGACCTACAATGAATTATAATCCACGATAGCTTCTACCCCGTTCCGTTCACAGGTGCTGTAGGTACAGTCAAATAACGAAAAGGTTTGTCAGTTTTCAAATTGATTCGTTTGATATGCTATGAGCACTTATTACCTTTCGTAAATATATCAGAGTAATACCTGTTTTAAACGTATGTTAGTATAACTGATTATTGCCGTGCAAGCGAAAATTTACCTTAAGGTAAACTTAATATACATTTATAAAGGTTTACTTAATTTACATTTTTTATTTATTTATTTCTTGTACATACGTTTACATTTGTCTACTTTGTCTGTATTGTCCATGTGTATGTTTGTTTTGTTTTAGGTGATGTCAAAACTCATTAAAATAAAATCCATTCACCACACCGGTCAATTTCCAAAAAAACGCGTGTCTCTTTAATCACTCGACATTGGCAAAATTATAAATGTGTCGCAAGACATAGTAGCAGCCGTAAATAATAAACCTTAAGGTGACGAACCTTTTTATTCTCTGTACCGTACGTCTCTTGTGTTCGACGTGACGAGTATACTCTCATTCATTACGGGATGGTTTCGTGGTAGGTCCTCTAGGTAGGGAGAGGAAAATTAAAATTCACTCATTTCTTGGAGATTTAAAATAAGCGAGAACTTATCTTGGCACTTGCGGCAACTTTAGGTTAAAGTGATGGTTGGATGTAACACAGTAAATGTGGGTGACAGTATGACAATTCATAAGGGGATAGTCGATTCTGGCGGTAGGATTCAAACACCCCGCGTGGGCTGAAGCAATTCAAAGGTTTTAAATTAGTGTCTAGTGGTTCACTCTCTTACCGAGGTGTCGTAAACGGCGACTAAGGTAAAGCTGCTGGCATGATCATCAGCACCCAGAGAAGGAAAACTCTGCATTTATATCAAAACCCTCGCCAACCCGTCTGCCAAGCGTGGTGATTATGGCAATTACCCCTCATGTGATTGAGGGAGGCCCGTGCCCCAGCAGTGGGGACTTAAATGGGCTGACGATGATGATGATGATGATCTAGTGATTTTTAGTGAACAAATTTGGTGTTAATTGGTGTAGTGAAGTGCCGCGAAGGATTCTGATAATAAGAATCGTTGAATTGTATCCTTTTTAACACTGCTATTGTGTGTCGAAAGATTTGTCACGGACAACTTGCTTAAACCTAATAGATACCCATGATTGTGTTTAGAGTGGTATCGGCAGAATCCGTAGATCGATATTAAAACGTGAAACACCGGCGTTTGATTGAATGACTTTGACTGACTTCCACGGTTGACTAGACACTTAATCTCAATAATTTACTTGACACTGGCAAGATATTCGGGTAGAGTCATAGTATAAAAAAGGGATAGTCTAAACTTATTATTATCGTCAGCCCATTTAAGTCCCCACTGCTGGGGCACGGGCCTCCCTCAATCACATGCGGGGTTTACTCACCACGCTTGGCAGACGGGTTGGCGAGGGTTTTGGTATAAATGCAGAGTTTTCCTTCTCTGGATGCTGATGATCATGACAGCAGCTTTAACTTAGTCGCTTTTTACGACACCTCGGTAAGAGTGAGGGTGGCCTATTCTACTCTTCCGGGGACCACACGGCAACTTATTACAACATATACATAGGTATTCAGTATGTAGCTCACTTGAATAAAAAAAAATATCTTTTCCTACAAATCGTGAGCTAAGGATAGTCCGGGATCAAAACTCGTGCCAGCTTGTTTTAACATTGCGTGTTGGAATGGGATGACCATGAGCTTAAGTACAGTAACAACTTTATAAGGTGGTTTGTGCTTATCTCATTTTTAAAACATGGAAAGTACGAGAGTATCTGTCTGCCTGAGATTGGCAAGTTACTTGCTTTTATTTGGGTATCATACCAATTTCAAGTGCCACATTTATCAATAATAATGGATGTGTTGTTTGATAGTCAACAGTTGAGGCCAGCCAAAGCCATAGTCCCTTAATAAAACACTGAGGCTTAGATACAATTGATTCAATAAAGGTCGCTTATAACTAAATTACAATTCCAAAGCAAGTTGTCTACATGACAACTTGCTCTGGACACACAATCATCATCATCATCATCATCAGCCCATTTCCCACTGCTGGGGCACGGGCCTCCCTCAATCACATGAGGGGTAATTGCCATACTCACCACGCTTGGCAGACGGGTTGGCGAGGGTTTTGATATAAATGCAGAGTTTTCCTTCTCTGGGCGCTGATGATCATGCCAGCAGCTTTACCTTAGTCGCCTTTTACGACACCTCGGTAAGAGTGAGGGTGGCCTATTCTACTCTGCCGGGACCACACGGCTTTACACTTGGACACACAATAACAGTATTAAAAACTTTCCCTCTCTTTACAAATGACGATCTAATAAAAATTCTGGAATTAAACTCGTTCCAGACGCTCTGAACATTACCCACTTAATTCTAAATGATGACCTAAAGTTATTGCCGTACTAAAACTCTTCTCAACTCTTATGTCATCTCTTTCCAAAACGCAATGTTAAAAGGAGCACTAATTTTGTTCCGGAGCTATCCTTAGTTTGCGATTTGTAATAAGGGGAAAATGTTGGAATAAGATGACTTGAGATTTAGTACGGTAATAATAATAATAATAATTCTCACAGCATCTCATAAGTTGACCTGCTTCCGTACTAAGTAGCTTAAGCACTTGTGTTACAGATATCAGACAACAGAGGAACACAAATATATACTTAAATACATATGTTACACCCAGACACTGAACAAACACAAGTGTCCATCGCACGAATGTTTGTCCAGGGTGGGGAACACACGACCTTTGGCGTAAGAGGCAGGGTCACTACCAATTGCACCATCCGGTCAGTCAATAACTTTTGATCGCGTTTTTTAATAAAGGGGTTTGTGCTTTAAGATTTTATTAATATCGCTTTGTGTTTGCAAAGTACACCAATTTTATGCCCAGATATATTAAGTTAACATACTTATTGCAAAACCTTGTTATTTTCGCCCATACATTACGTACAAATTTCCCTGTCCAAAACCTTAATTTAATATCGTCAGGAGCCTTAGGTTTTTCTTTTCGGTCGATCCGTTCTATCAACCAACATGACTGTGTTGTTTTTATACAAAGTCACTGGGCTACTTTGGAAAACAGAAAGCTCTCACCCTAAAAATAGTTTAGGCTACTACTCAAGGGTTGCCAGAACAGTGAATTGAACTTTTTTCGTAATCAACGACGTCCAAACTGCTATAAATCAATGCAAGGTTTCGAGGCAAATGGTGGAGTGTTTCATTCATTTGCAATTAATGATGAAAGCTAAGTTTTTGACAGTAATAAAAATAGTAATCCTTCAACCGATTTCGGCTAAAGCGGCCAATCTCAACGATCAGCCACTTACGCAGGGTATTTTTTTGACGACACGTTTGGAACAGTGGTAGTGAACGCTATCTTTGGTCCAAGGGTTGCGGGTTTGATCCCCGCACAGTACAAACATTTGTGTGCATGAACATGTTTTTTTGTATTGGTCTGGGTGTTGTCTATGTATTATAAGTATGTATTTACAAAATAAAAGTAGTATATGTATATATTTATAATCCCAATGTTAAACCTGATATCCATAACACAGGTGCTTGAGCTACCTATCTCGGAGTTAGATCAATGTATGTGATGTTGTGAAATATTTATATATTTATATTATAGTCCTCAAACGCAAGTGCACTCTCTATTCCCTTGCCTTCATATTCCAATGGGGCACCAGTGTTACACGACCGAAGACTGATCAGGCGTAGGACCAACGGCTCAACATACTTGCCGAGACATGATCGCCAACTTTCAGTTGACACTGAGAATTTCTTTACAGAAAAACTCAGGTACAAATTTTGGCACGACCTGGGGATTGAACCCGGGACGCAATGCGCAGCTGTTGCTTTAAAATATGATGCACTACCCACTGTGCCAACGAGGCTGTCTAATTTTGGACTATAGGTTAATGCTTGGCTACAATCGCACATGGTGTAGAGTCTGTTTAATTCTACTGGCAACGCTAATGTCACCGATGTAGCACCTTAAGGAACAAATGAAGATGTCTGCCGTGCTTATCGGTTACACTCTATAACGTAAGCTGCCATTATTTATTTTTAATACTTTGCTATTAGATACTATAGCTACAATTTGCTTAAATGTATTTTGAGAGTCAGAAACCAATTTTTAGTAAATAAAAAAAATATTTTTTTTCATTGACAATTAATATCGTTGATTGTAAATATGTCATACTAGCTGTTTCACGCGGTTTCACCCGCGTCCCGAGGGAACTACTTCCCGTACTGGGATAAAATATAGCCTATGTTACTTCTGAATAATGCAGCTTTCTAATGGTGTAAAAATTATTGCAATCGGTCCAGTAGTTTTTGAGTTTATTCATTACATCATTCATCATCATCATCATTTCAGCCAATGGACGTCCACTGCTGGACATAGGCCTCCCCCAATGTTCTCCACACAGATCGGTCCTGTGCCTCCCGCATCCAATGGATTCCCGCGATCTTCACCAGATCGTCGGTCCATCTTGTAGGAGGCCTGCCACGGCTGCGAGTTCCTGTACGTGGCCTCCACTCGAGGACCTTTCCGCCCCAACGGCCGTCTGTTCTCCTCGCTATGTGCCCTGCCCATTGCCACTTAAGGCATGCAATCCTTTGGGCTACGTCTGTGACCTTAGTTCTCCTGCGGATCTCATGATTTCTGATACGATCATATTCATTACAAACATACAAAAATACTAAAATACAAATATTTCCTGTTTATAATATTAGTGTCGATTTAGCTAGGTACCTTTTTCATTAATTATTATTAATCGATTAATATTTAAATAATTATTATTACTTTATCTGACATATCAAAATTAATGCTCAAAATGTACTTTTATATGTTACTCGTAATTTTATTATTTTTTTATTGATGTTTCCATCATCATCATCATCATTTCAGCCAATAGACGTCCACTGCTGGACATAGGTCTCCCCCAATGTTCTCCACACAGATCGGTCCTGTGCCGCCCGCATCCAATGCATTCCCGGGATCTTCACCAGATCATCGGTCCACCTTGTGCAGGGCCTGCCACGGCTGCGACTTCCAGTACGTGGTCTCCATTCGATGTTTCTATATAGGTAATATATAGGTAATTTGAAGTGTATCTATGTGATTTTTGTTGTCATAGTGGTCGTTAACTTAAGTATGAATACAGTTATAATTGTTGTATTTGCTACGAGCATTAGTCTGACGAAAAAACCCAGCAATATGGACAAACCTCAGTGGTTTCATCATCATCATCAGCCCATTTAAGTCCCCACTGCTGGGGCACGGGCCTTCCTCAATCACATGAGGGGTAATTGCCATACTCACCACGCTTGGCAGACGGGTTGGCGAGGGTTTTGATATAAATGCAGAGTTTTCCTTCTCTGGGTGCTGATGATCATGCGAGCAGCTTTACCTTAGTCGCCTTTTACGACACCTCGGTAAGAGTGAGGGTGGCCTATTCTACTCTGCCGGGGACCACACGGCGTCTATGTCACACGGCGGCAGTGGTTTATACAATGCCATTAACGTGTTTGTTTCTCAAAAGTTTTTTATGCCATAATAAATTTAAAAAAATGCCATGTACTTATGCGTAAAAAGTTGACGATTATTCAAATATAGGTAAAAAAGCTATCTGAATATTGAAAAGCCACTAGCCTTGCATTCGCATTTGTACCACAATTTTACCGCAACCCAATGCACAATAAAATTTCCAGTCACTTCACTGTCACACAATACACTATACTCTTATTTTTCGGAGCCCGCTAACTTGCCAAGTCGCGAAAGCGTCTAAGTATTAATTGCAGAAGTTGTGAACTGTTGCGTTTATTCTGGCGGCTGCTTATCTTCTTGTAATGAAAGTGGAACCCTGGAGTTATACTAATCCGATACTCTATAAACGTTTCTGAAACGTTTAATAAAGTAATAATAATATCCTCTAACCGATTTTGATATATCGCATATCCTCTGAAAAATTGTCATAACACAAAAAGCGTCTTTTGAGAAAAACGCGCTTTCACTTATTTGTTACTTAATTAATGTTACTGCTCAGTTAACAATGCTGATTTTTTAGGATTCAAAATATTTTAACTGATGACGAGTTTATTGAACTCGTTTCTAGAATGTAAAAAAGGCATTTATGCATTGCGAGGGTGTTCTTGTCTTATGGCAGTTTTTAGAGTATGTGCGATATTATTATAGTACTCATTTGTTGAGTGCATTCTTTATTCCCTTGCCCTCATATTCCGATGGGTAACAGTGTGTCACGACCGGTGAGGGATCGGGCGCAGGACAAACGGCCAAGACCGCCAACTTCCAGACTCCGGGCTGACACTAAGAATTTTTTAACAGAGAAACGATATATATTTCGACTTTATTTACAAACTGTAGACTGACTAGTTAAAAAGTGTGGCTTGATGTCGTAAAGGATGACATGCTTGCCAATAAATTGACAACATTGGATGCATAAGATTGTGTGAAGTGGAGGAAGCAGAAAAGCGGGCCCTGGGCTCCGAAGCGGGAAAAGGAGGTATAAAATTGTCAGCGCACTTGTGACCGCACTGATTTTTCGGATTTCCATGATCAACGGCTATTATTATCACTCACCATAAAAAGTCCGTCTGCTTGTCTGCCACCTATCACTTAATAAATAAGGCTGTTTAAAAACATAAAGCTATATTTTGATGTTAATTAAAAATATAGCTTAATGCCCAGCGTCATGTCCACTGAAAAAAACATTTTCAGCTTCAATGAAAACTGCAATGTTACAGTGCACAATTTGCTTTTGAAACTGAAATAGTTATTGCGCCGCTGAAATATGAAAAAAGCTGAACGTGAAATAGTGGAAAATTGCCCAGTCAAATGGTTATGTAACTTTTTATATTTTTTGTAGCTATTTGTATTATTTCAAAACCTGGGTATATCCGCGATCCACTCGTATAGTGATCAGTACCCTTACCATAAGTTTGAGAAACGAGTTCTCACTGTCGAAAACTATCGCTTTGTCCCTTTCATTGTGGTGCATGTGAAAGAGACAGAGCAATAGTTATGAATAGCAAGGATAGTATTTCAAAACCAGACCTTACCATCTCAGGTTAAAAAGATTCGATCGTTTCGATCATTTGGGTAGGTAGCAGATTTGTTTGAAAAACCGAACGACCAAAGCTCTATCTTTCAAACAAAAAATGCTGCGGTCAGTTATCTGTGAGGACGTGGTCTAGTCGAGCCGGACCGTTACAGCCGAAGCACATGGCTTACCCTTCGATCCTTTATTCATTGGATGCGGGCGGCATAGGACCGATCTGTGAGGAAAACATTGGGGGAGGCCTATGTCCCGCAGTGGACGTTTATTGTCTAAAATGAGGATGATGATGATGTAAAAACATTGTCCATGGTTATTTAACACATTGAATGCCAAATATATTTTCAAGTCATTATTGGTTCCCACCATACAAATGGTTCTCTACGTAATACTACGTACTCGGCTCCCCGTTTAAAATTGGTATGTGTGGTGCCTATTACGCAATATTACGTATACGCAACATTGCGTAGATTGGCACCCTTAATCATTTAATTATTCCAGACGCCTACTCTACGCAATACTGTGTATGCACAATCTATCGACTACTATCTCATTTTCTGTCCCTTTTCTACCTAGATCACGCCACCTGATTGAGTTATTGTAAATGGAAGGACAAACGAGACGTTTTGGTGATTTCAAATAAACATCAACTTCAGCTTGTGAACGTTAGGAACAGAAACGGAAAAGTCTCACTGAAACCTAACATTATTGCGGACTATAATCTAGGCATGTCTGGTATTGACAGAGGGGACCAGATGGTCTCGTATTAGGTACTCTTGCCTGAGAAAGACACTGAGATGGCACAAAAAATTAGCACTGCATGTTTTTGAGGTTTACGTACAAAACGCACATAGGTTACTACGTTTGAAAGACCGCGCATCCAAAATACGGCTCTTGAAGTTTCGGGAAGATTTCGTAAAATATCTACTGGGACTGAACTGTGGATCACAACAGTGTGAAGCACCTGGACCACAAATACCGCCAGTACAGCCTGAACAAGATCAAGCAGACCCACAGCCGTTACTGCCTGGGCCATCTGTACCACCCGCATCGCCAGCTGTTCATAAAAGTCGTGTCCCGTTGAACAATTTTCATTACTTAGAAAGGCTCCCACCTACTGCCAAAAAGGCTGTTCCAGCGAAGCCTTGTCGTGTCTGCACCAAAAATAAAAAACGAAAAGAGTCATCTTTCGTATGTGTCACTTGTCCGGAAAAGCCTGCCTTGTGTGTTGTAAACTGTTTTTACACTTACCACACTGATCCTCGTTTTGCATAATTTTATCTTGAAATTCTATTGTTGTTATTAGAAGTTCCTGTTTTTTTTTTATATGAGTAAACTAAACGATCTTATTAGTTATAAAACTAATTTTTGATCTCAACATCAAACTAATTTTTTACCTAAGAAATATAATTAGAGTCTAAGAAATATTGTGATTTAAAAAGGTTAAAAATAATAAAGTTACTTTTTTTCCATGTCATGTCTTATTTAAGATGCCAATAAACCTAAAATCGTCCTTTGAAGGATGCCGTATAACACAAGTCGCCATATAAACTGTAAGAAAGTACTACGTTGTATTACGTAGTTGGCTCCTAGCATCCCTAGCACCTACGCAATATTGCGTAGTAGGCATTCAATGTGTTAATAAATAGTATATTATTATTATTATTTGTTAGAAATGGGGTGAGCATTGCGTCTCATAGCCACTGCGACCAGTAGATGATCTATTGTGGCAGCCCCATAACCTATTACAGCACCTCATGTAGCTCCAGCTCCAGGATAGACCCGAGAATGGAGCTGATGGGGGAGCTTTTGATAAATAGTAGAAGTGTATACCGACAGATCATAACCCAGAAATTGTTTAAAATAGATCCGGGTTAGTAGCTAAAAAGATCAAATAGCGCAATATAGAACTCGCTTAGCAACATGGCGTAAAAATTAGCATCTACTCACAGCTTGAGTATGTATTTACTTATAAATTAATTATTTGTATTATGCAACGTGATAGTTTAAAATAATATATTTTTTTTGTTAAAATTGCATACTAACCGTGTAATATATTTAAGTCCAATCACGTCATTGCCTTGTAAAATAAAATAAATAAAATCTTTATTTGAAACATAACAATTTTCCAAAAACTTTTACACGTTAATAGCTGCAGTAGTCAGAGACTGTGTCGCAGTTATTAGCGCCCACCTCACATTTGACAAGCGTTTCAAACATTTACAATCGTGATTATACTTATTAATTAGGTTAATAATGTAGGTAACAATAATTTAAGGTATTTATAATTAATGAAAAAACAACCAAAAACAAATCAGAGTTATGTGTGTGTATGTGTGTGCGAATTTACCTATATGAGTAATGTTTGTGTGTATAGTGTGTATGTGTATGTATGTGTGTGTAATGCATAATTATTTATATATATATATATAATAAAATAATACATAAAATAAATATAATAATAATAATAATTCTCACAACATCTCATACGTTGACCTGATTCCGTACTAAGTAGCTTAAGCACTTGTATTACAGATATTACAGACAACAGAGGAACACAAATATATACTTAAATACATATATTACACCCAGACACTGAACAAACACAAGTGTTCATCGCACGAATGTTTGTCCAGGGTGGGGATCGAACCCACGACCTTTGGCGTAAAAGGCAGGGTCACTACCAATTACGCCATCCGGTCAGTCAAATATGTATGTATATATAATATATTTATACATATTATATAATAAATATACAAGCAACAAAGCATACATTGCAAGCAAGGGTGTATATATAAGCAACTAAATCTTATCTTAAAAATAAAGATGCGAAAGAATGCTCACGTACCCTTTTTTTTGAAGGTTTTATGTGTCTTATTAAACTATATTTTTAATTAACATCAAAATATAGCTTTATGTTTTAAACTTATTAGTTATTTTCATCACTTTAGTCACACAAAGTCTTTATTACCACGATAAAAATATCCGTTATTCGCAGAAACAATGTAATAAGAAATTTTCATATCGAAAACCATAAACTTGACGCCAGAAAAGTTTTCAGCTTAACTGAAATGTAGGTGGTATGGTAAACAAATAAGAGCTGAAACTATTTAAGTTAACGGTGTTTGTTAAGTTTGGGGGTGTCAATCGAGGTTTTGAGTTGGTGCCAAGTCGTAATATTGAAATTGCGAATAAAGTCCAGAGGGACCGACGACATTATACGAGGCGTAGTCGAGTCGTTGGTTCGAGTTCGAAAAAAGTTACAGCAGCAGCGCTTATAGGTAATCTGAAATCACAAAGCGCTTGCGCGATGTAATCGATACCTAGCGCCATCTCTTGGCATAGAGTGGAACTAATGTCCCACAACGAAGTGAGTGAGGGCAGGCCACTAGTATTGTATAAACAGCATGATTTTTAACAATGACGCACAATAATATTATTGTGTTAAAATAAATATATTTATAAGGGAATAAAATGTTAAAAAAAATTGCGAGTAAATTTAGTAGGTAAGTAACATCTTCTGAATAACCTTTCCGATTTTGGTGGTAGAATTGAATTATATCTATTTATTTTTACGCCTTATTAGTCTAATGGTTTACGTACCGGGTTGTAATCTTGGGGTCCTGGGTTAAATTCCCGGGTCGGGTCGCTCGACCCGGGAATCGAACCCAGGACCGGTTCGATTCCCGGGTCGAGCGAAAAGTATGTTTCTATTTTTTCGAACAAAGCTCGAAGCATTAAGCCATCATAGTAGCGATAGCTTGATTACTATGATGAAGGCCTTTGTCAGTTTTAGGCTGATACTTTACTTTAAACTTTATTACATTTTTGTTGTGTGTATGTACAAGCCTATGCATGTAAAGAATATTTACACTTCGGAATACCCCTTATGAGACCATAAATGTACACTACTTCCAATCAGCATAAGAACTGGAACAAATGGTTATAGTAACAAGTCCCATTACTTATAATAATTACTATCGAGTCCCCTGACAATGCTGTCACGACGCATCAGTTCACGCCCGGGTGCGCTTACGCATGGCTGCACTTTTATCTTTGATGCCGGTGCATCGAGATGCATCACTTCACTTTAGAATAGTTATTTACGGGATATCTACCATGTACATGTAGTGAGTTAGTGAACAGTGGTACCGCAGGTGCGCGTAATAAAAGACTGCGAAGGAGGGTAGACCGATTTGTCTGCCAGTAACATCTTACCCGCAAAAACTTCAGTTACTCCGTGACCATGGCGCTTGCAACAGCGCCGAAATATCAGAAACTCAAAAATAAGGTACATGGTAGAAATTCCGTAAATAACTATTCTAATGTTAGTGACCATGAAAGTTTAAAGCAATATAACACTTCAGTTGTTATGACGTAGGACTGTCTATAGTTTGATTTCTTATTTATGTGATGGTTGGCAGATGAGAAGACGGATCACCTGATGGTAAGCGATTACCGCCGCCGATTGACTGATTGATTGAAAACCGGCGTGAAACAGCACTGTGCTGTGTTTTGCTGCGTGAGTGCCCTCACTCACGCAGCAAAACACAGCACAGTGCCGCCTTACTGGAGGCCCAATCGGGGCAAAGGGTTTAAAGGTTGGCAGCGCACTTGTGACTCCACTGGTGTCGCGGGTGTCCATGTGCGGCGGCAATCGCTTACCATCAGGTGATCCATCTGCTCGTCTGCCACCTATCACATAAAAACAAATTGGAAAAACATAGATAATTTCGTCAAATAGTATATAGTATAATATTAGGTATTAACCCACCGAATTAGCAAACTGAAGTGGCAGTGGGCTGGTCATATTAGCCGCAGAACTGACAACCGTTGGAGCCGTAAAGTCCTTGAGTGGAGACCGCGACTCGGTAAGCGTAGAGTAGGACGCCCTGCGACAAGATGGGATGATGACATTCGAAGGCTGGCTGGTGTGGGCTGGATGAGAGTGGCTGAAAATCGGGAGCAGTGGCGTGCGTTAGGCGAGACCTATGTCCAGCAGTGGACGAGTATGGGTTGGTGAAGATGATGATGATAATATTAGGTATATCCGTATGCGTACCTACCTCTTGCCATATCCTAACAGGGTCCATGTATATCGTATCAGTTATGATGATAATAAAACCCCCGCACCGCTAATGGAGGAACAAGGGCGCTGCCAATGGGGATTTTAGAGACTCCTCTTTTCCTCGGATTGGGCTTCCGGAGGAGGAATAGGAGTTTCAAGGTTGGCAGCACTCTTGTGACTCCACTAAGTTCCGAGTATTTATTAGCACCGGCAGTCACCATCCGTGTTAAAAAATACCGAATTACCAATAAAATCTCACCCGGATTCTCTGTGGAAGCCTTCTTTCTAAACTTTCCCATACAGGGTGTATCTGTGAACATTTACATCCCTTTAAACACGTGTTCTATCATCCTTTCTGAACAACATTTGTTCAACGACTTCTCGAAATTCATCGAAAATATTTTCGACTCCCCATACAAAATGACAAAGTCACGTGACCAACTTTGTATGAAAAGTTGAAATTTTTTCATGCGAATTTTCAAAAGTGATAGAACCAATGTTGTTTATAATCGTTAGTAGAACACGTGGTTAAAAGGATGTAAATGTTCACACATATACCCTATATGTAAAGGTTGACTGCTTCGGTGGCGCAGCGGGTAGTGTGAGTCGCACTTTAAAGCGACGGCTGCGCTTGGGGTCCTAAGTTCGATCCTCAGGTCGGGCCATTTGTTCGAAAATTTTTCTGTTAAGAAATCTTAGTGGCAGCCCGGAGTCTAGAAGTTGGCGGTCTTGTACCCCCTGCCTCGGAAAGCACGTTAAGGCTTTGGTCCTTCGCCCGATCCTTCTTCAGTCATGTCACACTGGTGTCCCATCGGAATATGAGGGCAACGGAATAGAGAGTGCACTTGTGTTTACACCACTTACGCATTACTTAGGATCGGCCGCCTTAGCCGAAATTGGCTGGAGGATTATATTTGTTTATATATGTAAAGGTATTCTATGTTCAAAAATAGGAGAAATCCTCGGAAACCCAGACGGTTGGCATTTTTACTTAAAAGGGTTACTTGCGCAGTGACAGGCCGGTCATAAATAAGGGAGTATTGTACTGCGGCTCAGATCAAAGGCCATAACGTTTTATTGCGGCCTGTATTAGAAACCTCGGCTATATCCAGTAACTTGTGGGAAACCTGAATAAAACAATAGACGATACATATTGAACTTTTGACGTCAATAATTTGATTGATTCAATTGATTGATGTATCGTTGGTTTCAATAAGAAAAGCGTAGGCGCCTATATAATAGTATAGAAAATGTATGAGACTCCTCGAACATATTATTTTATATCAATGGTTAGATCCATCAGTAAACGCAAATAAAATGTGGTCGTCAAATGCTTCTCTGTCGTAACTATAAGAGAGGCTCGACGTCATCATTTGAAGACGTATAAGAGATAACATTATTTTAAAGGATTATAATTAAAGGATTCTTCGGGTAGGGCTAAAACAAACCGTGTCATCATCATCATCATCAGCAACCCACACTCGTCTACTGCTGGACATAGGTCACCCCTAATGCACGCCACTGCTCCCGATTTTCGGCCACTCTCATCCAGCCCACACCAGCCAGCCTTCGAAAGTCATCATCCCATCTTGTCGCAGGGCGTCCTACACTACGCTTGCCGAGTCGCGGTCTCCACTCAAGGACTTTACGGCTCCAACGGCTGTCAGTTCTGCGGCTAATATGACCAGCCCACTGCCACTTCAGTTTGCTAATTCGGTGCGCTATGTCGGTGACTCTGGTTCTCTGTCGGATCATTTCTGATGCGGTCCTTCAGAGATACTCCGAGCATAGCCCTTTCCATAGCTTTTTGAGCGACTTTGAACCGGTGGACTAGTCCAGCCGTGAGTGTCCACGTCTCGGCACCGTAAGTCATGACCGGAAGGACGCACTGGTCAAAGACTTTCGACTTAAGACTTTGAGGGATGGGTGACGAGAAGTCTTGACGAAGTTTACCAAATGCTACCCAGCCTAGCTGAATTCTTCTATTGGTTTCTCTCTCGAAGTTGTTACGCTAAACTGGAAAGAGCGCGGAATCAATATTAATGGCGAGTACATGTTACACCTACGATTCGCAGACGACATCGTCATCTCGGCGGAAACTCTACAAGACCTACAGGAGATGGTGAGCAGCCCGGCTGAATCTTCCAAACACATCGGTCTTCGGATGAACTTGGATAAAACCAAGGTCATGTTCAACGAGCTTGTTGATCCGGGACCGGTCGCTGTTAATGGAGTACCTCTCGAAGTTGTTCAGGAATATGTCTATCTAGGACAAACGTTCCAATTAGGCAGAAGCCGTGTGGGCTGATGCAATTCAAAGGTTTTAAATTAGTGTGTAGTGGTTTTTAGTGTACAAATTTGGTGTTAATTTGTGCAGTGAAGTGCCGCGAAGTGATCCTATTAATAAGAATTGTTGAATTGTATCGTTTTTAACACTGCTTTTGTTTGTCGAGTGCGTTGTCTCGTGACAACTTAAATGGATCTAATAGAGTCTTAAATTAGATTATCGATTGCTTTTAGAGTGATATCCGCTGAATCCGTAGGTCGATAAAAGTGAGTCGAGTGACTGTGACTTTGACTGACTTCGACTGTTGACAAGTAACTTATTGAGAATAAGTAGGTATACTCATTCAGAATAAGTTACTTTAAATTGGCAAATTATCTTCGGGTAGAGCCATATAAAAAAAAATATAATTAATATTCCATTATCTGTACTCATGTAAAATAATCGGATACCTTATTAAACAAAGAGTACGTAACAATAAGATATCAATATTTTGACCTTTTATGTATAAAATCCCTATTCATCCAACAAATCATGCAGTTATGAACCGACTTCTGTCGTATTACTTACGAACTCACCCAACACCCCACACTTCATTACATATAAAAAAAGGTTCTATTTCATTATGTTTATCTTAAAGTTAAAGAAATGAAATAAAACAAAGAATTTAAAAAAATACCAAAATAAGTAAATAATTCACAATTTTAGCGAGGAAATAAATTAGGCTATTCTACCTTGATTAAAGAAATGCCAAGAAGAAATTCCAAATTTGATTCATTTTTACAGTAGGTAGTTGATCACAGTGGAGTCACAAATGCACTGCCAAACTTTCCTATCGAATTAGGCTTCCGTAAGCGCCTTTTTCATCCAGGTTGTTTTGAGGCCTTGGTATCACTCCGGGCGTGCAAGTCCATTCATATCAAAAGCGTATTCTTCGCCCCAGTTTTCTGTGAAGCCTCGATATCACTGCAGTTCTTCCTATATATTCATACCGAAACAGCTCTCCCACGGTAAAAAAGAGAAAGTATGTTTTTTATGTGATAGGTGGCACACGAGCAGACGAATCGCCTGATGGTAAGCAATTGACGCCACCCGTAGACACCCGCGACACCAGTGGAGTCAAAAGTGCGCTGCCAACCTATAAACCCTCTTTCCCCCGGACTGGGCCTCCGGAACCCTCACTCACGCACGAAAAAGCACAGTGCTGCTTCACGCCGGTTTTCTGTGAGGCCGTGGTACCCATGCAGTTGAGCCGGCCCATTCATGCGGAAGCCTGTTTTTCCCACCGTAATCTTTTCCTCATCATCATCATCATCATCAGCCCATTTGAGTCTCCACTGCTGGGGCACGGGCCTCCCTCAATCACATGAGGGGTGATTGCCATACTCACCACGCTTGGCAGACGGGTTGGCGAGGGTTTTTAATATAAATGCAGAGTTTTCCTTCTCTGGGTGCTGATGATCATGCCAGCAGCTTTACCTTAGTCGCCTTTTACGACACCTCGGTAAGAGTGAGGGTGGCCTATTCTACTTCTGCCGGGGACCACACGGCGTCTTTTCCTCGAATGCTCGATATTCTGTAGAATACATATTAGGAATTTATCATACGCATACGAGTTAGAGTCTGCAAATATCAAACTGCCAATAAATGTACATCACATAATCATTTATGTATGGTTCGTTCAATAATTCACAGCATCCATCATATTTTATTTGTGAGCGTAAAGATCCAACTCATTTCTAACATCAAAAAGTAGAGTTGATTGCTAAAATGGCGAAATGACATTCAATTTTTTGATCAATGAGAGATAACGCTCATTTCGAACAGACTTGTTCTGAATTCGACATGTTTTTTTTTGAATTTTTGTTCGCCGATTACTTGCGCCATTTATGAATCGATTTAGATGATTTTTTTTTAGTTGGAAAGTAGATAGTTCCAAAATGGTACCATGATAAGGATATCAGGATCTGTTGATGGGATCCTGGAAAAGTTGAGGGGAGCCCACAAATTTCAAAGGCACACGTAATGTTTTTATATCTTTTGTGTATTAATTTTGTGGCTCTGCTGATGATGAAAGGTCAACTCCTCATAAGGGATAACTCTTTCTATACCGTAATCACATTTAGGCTGATGGTTATTTGCGGAGGTGGAGGGTGAGAGGGGGGGGGGGGGGGAGAAGACTACCGAAAAATAAAACACTAAAAAGCATGAAAAAATAATTTCTACGAAAATCACACTCATCATCAGCCCATTTAAGTCCCCACTGCTGGGGCACGGGCCTCCCTCAATCACATGAGGGGTAATTGCCATACTCACCACGCTTGGCAGACGGGTTGGCGAGGGTTTTGATATAGATGCAGAGTTTTCCTTCTCTGAGTGCTGATGATCATGCCAGCAGCTTTACCTTAGTCGCCTTTTCTGACACCTCGGTAAGAGTGAGGGTGGCATATTCCTACTCTGCGGGACATTTCGGGTCTTATCCCCGAATGCCTCGATATCTGTAGAATACACATGCTTATCATACGCATACGAGTTAGACGTCTGCCAAATATCAAACTGCCAAGAAAGTGTACAATTCACATAATCATTTATGTTTGGTTCGTCAATAATTCACAGCATCCATCATATTTAGTTTGTGAGCGTAAAGATCAATTAATTTCAACATCAAAACAGTAGAGTGATTGCGGAATGGCGAAATGGACATTCAATTTTTGACAATGAGAGATACGCTCATTTTGAATAGACTTGTTCTCAATTCGACATGTTTTTTTAAATTTTGTTCACCAATTACTTGCGCCATTTATGAATCGATTAGAGATTTTTTTAGTTGGAAAAAAAAAAAAAAAGTAGATAGTCCCAAAATGGTACATGATAAGGATATCAGGATCTGATGTAGACGATCTCGGAAAAGTTTTGGAGGGGAAGCCCTTCAATTTAAAGGCCACACGTAATGTTTTTATATCTTTTTGTATTAATTTTGGTGGCTCTGCTGAATGATGAAAGGCAACTCTCATAAGCGATAAAACTCTTTCGATACCAGTAATCACATTCAGGCTGATGGTTATTGTGGGAGGTGGGCGAGGGGGGAGGGGGAGAAGACTACCGAAAAATAAAACTAAAAAAGCATGAAAAAATAATTTTACCCCGAAAAAAAAAACCACTCTTTGAGTAAATTGGAATGAAGTTATAAACAAGATAGTCTTGGTTGTCGCAAATTCGGTAAACACCTTTTCTCGAGTGTAGTGTTATGAAATTTTTCCTAGTGCGGCCCTTCATGCCGAAGCGTAGCTCTCCCACGATACCCTATGCTAAACAGGCAGTAAAGAAAAAGAAATAACTATTACCAAAAGGTTCACGACCGTTAGTTGAAAGAAACTTGCTAGTTATCTCAGTCGAGCCGCCGGATTTGGCGAGGAAAGTGATAACCGTAATTTGCATGGCTCCGAGCAATACGTGAATTCCGCGCCACAAAAGAAGCCATGTGAAATCGCGCTTAGATTCGCCATCAACATTCAAAGGGTAAGCTTTATGCTCATAGACACAAGGAATCCTCAAATTTTAGTTCCGTATTTTACGCTGCGTTCCTTTCTGGTGCGGACTCTACCCATAATAGGGCATTAGTGCCCTTTCGTACCAAATTCTAGGGTTCCTTCTTCGTCATCCCATTAATTCCCCACTGATGGGGCAGGGCCTCCTCAATCACAGGGTTAATTGCCATTACGCCACGCACGCTGCATACGGTTCGGCGAGGGTTTGTGTATAAATGCAGATTTTCCTTCTCTGGGTGCTTGAATGATTCCATGGGTCCAGCAGCTTTCCTTAGTCGCCTTTTACGACACCTCGGTAAGAGTGAGGGTTGGCCTATTCTACTCTGCCTGGGGACCATTCGGCGTCTATCCCCGAATGCTCGATATTCTGTAGAATACACATGCAAATATCAAACTGCCAATAATGTAAGAACATCACATAATCATTTCTGTATGGTTCGGTTCCAATAATTCACAACCTCCACATATTTATTTGGGACGTAAAGATCCATTCATTTCTAACATCAAAAAGTAGAGTTTGGATTGCGGGAATGGCGAATGACATTCAATTTTTTGATCAATGAGAGATACGCTCATTTCGAACACTACTTGTTTCTGAATTCGACATGTTTTTTTTGAATTTTTGTTTCGCCGATTACTGCGCCATTTATGAATCGATTTAGATGATTTTTTTTTCGTGGAAAGTAGATAGTTCCAAAAATGGTACAATATGATAAGGATATCAGGATCTGTTGATTGGGGATCCCTGGAAAAGTTGAGGGAGCCCACAAATTTCAAAGGCACACACGTAATGTTTTTTTATATCTTTTTGTGTATTAATGTTGTGGCTCTGCTGTGATGAAAGGTCGCTCCTCATAAGGGATACTCTTCTATACCGTAATCACATTTAGGCTGATGGTTATTTTGCGGAGGTGGAGGGTGAGAGGGGGGGGGGGGGGGGGGGAGAAGACTACCGAAATAACTACACTAAAAAGCATGAAAAAATAATTTTACCCCGAAAAAAAAAACCACTCTTTGAGTAAATTGGAATGAAGTTATAAACAAGATAGTCTTGGTTGTCGCAAATTCGGTAAACACCTTTTCTCGAGTGTAGTGTTATTAAATGTTTCCTAAGTGCGGCATTCATGCCGAAGCGTAGCTCTCCTCTCCCACGATACCACTATGCTAAACAGGCAGTAAAGAAAAAGAAATAACTAATTACCAAAAGGTTACACGACCGTTAGTTGAAGAAACTTGCTAGTTATCTCAGCGAGCCGCCGGATTTGCGAGGAAAGTGATAACCGTAATTTGGCGAGCTCCGAGCAGATACGTAGATTCCGCGCCACCAAAGAAGCCATGTGAAAATCGCGCTTGAGTCGCCATCAACATTCAAATTTAAGCTTTATGCTCATAGACACAAGGAATCTCAAATTTTAGTTCCGTATTTTACCGCTGCGTTCCTTTCTTGGTGCGGACTCTACCCAGTAATAGGGCATTAGTAGCCCATTTCGTACCAAATAAGGTTCCTTCTTCGTCAGCCCATTTAAGTCCCCACTGATGGGGCACGGGCCTCCCTCAATCACAGAGGGGTAATTGCCATACTTCACCACGCTTGGCAGACGGGTTGGCGAGGGTTTTGGTATAAATGCAGAGTTTTCCCTTCTCTGGGTGCTGATGATCATGCCAGCAGCTTTACCTTAGTCGCCTTTTACGACACCTCGGTAAGAGTGAGGGTGGCCTATTCTACTCTGCCGGGGACCACACGGCCAGGTTCCTATATTGGTACAAATTATGACTTAAATATGCACGAACTTTTTTCGCATGGTTTAGTCTCGGTAGTATTATTTTAAATCGTATCTAGGAAAATTTCCAGCACTGAACTTGTTCCATCTCCTTTTAAAGGGTAGGGCACACTAGCGACGCCAATCGATTTTAATTTTTAGCTACTAAACCGGATTTATTTTAAACTATTTCGGGGTTACAAGCTACAAGGCAAACACTTATACTATTTATTAAATAACCATGTACAAATGTTGGGTACTTTTGGCGTGAATCAAATTTTTCGCGTACGCGTTGGAAGCAACATTAGTGCATGGTTATTTAATAAATGGCAGAGTAGAATAGGCCACCCTCACTCTTACCGAGGTGTCGTAAAAGGCGACTAAGGTAAAGCTGCTGGCATGATCATCAGCACCCAGAGAATGAAAACTCTGCATTTATATCAAAACCCTCGCCAACCCGTCTGCCAAGCGTGGTGAGTATGGTAATTACCCCTCATTTGATTGAGGGAGGCCCGTGCCCCAGCAGTGGGGACTTAAATGGGCTGACGACGACGACGACGATTTAATAAATAGTGTAAGTGTTTGCCGAGAGGTTGAGAGGTTGTTTGCCGAGACGTTGAGAGGTTGTTTGCCGTAATTGTTTAAAATAGAGCCGGTTTAGTAGCTAAAAATTGAAATCGATAGGCGTCGCTAGTGTGCCCTAGCCGTCACCTTAACATTGCGTTTTATATCGGAATAGCATGGTACTTAGGTTTTATGATCACGTTTTGAAATAAGGTTCTAATAATAAGATGAAACTGTTATGGTTTTGCATGAGGTACGATGTTTTGTATCATGGGAGAGCTGCGGCATGGGCCGACTCGTCGGGATTGATACCATGAAGTGACAAAATCCGGTGTAAAGAAGCGTTTGTGTTATATAAAGCCGAGTGAGTCCGCACTCACCGTCCGTACCGGAAGCCGGAAGGAAAGGGAGCTTTAAGGTTGGCAGCGTACTTGTGGCACGGTGGAGCGCTTGCCATACTCTGACATGTAAGGTACCTAATCAAGTTTAAGGAACTTAACTATCAAGGTACTAACTACACTGCTTAAAGTATACACTCGAAAATCATCAGTCGACAAAGAGAAGTTGCGATCAAAAAAACAGCGTTAGTTACTATTATTTTAGACTGCTGCCCCACCCTGCCCATGGCTGCCCCACCCTGCCCATGACTGCCCCACCCTGACCCCATGACTGCCCCACCTTTGAATGCCACAAATTGCATTTGATTAGAGACAATGCAAATGTCCGTATATTTTGCAAACATGCACCCTTTCAACTCCATGCTTATTCCTCCTCTAGCCCAGAAAATACAGTATTTTCCAGCATAAAATCCTTTGTTGGCGTCGGATTTACGCCCGACAGTAATTGAACGATGCAAAATACTTTGACTCTACAACCCTAATAAAGCGGTTCGTTGACCCGTTGCCATAACAACCGACCCGGTTTTTTTTAACTTTTTATGTGATAGGTGAAAGACGAGGGGACGAATCGCCTGATGGTAAGCGATTGTCGCCGCCAATAACACCCGCGACATCAGTGGAGTCACAAGTGCGCTGCCAATTTCAAACCCCCTTTTCTCCCGCATTCGTCGTCGTCGTCAGCCCATTTAAGTCCCCACTGCTGGGGCCGGGCCTCCCCCAATTACATGAGGGGTAATTTCCATACTCACCACGCTTGGCAAACGGGTTGGCGAGGGTTTTGATATCAATGCAGAGTTTTCCATATCTGGGGCTGATGATCATGCCAGCAGCTTTACCTTAGTCGCCTTTTACGACACCTCGGTAAGAGTGAGGGTGGCCTATTCTACTCTGCCGGGGACCACACGGCGGCAACGACACACGAGACGCTCAATTGTAACTAATAAATAAATATAAATAAATGTATGTGATGTTGTGAAATACACACAACATCACATACATTGATCTGACTCCGAGATAGGTAGCTCAAGCAACAGTGGGATTACAAATATTCCTTTTCTTTTGTAAATACATAGAAAACACCCAGACCAATACAAACAGACATTCAGACAGTTCATGCACACAAAGGGACTTAAATGGGCTGATGATGATGATGATGATGTGTGTCGTTTTATGCTACTCATCTCTCCTTAGAATGTACATATAGATAATATTATGTGTGCAGTAGATTCAAGCAGGGTGGCATCCTAAGTCTATGGGTAGATTATAACTGTTCTGTATCGACATAACTTGATGTAATAATTTTCTATGGTTGGTTAGTATTATAAATGACGTTTTTTATTTCTTTTTTTTCATAGTTTTAAATAGTCAGACGATCATGCGGCCCATCTGATGGTGAACGGTAACCGCCGCTATCCTGTTTTATGTTTAATAACGTGTAGTAACATAAAGTTGTAAGCCTTTGCCAAAGTTGTAACAAGCGCCGGGTTAGATTATTATAACTGAGAGTTTTTTTTTGGTAGGTAAGTCTACAATGGGGAGTGTTCCGAGGAGCTGTTCGGCCTCTCGCCAGAATTCCAAATTTTCCCCACATCACTTGGATGGATTTTACTCCACCACAGTGCACTTCTCACGCCACTTCCTACCGCGCGTAGTAAAACTATGGAATCTTCAAGAAAAGAGCTTATTCCTCCCTTAAGAGCCGGCAACGCATCTGTGATGTCCCGTGTTTCGCAGATGTCCATGAGCGGCGGAAATTCACTTACCACCAGGTGAGCCGTCTGCTCGTTTGTCTGCCATAATGTAAAAAAAAAGGTGGCAGACGAGCATCGCCTAATGGTAAGCGATTGCCCGCCGCCCATAGATGGGCTGCCAATTATAAACCCCCTTTCCCCCGGATCAAGCTAGGCCTGGCCTTAGGCCAATCCGGGGCAAAGGGTTCCCCCGGATTGGGCCTCTCACCTCACTCACGCAGTGCTGCTTCACGCTGGTTTTCTTTGAGGCCGTGGTATCACTCTGGTCGAGCCGGCCCATTTATGCCAAAGCGTAGTCCTCCCACGGTCAAGATAGATGACTGCCAGTCGCATTCATCATCATCGTCATATTTTTTGGGTATAGCAATTTTTTGCAATTTATTCTTAAGTAAATAATCGTCGGCTCACGGGGAAGCAAAGAGCACTTACAAAATTCGTCGACTTTCCAATGTCTCCGGTAGCTTAGTCGGTAAAACAGTTCCCCGGTTAGCAAAAGATCCTGGGTTTGAGTCCCACCCGAAGACTGTCGATGATATTTTTACTGCTTGATTTAATCATCATCAGCCTGTTGCAGTCCACTGCTGGACATTGGCCTCTTTTAATGTTCGCTAAATGAGGAAAGTTTTGTGTTGTCGGCAAATAGGCATGAAAAGCTCCGAGTTCTCATCTTACTGGCCTGTTGCTACTTATGGTAGGGACCTTGAAGGAGGATATCAGACGACGTCTGGAGGCGTTCGAGATGTGTTGTTACCGCCGTATGCTCCGCATCAGCTGGACACAGAGCGACAAACGATACGGTACTCTGAAGTTGCCATGACCCATAACTTTATGAATGCCATCAAAAAGGCAAAATCGAATACATAGGTCACGTACTTAGGCATGAGAGGTATACAGGTTGCTTCAACTCATCATGATGGGTAAAATAGAGGGGAGGCGACGCGTTGGAAGAAGGAAAAAGTCGTGCGTTATATAAGGCAGTCGACTGGCATCACATCTGTGGAACGGCTGTTTCATCTTGCAATGCTTTTGGTAGGAATGCAATCTGTTCGATTGGATGGAGCCACTGGTCGCATAACGATATCATATTTTTTTTTTTTAATTTTTAAAGTGTTTGTGTACTACCTACTGTTTTCTTCTCTTCATTGTAATGTGTCTAGCTAAAAGGTACTCTGTGGTCTAGCTTTTGAGTGTTATTTGTATCTATCTGTATGTTATCAACTAAATTCTCTTCTTCTTTTTTTGTGTGTGCAAATACGAATCTTATTATATCTACCACATTATCTATTAAATGTACGTGTATAAGTATATATTTTTATTAATTTATCTACACCACACGATCACAGTCGCTCGCATACAGGTCCCACCAGAATACCAGCGCTGCTGCGGCAATGCAGATATTGTAGTAGCAGCTAATGCTGAGGTCGTGACCTGATTGACCACACACTATCCACATCTCATTGTCCCTCTTCTGTGTAAAATTTATGTTTTTTCAAACCGTGTTCCAACTGTTATATGTTTGTTTCCTGTGTATTGTGATGGTCAATAAATGTATTTTCTTTCTTTCTTTCAATGAACAGACGATTTTGGAAAGCTGACGGCCTAAATACAATATTTTTTCGCACCACCGAGCATTATTTTTTATATACTAAATGGGTTTCATCTCATCAGATGGAAAGTGACAATAAGGTAGAAATATGATGTGCTTATGTATAATGTGTCCTCACTTTACGTTAGTCCACTATATCGATTTAGCAACATAAAAAATTACGATCGTCATAAACATTGAACTTGATCCTTTTTAGTGTAAAACACGGGCAAGTTTAAAATATACGAAGCCATTGAAACCGCATCCACTATGAGTTAAATTTTATCAAACTGCGCCTATTATTCATATGAATCGTTGAGAAAAAAAAATGAATTCTATAAAAATATATTCAATAGCTTTGTTCTCAACGTATGGTGATGTCAACATTGACATATTTATTTCTATATATTTACATATATGTACAGTAAAAAAAGTTCAGGCTATTGATCATGTCTCCTGTTTTCTCGTGGTCCCAGAATTTTGTACACTACGGGACCACGAGAAGGAACTGTTTATGTCATTGTTTAACGATTGGTTTTTTGGATCACCTTTTTTTTAAATGAACGTGGGCAAATGCGTTATTAATTTGTCGTGTCGAGTGATGACGTCACAGGAGGACTTTTACATTTTTTTTTCTTCACAAATACCTGTTAAAATTCTATTAGAGTCTAATCCAGAAATAGTATTTTTTTATTTCAGGATATAATTATGTTTATTAGAATGGCGGCATCAATTTACAAAGGAATGACAGCTCGAGCTGATCGATGGTAGTACCATAGATATGCACCCTCGGTTTCTAGCAAGAAGGTTATAGATAATAACTTGTGGTTTCAAGTTCCATGGGTCTATTATAGTTGGGTCAAAATATAAGGCCTCATTTGACACTTCAACAAAACTCAACAACGCATTGAATTTATCAATCTTTTATGTGAAGAAAGCACAATTTCTTTACATTTTAAAATTATGTTTGCATTTATTTATTTTCATAAAGACAAAAAAAGATAATTTCACGATTTACTTACTCTGTTAAACTATTTATAAACTTATTAAAAATTTACTCTTCTAGAAAATTTAACTTTGTTGTATGTGTCAACCCATTTTCTT
The DNA here is from genome assembly GCA_019059595.1 of Marasmia exigua. Lineage (NCBI taxonomy): Eukaryota > Metazoa > Arthropoda > Insecta > Lepidoptera > Crambidae > Marasmia > Marasmia exigua. Next base: position 14,702,117 of record CM032485.1, read on the forward strand.
TTTAAGCTCTAGTCATGTACCCCAAATAATCAAACGAATACAATGTTGATCGTCTAGGAATAGTCAACCATAAATGAAAAGCCACATCTGAATAAAATACATCGTATTATTCTCTTGTCAAAAATATAAAAACATGAATAAGTTGGTAAACAGAAAAACTATGTATGGCACATGTAGAATAGGCCACCCTCACTCTTATCGAGGTGTCGTAAAAGGCGACTAAGGTAAACTTTTTGGTAGTCGTCCACCTATTTTTTTCTTTCCGGTACCTTTACCTTCAACTGCAAACGTAACTTTGCAATCCTATACATTTATATGAGATTACAAAGATTATTCATGCAGTTGATGTATTTAGAAAACTGGACCGAAATTACAAAAAAAAAATAGTTTTCCTATGGTAAAGCCACTAAATTCTATTTGTATTCTAACTTTGAAGCTTCTATGTCTGCTAGAAGTGCCTTGGACTTTTGATGATCGGTGAATCAGTCAGTGACGCTAAATTCAGAAACTTTAACAAGTTATCCTTCTTAAACTACTAGTTCAAATTGAATGAAATTTTAAATGTACCATGTTTATACAATGCCTAATTAGTTATTGAAAATTCAGGCTTCTTGTTTTATCCACAACGAAATTATAGGGGGTTCGAAAATAACCTGAATTGCTTCGAGAAAAGGATGGTATTGAACGGCCGTGTCGCTTTTTTTGCTCGGCTTGGCGGGGGCACTGCCGTGCCCCCAGATTCTGAGCGTGTAATCATGATCGAGTAGGATGTGGTTCCTCGGTTCAAGGATTGCTAAGGTCAGACGGCAGTCGCTTCATTGTAATTACCAGATTTGTTAACTGTACTGGATCATGATACACGCGTGCATAAACGATGACTTTGGACAGAACTGGGAGGGGCACGCTTAGACGTTCATTTTCCACAGTCATTTAAGTTCCAATTAAATAGTGAATAATAAAAAAAAACATTTATTAATCTCTAACACACATTAACAGCCATGTTATTGAGGGATTGCAATTACCCCTCATGTGATTGAGGGAGGCCCGTGCCCCAGCAGTGGGGACTTAAATGGGCTGATGATGATGATGATGACACATTAACAGGAAGAAAAGTTCTTTAACTCCCACACTAGGCAGAGCCTGTCTCGTGGGTGTCAAATCATATGAATTTCCGCTATGGCTTATTGTCTAAATTAAGACTAGTGACAAACTGAATGTAACCATAAAAAAAATAAAGAAAAAACACGAAATTTAATCAAACATACCAAAATTTAAGTTATGGCTGTAAGCGCGTTAGTGAAGTAGTGTGTGTGCGTGTTGTATGTGTATGTAGCCTATGGTAGCCCTATGATTTGAGTCTTGAAATCGAGCGACAGGAGGGTGCTGGGTATTAAATATTTTGATTGAATATAAAAAAAAATCTTTAAATATATTTCTAATCGTTTTATAAATTGAGCCTGGCGTCTTAGTTCTGAAATCGTTATTGAAAATGAATATTCATGAATGTTTCAGATTTTTTCTGAAAGTTAAAAATATTTCGGAATGAGAATTGCGACCTATTTTAATTGTTATCAGATTTTTGTCTTCTTTTTCTTCTCATTCTTCATTATATTTAATGAAATGGAATGTAATAAAAGATCAGTGGCTTTTCGTAGCAACTGAGCGATGGTAGTTCAGTAGATAAGAATGAGTGCCTTCCGAAGGTGAGATCGCAGGTTTAAATCCGAGCATTCACCTCTAGACTGGTCAAATATATGTGTTCTTCCATTCGCTTGGCGTTAAGGGAAAACATGAGTAGAGAGGAAACCTGTGTGTTTCAGAAAGTTTTTAGAACGTGTAACCATGATTCAGTTAGTCTTGTTCCCCGTGTTTTTTTCGCTGGGTAATGCCGCCAACCCGAAGTGCAATGGTGCGACGTCGCCGCCTTTCGGCGCCTTATGCATACCTAGTGTTTAAAAAAAACCGTTTTTTTTTTCAAAGTTTAAAAAAAAACGTAAAAAAAACCTTGACAAAAAAAAGGTTTTTTTTTAATTTTTAAAAAAGTAAAAAATAACAAAGCTATTTTCTATTAATATTATGTGATATGATATTATGATTTATAGTTTATATCGAATAAGTTATTGGTATATCACGAAAATAATTAAAGCTAGCTAGCTGTTTTTTATCAAAAACTTTAAAAAAAACATTTCTTTTTTTTTCAATTTGTAAATCTATGCATACCCTCCTGCTGGGGAGTAGGAGGGTTATATCGGGCTCTCCTCTAGCGGGGGCTTCTTCTAACGAGAAGGAAAACTGAGCCTTCCCTACGAGGCTGCGGAGAGAAGCTGTGCCATGCCGGTGATGCTGGTGTCCCCGCACCACGCGAGTCTAGTTCCCTTGTCTAATAGTTTCCAAGTACAGACGGCAATCTTAATAATTACTCTTTGTCTCTTTCTCCCTCTCTGTAAGAGCATGGTTTTTGTTCCTAACTCAATTTCGTTAGCACCTTTAATTTAATTAATTAAGTACAGTTCACAAATCCAAAATTATGGTCTAAGTGCACTCCTGGAGTGTACTTGGACTTGAAGCAATAGCTTTGGACGCAACTGAATGACTCGTTGGAATAACAGGAGCCCAATTCTCATGCTTGTGACATTTATTATAATACGACATATATCAACGATATATCAAAATACGACATATATCAAAATATCACGAGCACGAGAATTGGGCTCCTGGAGCCCAATTCTCGTGCTCGTGACATTTTGAAAACATGGCAGATATCACATGAAAACCATACAAAAAAGCTATGTTTTAGTGATATATGTCGTATGATAATAAATGTCACGAGTCCGAGAATTAGGATCCAGGAGCCCAATTCTCGTACTCATGATATTTATTTTCATACGAGATATATCACTAAAACACAGTTTTTTTGCATGGTTTTCAGGTGATATCCGCCATGTTTTATTCATATCGATATCCCCAGAATTGGGGTCCAGGAGCCTGATTTACGTGCTTGTGATATTTAAAAAAAAACATGGCGGATATCACCTGAAAACCATACATAAAAACTATCTTTTAATGATATATGTCGTATGAAAATAAATGTCACGAGCACGAGAATTGGGGTCCTAGAATGACACGTACAGATGAGTGAAATATTCTTAGCAACATAATATATTTAAGTGATTCTTCGAAATGTGACTTTCTTAGTCGCCCTCACATCTAATACTACTATAAAATTGAATGAAATGAGGATTATTTCAAAATATTTTTTGATACCGATGTCCACAAAAGTCGAAGAATCACCCATTTTATTGTCTAAAAATAGGAACAAAGTCTTCATCATTTCAGATTCCAGCTTACTCGTAAGTTGCATAATAAATATGAGGAAAGTACTCTATAAAGAACTCGACTCCAAATGGGATAAACGGAACGTAGCAAAAACACTATTCAGCGAAGCCAAGCAGCCCTAATGTTTTGGTTGGACTTATAAAGACACGGTCATATTGATGCGCTTTTTTCAAATTCAGTTTAATTCCCACAAAATAGTGTCTATTTTTACGTATCCACGTATTTTCTAATTCATTCAAATCATTCAAAGAATTCTCAACGTTAACCTATCGTGAAACGAGCTTTCATAGACATTTAGATCGAAGTTGCATAATGCTATACCTATCGCTTCTGTACGCAAAAAAAAATACATTTTTCATATACTTAATAATGTTTCAAAATGATCTCAGGTTAATTTTTGTTCATTGGAATAGTTTACAAAAGTGACATCCAGCAGAAAATCTAGGCGTTTTGCAAATTCGATCTAAATGTCTTTGAATGCCGATTTCCACCGTGACACGCTAACGCATAATAGCTAAAAGTGGACACCTTTGAGAAATATGAAAATTATTGTTACTTGTAGGAAGTAATTATTACATAAGTTCGTCTCAAAAAAAATGTTATTACTTACTTTTTTAAAGTATCTATTGTTCAATTAAAAAAAAATCTGCTATTCCGTAATAATAAAACTTTATTCTACGGATATCGTAGAACAGAAAAAATGCTTAGCTTTCTTCTTCTTCAGCAGCATGTATTTGCCTACTGCAGAGCATATGGCTCTCCAATTTCTCTCCTCTTTCTTCTGTCGTCGGTTTTCCTGGACCACTCTACTCTAGCTTGAGCCTTGATGGCAACTGGCAGTTTGTCCGCCAACACTCTTCTTTCCATCTCTTGGTCTCTCAAGGAATTATCCTTGCTCCACCTCTCATCACCCCTTCTGCACACATGACCGGCCCACGCCCATTTTAGTTTTGCGGCTCGGTAGCCTACGTCTATCACTTTTGTGCGTTCACCCTGATGATGGTACTTCGCACTCTGTCTCGTACTCGTAAGGTGTCTTAACTTTAGAACATGAAAACATAATAAAAATAATTCTAGGTTTAAAGGTGACTTTTTAGAGCACAATAAAAAGGTCCACCATGAATATGCCTTAACAGCTATATTTTTACAGGCCAAAGAACAAAATAAAGTGTCCCCTGAAATAGCCATGGGTAAGTAGTGATGTCACTTTCATTCAATTCTAGCTGCAACACTCAATATTAATTGAGTTAAAAAAATCTTGGTCAACAAAAATCTTCTTTTTTTGGGAACCATGCTTAGCATGAATGAATCGGCTCGACTGGAGTGATACCACCTCCTAACAGAACACTGGTATTGCAGCGGCAATCGTTAACCATCAAGTTATCAGGTTTCTCATTCGCCACCTATAAATAAAAAAAGTATTTATTTCTTCTAAACTGTATCTGTTTACAACGTGACGACCTGTTAACCTGACTAAGTTCTAAAATGTTCGCCCCTTCGATCAAAAAGAAGTCACTCAAGTGACTCGAGTAGTGAAGTTGTCTTATCTCGCGTCACTAGGGCATAACAGCCGGCTGTTTTTATGATCGAGGAACTTATAACTTCTTGTTGTTACGATTGAGTTTATTTTGACGTAACACCCGGCCGGGGCATAAAGTTTCATATTGGACCGGTTTTGCCTTTATGTTTTGGTGTGTTTTGGGTATAGAATTGGCACAAAATATGTAGACACAAAACGCCAATTGCCTTCATCGCGGGATAAAACGAACCGAATTTACGACCAAATCAGTGTTCAACTCCCTTTAACACGCGTTGTGTATCTCCTTTGTTAAGATGCGACAAGTAGTTCTTGTTTGTTACGGGACGGCTTCGTTATAAGCAACCAGACTACGCAGACACGCGCGCGTATACTGATCTCGGCATGATTCGGCGTGAGACAAAGATAGAGTATACGGAGCATATTTTGACGACCCGTTTGCAGGTTCGATCCCCGCATAGTACAAACATTTGTGTGCATTAACACGTATTGGTGTATTATAGGAATCTGATGGTAAGCCAAAGGAGAGCCCACGTTGCAGTGACAAAGTACGCAATATCATGGCATCACTTCCATTGGTACTGCCATATTGGCGAACGATTGCCATACTGGATTATGTTTGCAATTCTGGCCCATGAATGCCTTACTAGCCCACGATTGCCATACTGGCCCACAATTGCCATACTGGCCCACAAACGCCATACTAGTCTGAAAACTATTTTTTGATCATGTAACCACCACTCCCTCCGGTGTAGCTGATGTCCATGGGCGGCGGTGATCACTTACCATCAGGTGAATCGCTTGCTCATTTGCCTCCTTTTGTAAAAAAAAATGTAACCTTTTGGTATACGTAATGTCCCAATAATGTGAACCACTAAATTTGAAGAGAAATCTGATTGATGACTTCACATTTATTGGTACAGTTGATACCAAATATTAAACAAAAGACTAATTTGAAACCTTTAAATTGCATCTGCAAACGCGTTTCAGTATTGCCAACCTCAGAATCCAAATACATTTCTTAAAAGGAAAAATATTAAGAACCAAGATTTAAAAGTGGAGTGTACTTAAAATGCACTCAGAACGCACCGAGTGTACTTGAAAGACGAGCAGAACCGTCTCTAAGGATTTAACTGTTTTACCTTCACTTTAATATACATTACACGGAGGATCAAATAGAAATATGCGAGATGCCTTCTTAAATATTAAGGAAACAAAATGAAGATAAATAGAAACAAGAAAACGTAACGTATTCGTGTAATTATATGTATTCGGTCTGTTTATCTTGTCTTAGGGTTGCCGGTTGCGAAGGTCAGACGGCAGCTGTTTTATTGGCAACTTTCAGATCTTCGCTCATAATATAAGGATGTCCTAATGGGTTACCTATCTTAAATTCGAATGTTTTTAGTGCAAATTTCGTTATAGAGAAAACATTTTGCCACATTTTTCTTTTCCATATTTTCATTTGACCGAAAAAACGATTGACATATTGCTGATATTCCAATTTTCAAATAACATATTTTTAAATCTATGCGTTTTTAAATATTCCTTAAAATATTTTAGACGAATTAGTTTCTAGAAAATCGTTTTCTATGCTATTAAAAGACGAATTAGTTTATACAGCAATTACTTATTATGCATGCATGCAACATGCATGCAACCGGGCGTGCAGCATGCATGGAAGCAGGCATTCAGCATGCATGCAACCGGGCATGCAGCATGCATGCAACCGGGCATGCAGCATGCATGCAACCGGGCATGCAGCATGCATGCAACCGGGCATGCAGCATGCATGCAACCGGGAATGCAGCATGCATGCAACCGGGCATGCAGCATGCATGCAACCGGGCATGCATGTAAGCAGGCATTCAAGTATGCAGCATGCATTGTTTCTGTCACGGCTCCGGCGCTGTAAGGTTTCGGCGGTCCCACGTGAGCTATTGGCCGGCGTCGCCAGCCAGCCTCAGCCGCGGTGGCGAGCTAAAACCACCTGCTCCTCAGCTCGCGGGCCGCCTCGCCCTTCCGCGCCTACGCGGGTTTGAATTACACTCTAGGGGTAGGGCAGACAAGACTACATGGAGTCCGTTTTGCAGCGATTCGCTTCTGTCAATACATTTTGTAGCGCAAAATCGAGCACTAAACAAACCAATGTCTTTAACCTTAATTAATAGACTTCTTTTTTTACACTTGTTTTTTATTTCAATGAATAATGTATATATATTAAATAAGTTCGTTTGCAATAATAAGAGAAAGTTTATTTCGATATTAATTATGTCTGTAATAAAAAAATTTAACATATGTAAAATAAATTGATCGCATACAATGTTATGTCAAAAAATATATCTTCGATTCAAAACTTCGATATATTGTTTTCGAAGTTTTGAAATTCGAATATTAAAGTTTCGAAAGTAAGATAGGTTACCGTCCTAATGTCCTAAGCGAAATCTTTGTACTAGAAATTAGTGTTGCGGAACTATCAGTAGTTTCACTATCGATATTTGACCTCGAAAAGCATTCAAACTATCGATAGTACTATCAAAAGTATTGGCTATTGATGAAAACGATGAAAACGATACTATCGGTAGTATTGTGTTTCCTAACAGAATTAATCAAAAACTATCGATACTGTCAATCGTTTTGTGCTATTTATAGTCAGCTATGTTTCAATAGTATTGCTGCCTGATGAAATCAATAGTACTGATCTAATTTTACAATCGATAGTATCGATAGTATTGACAACCAGCAATACTATCCTCAAACTTCTCATCTCATTTAAATCGAACCAAGGAAAGCGCGAAATTCTAAATTTGAATTTGGCGCCAATGCTTTTTTTTGCTTCTTGGGGTTTCTTTTATTTTTTTATAATAATTTGGTAAACAATGGTATTGTGAATTAAATGCTATAATTCCTAACTTTACTTCAACCACGCGATTATCCCAGCCTCCAGGCACATTTTTTACCATTGATTTTACTTTTACTATCGATAGTCTATTGATAACTATCGATAAGCAACACTATGGAAATCTTTTTCTTCGTCTTATCGTGTTATTCCCGGTTGCATCCAAAGCTGTCGCTTCGGAGCTCAGACTACGCTTAGACCATAACTCAGAATTTAAACAGTCTGGTAATTACAGTGAACTGACTGCCATCTGACCTTCGCAGATTTGAAAAATCAATAGGTGCACGCTTGGATTCGAACCTATAACCTCTCGTATGGAAGGCGTGTTGTTATCCATTCCATTACTATAGCTTCCCCTTTTACTGGAAATGACATGGTAAAATGAAAATGCTGAATCATGACGCGACGTCAATTTTTAACCCTGACAGAAAAGCATGGGATTGATTGATTGTTCATTCACTGAAATGTCATGTTCACTTTTTTTGGCGCAGGGGAAATGCCGTCAGCCCTATCTGCAATGGGCTGACATCCTTATGCATACCCGTCCACTGCTGGCCGGACGGGTTATGTGGGGCTCTCCGCCTGGCGAGAGCTTCTCCTGATAAGAAGCCGGCCAGATGAGAGGCATACCCACCAAAACCACCTACGATGCTCCTTCATTGTCTGAGTAGAAAGGGGATAAGCACACCGGCTTAGCACTTAGCAGCCTCTATTCATATTCCTCCATAGACGCAGGCCCGCTTACAGAGCGGGCCCGACTCTGCTTCCACCAGCTAGGCTGGCGGATGTTATTTTCACCTGAGGGTCAATTCTCATGCACTGAACATTGAAGTCGAATTTAGAGATATCTTACATTCGTCCATACAAATCCCTCAGTAAAATGAGGGATTTGTATGTCGATTGCACGAGAATTGGCTCCTGGCTGAGGTGGGTAGGTATGTAGTAGTCAATACGTAAATTGTGCTTACAAAAATATGTGCAATTAAACTTCGTAACAAAAAAAATAAAGTCAAAAAAGTATTTTAAAAAAATAATTTATCCTCAATAACCAAGTACATATCTTTATACATTTGAGGTTGAGATTTTCGTTTAAAAGTTTTTCTTATTCTTTTTGAGTTGAGACAATCATAACCTCATCGTGACGAGGGAGAGATACGAGAAAATGCCTCGTGGGCGCTTCCCCATACGCTAATCTCTGATTTTTAATTATGCAGACTAAACCGACAGATGTCAATACATCATCCCAATAAATTTTTGCTTCTTTTGACAGTTGCAAAATGTAAGGGCACTTGACATTTGCACCTGTCAGTTTAGTTTGCATAATTAGAAATCAGTGTATACGGTACATAACGGCTGACACACCGCCGGAGACAGAAACAAATCGAGGAAAACTATATGAAAGAAAGTCATGCAGAAGGGAGGTCACGACCCTCAGCACTGAGAAATACGACGCAAGGAGAAGTATTCTTGAGTAGATTGGTGACCGAGTTTCAAACTGCCCTGAGCGCACCCTTCGAAGTTGATTTTTTTATGTGATAGGTGGCAGATGAGCAGCCGGATCACCTGATGGTAAGCGATTGGCGCCGCCCATAGACATCCGCGACACCAGTAGAGTCACAAGCGCGCTTCCCACCTATAAACCCTTTCCCCCGGATTGGGCTTCCAGTACCCTCATTCACGCAGCGAAACACAGCACAGTGCTGCTTCACACTGGTTTTCTATGAGGCCGTGGTAGTATCTCTCCGGTCGACACGGTTGATGTTAAGGAGCAGCAGAAGAGTAGATGTCACAAACTCTAATTTAACCAACACTAGTTTAAAATACCACTATAATTAATACTAGTAGTAGACGACCCGTTTGGAACAGTGGTACTGAACGCTGCCTCTGGTCAAGGGTTGCGGATTCGATCCCCGCACAGTACAAACAATTGTGTTGTTTTTTTAACCAGCCTATAAACTGTCCCAAAGAGGGCAAAGACCTCCATCATAGAAATCAAGTTATCGCTACCATGATGGGATTAGGCTTAATCACCACGCTTGCCGAATGCGGATTGGTGATCACAAACCCCAGCTATGTCCGGAAATCGAGATCAAGAGCTCCCCCATCAGCTCCATTCTCGGGTTTATCCTGGAACTGGAGCTACATGAGGTGCTGTAATAGGTTACGGGGCTGCCACAATAGATCATCTACTGGTCGCAGTGGCTATGAGACGCAGGGCTCACCCCATTTCTATCAAATATATATGTCCGGAAAATTTGAAACATAATTTTTGCTCGACTCGGGAATCGAGCCCAGGACCCTGAGATCACGCCCCGGTACTTAGCATGCCATATGTTAAATATGGCATCTCGAAGGCATTTGCACCTTGCTTGTCTGATGTTTGACATAACTAAATATAAAAAACCTGAGTATCTCTTTTCAAAATTAAAGATATCGTCCTTTCATCAGAGATATGGCACCAGGTCCTCACGCCCGCAGTTCATGGGTTATCAGCACAAAACTGAGGCCTTTACTGGCAGCTTCCGCTACTTCGCAACCAAGTGTTGGAATAATATCCCACCTCCGCTACGACAATTTAAATCTAAATACACTTTCAAGAAACATATGAAAATTGCTCTTCTGGATAAACAACGCTTAGGTATCCCACGGGGTCAATCGGTAGCGGATTTTACCGTGTAGAAACATATAAGCATGCAAAACTTACACTCACACGCATACTCATGTTGGGTATACCAAAGTATTTTGATGCACTTATCGATTACTTCCCTTTCCGATTGCTGTCATCATACATTCATCTGATATTATACTTCACTCACACATTACAATAAAACAGTTCTACACGGTCCCTATATTTTATATAGATTTTCTAAATGTAGATAAAATTAGATTAGATTTAGACTGTATTTTGGGGTAGTGGCAGAATACCAGTGTTTTGTCTGCTCGGGCAAAGCTATACACTGAGCCACGGCCTTTTTGAACTGCTGCAGCGCACACACGGATCACAACAGGTGAACAGCTTATTGTTGTTTCTATTTTTTTTGTTAATTTTAATGCCTAATTATAATGTAATGTTCTTGTGTTCTTGCATGTGTGTCATTTGTTTTATTTTAATGTGTGTATATGCAGCAGTACAAATAAACGTTTTATCTATCTATCTATCATACATATATGTGTATTATAAGTATATTTACAAAAGAAAAGTATTATAGGTATATATTTGTAAACCCACTGTTGATTCTGATATCCGTAACACAGGCGCTTGAGCTACCTATATCAGAGTCAGATCAATGTATGTGATGTTGTGAAATATTTATTTATTTATGAATCTGAAAATACTATAGAATCTCTGATAATAAACCAAGTTCACATCGAGCCGCGACATAGCCATCTCCTCGTAATCCGTACTTTAAACTTTTTGAAGGCTTTCCCTACGTTAAAGGGAAGTTACGACCGTTAACCCTCTGAGAGGTTGTCTCTCGGAGCACTTAAATGCATCTTAGCTGACTAAACTTTTAAAATCTTTGGCTTTACGCAGACTCATTGTAACTTTAATTAAAGTTAGTTAAAGGAAAGGCAATCAAATATGAAAATCCGTTTGTGGCGTCCTATATATAATAATCCTCCGACCGATTACGGCTACGGCGGCCAATCTCAACGATCAGCCACGTACGCAGGATATATTATAGTGCTCAAGTGTGTGCGCAAACACAAGTGCACTCTCTATTCACTTGCCCTCATAATCCGATGGGACACTAATGTGACACGACCGGAGAGGGATCAGGCGCAGGACCAACAGCTTAACGTGCTTTCCGAGGCACGGGGGTACAAGACCGCCAACTTCCAGACTCCGGGCTACCTCTAAGAATTTCTTGACGAAAACTTAGGTACAAATTTTTGGCCCGCCCCGGGGATCGAACCCGGGACCTCTTGCGCAGCCGTCGCTTTAAAGTGCGACCCTCTAACCACTGCGCCACCGAGGCAGTCGTCCTATATATATGGAATATCTATATGCTTCCAATTGCTTAATTTCTCAGAATAATTACCTAACCAAAGGAGCCTAAGTTAACTAGTTATTATGGTTTCTGTTTCCTCTAAATTACTTAAAGTTATAGCTTAATGCCTGTAATACGGTATTTGACTATTTTTTTTTATTTGTGTAATCAAAAGACCTCTCAATGATAGAAACATCGTTGAAAGAATTACTTGATTCTCATTTAAACTACCTGAGATATCACAACTTTAAAATCACATTATTTTGGGCAAACCCAAAACGCTCCATATAAATGGCTACTGAGATGTGACGTCACACGCAAGTATTTTGTATGCATTTCATTTGAATTTTGTATGGTAGCTATATCAAATGTTTCGTTTATGTCAATGGTTCCATTATAATAGTTGGTGTTAATTATATGGGTTATTCAATGGTATAATTTTTTTTTTAATTTCATACTTTTAAAATGGACTTGCCCATGAATCTTTGAATGACCATAAAAACGGCTAGACGTTATATTTTTGATTGAGAATTTTTGCTATTGGCACATATTTACCTATATTTTGATAAAATATTTATATTTTGTAAAATCTCGAGCTTAGTCAAATACCCTATTATTAGTCAATAAAAAATCAAAAACATCTTACAATGACTACGCCTTTTTGAATTATAGTTATTCTGTTAGACAATTTAACACGGGACGTGGCATGTGGACGATTTCCCCTCTGCCAAAGTACACGACTAACGTGATTCCACGTTGGTCGTGTACGCCATTTCGATTCGTATCTGTCTCTGAGCGGAACTCGTCAAAATGGTTGTTGTGCAGTTTTTACTTGCGAACGACGAACAGGAAAATCTTATTTATCTTTCTTATCACGCATAAGTATTTTATTATAATAAAATAAACGTTATTTCACAGAATAATAACACTTTTTATCTTCATTTTGCGACAGTATTAACCCCAAAAGACAATAGGCGATACCGTGGTACGTTGCCGCGTGGTCCCCGGCAGAGCAGAATAGGCCACCCTCACTCTTACCGAGGTGTCGTAAAAGGCGACTAAGGTAAAGCTGCTGGCATGATCATCAGCACCCAGAGAAGGAAAACTCTGCATTTATATCAAAACCCTCGCCAACCCGTCTGCCAAGCGTGGTGAGTATGGCAATTACACCTCATGTGATTGAGGGAGGCCCGTGCCCCAGCAGTGGGGACTTAATTGGGCTGACGATGATGATGATGATGTGGTACGTTGACACGATCTTGCAAGATCTTGATTAGTGTTGTGACAATGATAGAAAGAATGAATAATTAATGTTTCACTATTTGACTGTTTTTATGTTACTACCAGAGCAGATGGGCTTTTCTATTTACTCAACTATATTTGAAGGAGGTGAAATAGAAATTGAAAGAAAAGAGACAGAATGACAAATGCATGGAAAAGATACTGGTCGTTGTGAGAAGTATTGAAGAATAAATACAAGAAACAACAATAAAAGTTATCCCGTCTCATTTGGTATTGGCGGTTGAAGAGTCACTTCGTTTTCCCTAAGATTTCATCATCAGATCCTGACATGGTGACAGGTAAGAGTACATTCTTTCAAACAAAAAAATCTTCAGCAAATTTTCTACGCACAGCTTTAGATGCATATTACATTTTTACTAAAATAAACAGCTATAACTGTATAGATATACTTACTTTATTGCACAAAATAGACAACTTAAAAAAATAGGCATTACAGAAACTTAAATGTTAAGTACATTTGACTGTTTCAATCCAACTCTTTCACCATCTTGGTGACCGCCCAGACCACTAGGCTACCGCGGTGTTAAATTATAACTTTTCTAGTACTTATCTGCATTTTCGCTGCTGTGAGCAAGTGATTCATCAATGTCCGTAAACAAACATCATTTCAATTCATTAATTATTCATATCTAGACCATCACTAAACTTCCCTTCCCCCCGCGGATTTTAGCAGAATTTTTTAAGACTAAATCTGCGCTTTACCACGTCCCGTGTTAAATTGTCTAAGTGTCAGACCATAGAACTTGAAAAAGCACGCTTTAAACGGAATGTCCCATTTTCGGGAAAAAAACACCCAGAGTGTGAAAGAGATCTAACCGGCCCTGAAGCCGCTTTAATGCATCTATTCGGGCACCGTAACAAACGGGTGCGGTAGAGAAAAAAGTCACCCAGCCCTTTTTTTGTTTTTTTTATGCTAGAGGCGGACAAACGAGCAAGCGTGTCACCTGATGAAAAGTAATCAACGCTGCCCATGAACATCCGCGAAATCAGTGAGATCGCTAATTTGTTGCCAGCCTTGAACTGTACTTCACACCTAGTATGGCTTCGCGCGGTTTTTTAAGTATGGCCTTCTATGAAAAGGCTCAGTCTGTTTAGGGAGCATGTCTATGTGCCAGACACACAGAGCAGCGATAAAAAAGTTATTCTGTCAAAATTGACAGTCCAACGGTTGGATAAGTAGTTGAACCATCGACGTAGTATATCGGTAGAACGAATTTTTATTTTACACTGCATAGAACTGTTTTATATCATGGATTTATCGTTGGTTAAAGATTGGACGAATCGAACCTACAGTTGAGCCAGAATAACAGGCCACATTTGACAATTCTCACATAGAGAGGTGACCTACTAAAAAACTTCGATTAAAGTAAATAATCGATATGTACTTCAAACAAACGTGAATCAAATAAAATAATAATGGACAAGAAGTTATAATGTATCAATACGGGGATTAACACGATATTTATTGGACCCGCGGAGCGGAGTCCGCTCGTGACCACGGCTGCTGTAACGTAGCCGAAATGTCGAGCCAAATATGTGAGTACACAATATTGTTTCACATAATAAATATCGTGTTAATCCCCGTATTGATACATTATAGTTATAATGCAACGCGAAAATCTAAAAAAACTATTGGTCAAGAAGTTATTAGTACTTTTCTTTGGAGAAATGTGAATCGAAATTATTGAAAAAGATAGTAGGTACCGATACTAGATTGATCCGCGGCCAGTTTTTTTCTTTTTCTTCGAAATCATAGCGCTTATATTGTGTGCCATATTATATAGTTATTCTGTTTACTAAGTTATGAATGATTTTATATTTTTAAACAACAGAATAATACGTTTTATTTAATCCGATTGTGGCTTTTAATTTATGGTTAAAAAATCCTACACGAGTAAACATTGTATTCGTTGGATTATTTGAGGAAGATCCCTAGATCTTAAAAAGTTGACTGATACAACATTGTAACAACGTTCAATTCTCTATAAAAGTAAACTTTTAATATAATATAATAATATAATTCTCACAACATATCATACGTTGACCTGATTCCATACTAAGTAGCTTAAGCACTTGTGTTACAGATATCAGACAACAGAGGAACGAACACAAATATATACTTAAATACATATATTACACCCAGACACTGAACAAACACAAGTGTTCATCGCACGAATGTTTGTCCAGGGTGGGGATCGAACCCACGACCTTTGGCGTAAGAGGCAGGGTCACTACCAATTGCGCCATCCGGTCAGTCAATAAGTTTATAAATAGTTTAAGAGAGAAAGTAAATCATGAAATTATCTTTTTTGTCTTTATTGCAATATATAAATCTAATAATGATTTTCGTTAAGAAATTGTGCTTTTTTAACATTGAATGATTGATAAATTCAATACCCGTTGTTACAAGGTTACTTTGTCGATTTTTGATGAATTGTCAAACATGGTCTATTATTTTGGCCCTGCTATAATTGGTAGAACCATCGACGTTGTATCGGTAGAATGGATTTTTATTTTACCCTGCATAGAACTGCCCTGCACATCATAGATTTATCGTTGGATAAAGATTGGACGAATCGGACCTAAGTTGCTGTTCTAATCATTGCATTGTTCTGCCACGGTCATAGCCCCCTGTCTCAGTCTTCATTGTTTGTGGTGACGCACACCGTCCATTTTCTCTCACTTTCGGTTTCTCAGACGCCTTTGTGAGGTATAAAAATCAATTTACCTTCAAAATAATTAAATATTATTTTCTTAGACACAATAGCCATTGTTCTCATAATGAAACCTTTCAACTGACCAATTTGTTTCATAAAAGCTAATCAATTACTTTTAAGAGTGGTAAATTGATTCTCTTAATCAAAATAGGCTTTATAAATAAATACAAACAACATTATTTTTAAATCTTCCTTCATCGTCAGCCCATTTAAGTCCCCACTGCTGGGGCACGGGCCTCCCTCAATCACATGAGGGGTAATTGCCATACTCACCACGCTTGGCAGACGGGTTGGATGGCGAGGGTTTAGATATCAATGCAGAGTTTTCCTTCTCCGTATCAATGCAGAGTTTTCCTTCTCCGTAAATCTTCCTTAACCAACACTAATAGGCTTAGACATGTTAAATTGTCTAAGCTAATAGGTATGCATTACAAGATAATTTAAATGACAAGCCTATTTTTAGATTAAGTATTACGAGTATGTGGATGCTTTACCTAATTCAGTTTGCTTAAAGAACTCCCTTTATCCAATAGGATCCACTAAGAAGACGCTTGTATCACAGGATCCACCGAGACAATTGGTGGATAACCGTGAACTTCGGCGTGCTATTAAATCCACTGGTGGATCCAAATAAATAAATAAAAATTAAATATTTAACTACATCACATACCTACATTGATCTGACTCCGTGATAGCTCAAGCTCCGTGATAACACAGGTGTGTTACGGATATCAGAATATAAGGCTTGTCTCTCCATCCATTTGTCTCTCTCAAAGCTGTTTCTTTTATGACATTGGTGGCAGACGAGCATACGGATCCCCTGATGGTAATTGATTGTCGCCATCCATGGACACCCGTGGCTCCGCTGCCGCTGTCCCGTAGCGTTTGCCATGCTGCCACTGCCGCTGGCTACACCAGGGCTCGTGCTGATACTCACCCCCTCGCCGCATCCAGAATCTTCTGCGTTTACACCACTTTTCATCGATCGTTTATTATATATATATATATATATATATATATATATATATATATATATATATATATATATATATATATATATATATATACACATCCTAGAACTCATTCTGCGTTCGCCGATTACTCGGCCATTTATGAACCGATTTAGATGATTAGTTTTTAGTTTGACAGAAGGTAGCCCCGGATTGGTACCATGATCAGGATATCAGGATCTGATGATGGAATCCTGGAAAAATTGAGGAAAACTTTCAAATTTTATTTTGCTAAAAAAATTAGAACCCTCAAATTTTAAAAAGGTTTTTTAAAAAACTTGAAAATAAAATTATTATCGCAGAATTCCTTTTTTTTGGTGTGGGTTCAAGTCCCGCCTGAACACCAGATGAAATTTTTAGTGTGTTATTTACTTAAGAATAAATTTCAAAAGATTTCTATAATAAAATATCAAACTCGTACATTTTCGCAAATGATCCCTTATACCCTCAGGTTAGGAATAATAAATAACATGGAACTCCCTACTCATGTCTTCTTTCTGAATAATTCCTTCAAAGTAAAAAGAAAAACCTATTGTTTATATTATGACGATTCTATTATTCATTTGTAGCTTACTCGTAAGAGTTTTTCCAAGAATAGACGTTGAAGTAACACAAGGAAATATTTTGAATGAGCAATAGCGCGCTTTCCATAGGGCAAAGCAAAAAGTATGTTTCGAATTTTTCGAACACAGCTCGCGATTGTGATCACTAATCCGCGGTGATTAAGCCTAATCCCATCATAGTAGCGATGACTTGATTTCTATGATGGAGGCCTTTGCCCTGCAGTGGAACAGTATATAGGCTGATACTTTTCTTTTTTTACCATACGGGGGTCGTGGTTCGGATTTGAGCATGTACCTCTGGATTTTTCAAATCTATGTGCATTTCTATCCGCCATTTGCTCGGCGGTGAGGGAAAACAGAATAAAAAAAAGGGAGGCAAAGGAGCAAGCATGTCACCTGATGGTATGCGATCACCGCCGCCCATGGACATCTGCCACACTAGAGGGAGTGGAGATGCGTTGCCGGCCTTTTAGGAAGGTGTAGGCTCTTTATCCCAATGTCGGTTCGGTTCGGAAATACCCCTGCGGGAAGTTTATACCTCAATGTTTTTTTAAAAATTCAAAAAAAAAAATCAAAATTCAAAAGTGCTTTATTTGCATAGGCTTATATACAGCTCTTACAAATCGTCATACATGAAAAATATGAATTATAGCTATGTATATTATACATGTTATTAAACATATATGTCGATACAAAAAATATACTAAGAAATGAATAAATATAATGTGATTCTAGCACCGGAATCGGAAAGTTGATTCTGACGAGAAGATCCGGCAAGAAACTCGCCAGTTACTCTTTTTAATCACCAAATTTTTTTAAGTACAGTGTCATGGGTGTAGGCGAACAGTTTATCATTTCCACAAATTCTTGTCATTTAAGTAATCATTAACTGTTTAATAGGCTTTTGCCATTAAATAATTTTTAACATGTGTTTTAAATTTGGGTAAATCAACAAGCTTTTGTGGTAACTTATTAAATATTTTAATACTCATTCCTACGAATGAATTACCAATCTTATGAAGTCTGAGATGTGAAACAGCAAGCTTGTGTTTATTTCTAGTATTTAGGTTATGGTTGTCGGATTTTCGAGGGAAGTTTTCTAAATTTTTATAAACATACATAATACAGTCAAAGATGTACTGTGATGCTAATGTTAAAATGTTAATTTCTTTGAACAAGTTTCTAAGCGAGTCTCGTGGTCTAAGTCCGTATATGGCTCTGACAGCTCGTTTCTGTAGCACAAAAATAGCTTGAATATCAGCCGCAGAGCCCCATAACAGCAGACCATAAGACATAACGCTATGGAAATAACTCAGATGTCTTATTTTTTTGACTGCATATGCAGCCGAACTAAGTCTCCCTGCCAGGGCTGCAATATGAGAACCCCACTGTAATTTTGAGTCTAACGTGACGCCTAGAAATACTGTAGAATTAATTACTTCAATATTTTGACTATTCATATTAATCCTAGTGCTGACCTGTCTTACGTTGGGCAATGTAAATTTGACACATTTAGTTTTTTTAGCATTGAGAAGTAAATTATTTACAGTAAACCAATGTAACACTTGAGTGAGAGCATTATTTACATCGTCAAAGTTATCTTTATGTCTATTAGTTTTGAAAATTAAAGAAGTATCATCTGCAAATAATACTATGTCACACAAGTTTTTAGTAAAGTAAGGTAGGTCATTTACATATATAATAAACAGTAAGGGCCCCAATATCGAGCCCTGGGGCACTCCCATCTGTAAAAGGGCGCCAGAAGAATTAGTTCCATTAACATTGACTTTTTGAATTCTATCACTTAGGTATGACCGTACCAAGCTCAGAGAGCTATCTGTGAGGCCGTAAATGTGGATGACAACAATAATGGTTTGGTTCCCCTGTCTGCGAAGTTCAGGCGGCAATCGCTTCATTGTTTTTACTACAATTTACCAGACTTCTCGAATCCTGAATCATGGTCCAAGCGTACCCCGAGCTAAGAAGCAACTGTTTTGGACGCAACTGAAAATTACACGCAAAGATAGGAGGATACAAGTAAGTACTTTTGGTTTGCGTTGCAATGCAAATAATTATATCCTCCAACCGATTACGGCTATGGCGGCCAATCTCAACGATCAGCCACGAACGCAGGATATTCTAATGTTTTCAATATTTAATATTTTATTTTTATTTCTCTTCCTCAATAAAGCCTTAAATCGTTAAAATTATAACTATTACTATAATAATTAACAATAATTATTCCAGTAGCTATATTGTGAGAGACTGGCGTCCGTACTAGGAAAACCTGTGTTACAGATTACCAGGCTCCCACCTTCTCGCTATACATATATGTAAGTTTAGTATTTCTAAGTAATGTTAGGTAATGTGAAATATAAACACAAAAACAAAGAAATAAAACATTAAAAACAGTTTTTTATAAATGAAACACTAAAGAATAGTCTATTTGTGTGCGTGTGTGTGTGTGTGTGTGTGTGAAGTATCTATAAGGGTTCCGTTTTTCGCCATTTGGCTACGGAACCCTTAAAATCAATAACACTTTCAATGCAGTTTTGTTACCTTAAAATACCAAAGAAATATTTCCTTTAAGGAAAACGTGCTAAGGATTTAAGGTAGTTTATCCGCAGGGCCAAGTGTATTTTTTCATTTCTGATAGTATACCATAAAATGTGTGTTATAATCGTCAGCCCATTTAAGTCCCCACTGCTGGGGCACGGGCCTCCCTCAATCACATGAGGGGTAATTGCCATACTCACCACGCTTGGCAGACGGGTTGGCGAGGGTTTTAATATAAATGCAGAGTTTTCCTTCTCTGGGTGCGGATGATCATGCCAGCAGCTTTACCTTAGTCGCCTTTTACGACACCTCGGTATTAGTGAGGGTGGCCAATTCTTTTCTGCCGAGACCACACGGCGTTATATATCACGTTTAAAAATATCTTATCACCTTGTAGATGTACCTAAAGTAGTGCGCCATCTTGTAGATTTATCGCACCCGATAGCCCCCATTACGCAGCAAACATAAACTATTTGAAAGATAGTACGAAATTGGATTAAGAGATGGCGGTGTTTATACAATGCATCTCGCATACGCAGCAACATTTGATTGCTACCCGATATTTAGTCAACTTTATAAATAAAAAAATTAATATACTCATACGAATGTTGGGCAAGGGCGAACCCATAATACTAAGATTGTGAGTGATCAATTTCTGTTTCATTCCTACTTTTCTTATCGTTGTAAGAAAAGTTACAACAATCGCCCGGACGTAATTACCAGACTTGCTAAACCCTGGATTAAGGCCCATATGGGAACGGGATTAGGCCCTAGACGAAAAAAGGAATAGCACGAAAAAATTTGGCTTAGTGCGATTCATTTCCTTATCTTATAGAAAACCGGCGTAATATTGTGCGCTGTGTAACGTCGAATGAGTAAGGGTATCGGAGACCCAATACAAGGGGAATGTTAGACAAAAGATTGGCAGCGAACTTGTGACTCCAGTTACAAACTTGGAGTCAGAAGTTCGCTGCCAACCTAAAGGTTAGCTAAAGCTAATGCACACAATGGTGAGCGATTAGCACCGTTTAAGACATTTCAACACTAAAGGAGTCACAAGTGTGCCGCCAGCCTTTTGAAGAAAAATACGCTCTTTATAGGGTTCCATAGCCAAATGGCAAAAAACGGAACCCTTATAGATTCGTCATGTCTGTCCGTCTGTGTGTCCGTCCGTATGTCACAGCCACTTTTCTCCGAAACTATAAGAACTATACTATTGAAACTTGGTAAATAGATGTGTTTTGTTAACCGCATTACGATTTTTACATAAAAGTTGGAAATAAAAATACTTGAAATGAAACTTTTTTCATCAGACCTATACGTGTGGGGTATCTATGGATAGGTCTTTAAAAATGATGTTGAGGTTTTTTACATTATTTTTTTCTAAACACAATACTTTGTGCTAAAGACGCTCCCAAAGTGTTAAATTGTGTCCTTCCCCCCCCCCCCCCCTCTAACTTCTATAATAAATGAATAATAAAACTAAAAAAATATGTGATGTATATAATCATGAAAACTAACAACGAAAATTGGTTGAACTAGATTGAGTAAGTAGTTTTTTTTAATATGTTATAAACCGTAAACAGCAATTTACCTTCCATCTTACTTGCTGCTACGGAACCCTTAATGGGCGAGTCCGACTCGCACTTGGCCGGTTTTTTTTAATGTTTGAAAGTCTCCTTTTTCCGACATATCGTCTTCTCGCATTAAAACTGTATAAACTCAAAATTTACAAATTTTACAGGAGAGCATTTTTAAGGTTTGACGTGTAACATTTTTAAAAATATTGGTCTTATCAACATTATTCTTGTAAGTTAAGCTAGTTACATTATTCCTCTTTCAAAGTAAAGTTAAATAACATATAGATTTTAGTATGTAATAGCCGAAATATAGGTAGAAAAAATAGTCGTTTTGAGTTTGAAGAGTTTTCTAGATAATTTTTTTATTAATTTTTACGATTTTATTTGGACAAGAATATTTAATTTATACAATACGATTAAAATAAGGCAAAATATAGTATTTTTGGCAGTAAAACAAAAATATTCTATGAAATATTTATTTCTTTTAGTACAAATTATGAAATTGGTACACTTATTTTGTACCTAGGTACATAAAAAACTAAAACAAAATGGCACTTAGATAGGAACTTGTTAAGTAAAGTTATTACAGTCTTTGTAAAACATTAGGAACGAATTATCCGGTCTTTATTTATATATTATAGTAGTTATAATATTTTTGGAAACTAACACTATCACAATTATGTAAAATTAGGAAAATAAATGTTATTTCTTTCAGTAGAAATGAAATGAATGTACTCAATGTGTACATTCATTTCATTTCTACTGAAAGATTACATAAAGAAGCTCAAAGAAATTGTGTCCAAAAGCAAGATAATTATTATTATAAAAATTATGTGGAATGAATCACGTTTAACCACTAAGTAAAGTAACTAGTTTAACAAAGGTATTTCAGTCTTACTGATGATTATGTTATTTAAACATCTACAAAAATACTTACTTTCTATCTTTGTAAATATTAGGAACTATATCCAGTCTTTATTTTTACATATTAATCGTTTTAATAAAACATCAAATGAAAGAGCTACAAGAAAAATTAATAAAAATAATACAATTACAATCTGGTTAATTATTTTTAAATGCAATTAAGGTATCGCCTTTTTCATAAAAATTACAGATTTTCATAAAAAGGACTTTCCTGAGAATTTTCGTTTGAATCCTCTAAAATTTCGGTATTTTTCTGCAAATCGTCTTGCAAATCTGCTAAAGAAAAAATAAAGTGTAAAAAGCTTAACTTACTAAATATCTCATCAATAATAGTTGATGAATAAAACATGTACTTACCTAAGTTTTGAGTATTATTTTCATTTTGTACGTCTATCGATTCAATCTCAGAATCGGCAGTAGGCATCATCATAGTATCATCCTGTTAATCTATCAGAAAAAAATATTTAAGTATAATAATTAGCTAAATATAATTAAAATAATTCATTAACATAGTAATGTGAAATATCTGTAATACCTTAGTTTTGACTTTTATTTTCATGTAGTATACCCATGGATTCTACCTCAGCATCGACAGTAGGCGAATCATTTACTTCTTTCTGAGTTATTATATTTTTTTTCAAGCTTTCTAAAAATTTACTTCTTTGTGCCATTTCCGAAACATTGAATAACTATCTGCATAACAAATAATAATTTAAAACGGTCGATCACGATGGCTAGGTATCAAATTCATTCGCGGCTGTTTCGTTTGTAGGCAAGTGCCTACGGTGCGAAATGTTAAGTACCTACATGCGTCGCGGTCACTCCCAGCTCATAAAAATAGCCAAACACATTGAAACCATGCCGTTTTGTTTTAAAATCACATTTAAATCGTACATAACTAAAAAGCAAATATTAACAAACTCAAAATAAGCTTCCATTTATTAATTAAAATGTAAACATTTTCGGGATTAGACCGATTCTGACATCAGATTTATGATAAAAAGTAGACAATTTTAAGTTAAAATATATCTTTCCTCATAAAAAATCAGTTACATTATACAATTTAGGAATAACACAGTTTTAATGAAAAACATTTGAACACTACTTATTAATATTTTGTCACAAAAACTGTACAATTACAGAATTATACAATTTTTAAGAGAAAATTGATTCAAACTTTGCTACATATTTACGGCAATAAGTATTTAATTTCGAGTTTGAATAGTACTAATGAAATGGAACGCTTACCTGATGATAACAATTTTGTTTTTGTATAGTTTTGAAGAGACACAACACATACACTGCTCGGTCGCTTAATCGTAACTAAAAACTGTATGGTATTCGCGCGAGACAAATTCTCACTTCAGCCAATTTAAAACTAAACAATGCGTCATCTAGCGAGACTTTGTTGAACTACGCTGTTTTGTCACTGTTTAAGAGAAACATATTGGTGATACCAACTGTTTTCGCGTAATAACTTCATTTCGGATATTTTTGGGAATTGTACACTTTTTATGCGAAGAGGCGATATAACATAACATACTAACAAGTGTTGCTTATCGATAGTGTATCGATAGAGTATCAATAGACTATCGATTGTCAAAGTAAAATCAATACTATCGATAGTATTGTTGGTTGTCAATAGTATCGATACTATCGATAGTGAAGTTAGATTAATACTATTGATAACGTTAATACTATCGATTGTTAAATTTCCGGTATTATCGATACTAATCGGACACATTTAATAAGCCAGCAATACTATCGAAACAAAGCTGACTGTCGATCATACAAAACTATCGATACTATCGATAGTATCTCAACTCAACTCAAATAATTCTTTGTTTGCATAGGCTTGTACACAGAACTTACAAATCGTCATACATTTAAATGACTTAAAACTATTTATAAGTACTTATATATAATTTACATGTTAATACATAATATAATATGTTGATACATAAAATATACTAAAAAAATAAATAAACATTATGCGATTCTACCACCGGCTCGGAAAGTTGTTTCAGGTCGAGAAGATCCGGCTAGAAACTCGCCAGTTACTCTTTTTAATCGCCAATAATATCGATAGTTTTGACCAATAGTTATACCGATAGTTTGAATGATTTTAGAGGTCAACTTTCCACAGAAACTATAAATAGTTCCGCAACAAATACCACAGGCAAACATGTAACATAAAATTTCCGTAGCTGTGAGGTAGGAAATCCTATAAAATAATTTAGCTTTCATCAGTAACTCTCGGAACGATGCTTTTTCTTAATTACCATAAAACCACTGAATCGACCTGTTGTGCTAGGTTAATACTTCCTTACATAGAAATGGATTGTTAATTAATTTATACCATAACCTTGCCGGTATTCTTCAGGCATAAGGAATATTGCACACGTAATACATAATGCGAAGCAGAAACAAATACAAATACAAAAAAATACAAAACTATTTATTTCAGTTTCTTACAAAAGTTTTCATACAAGGTTTGGTATCTCCTTTAAGCAATTATGTTGCTTGTGTAAGGAGAAACCGCTCTTTTATAACCGTTTCTAAATACATTTATAAGAAAGTACTGTTAAAATTACAATTAGGTACAACTTTAAATAAAGACAAACGAAAGTGAACAATTTGATTGCTATATAAATATTTCCAAAATTTAAGACTTAGAATTAACTTGCCTATCTTTGCCTTTGAGGGCTCAAAACAAAAATAATACATAAGGTTTCAAGCTGTAATTTTATATATAGCTCCTTTTAATCGTTATTTCTCAATGCTATTTAAAAAATCTGCCAATCTCTGACCTGACACAAGCCTGTTATCACGTTCGAATTCTGAATCATGGTGTTGCCGACGTACCATAATCATTGTGAAATTAACTTAAATTTATTTTTAATTGTGAGGGTAATACGATGTCACACCTCCGCGTCTATGTTTAGTTGCGGCGATGGTGGCGCGCCGAGTCTGCAGCCGACCGCTCTCGGAGTGACACCTCATTTCCCAGTCTAACCTAAAAATCAGTGCATTTCCAGGTGCTTGAGCTACCTATCTCGGAGTCAGATTAATGTAGGTATGTGATGTTGTGAAATATTTATTTATTTCGTGTAACCGTTTTAAAAGGTCCCTCAATAGACATAATTAGTATTACAAACCGCGTATCCCTTACGTCGAACTCAACCTGACCAACTACACAATATGATCTAAGCCTACGCCTGGTTTCAAAGCGTCCGATGCTAGAATTACGCGCTGGTTAGAAAGATTGTCGCTCGTCTCTAACCTGCCTTATACTTAAATATTCTAAAACTGTTATATAAAATTTGCATAACGCCAGTCCAGTACAATGACAGCATTTCGATTTTGCAAGCCCGCCGAAGTTAGTCAGTTTAATTACGCGACGAAATTAATTTCGGATTAAGTTTGCGCCGCCAAATTGTATTTTTGGTGAGTCGAACGTAAACCGATTTTCGTTGGTAAAAACCTCAGCGTCGATATGGATTGCATATATTTCACGGTTTAAATAAAAGAATTAACGGTCAACATTATTTGTTCCACAGTTTAAAAAAGAAGTGGATAATTTGATGACTAATGACAGGGATATATGGAAGAAGAATACATATTGATATGTATATCCGGCCCGTTCGACCAGAGTGATACCACGGCCTCACAGAAAACCGGAGTTAAGTAGCACTGTGCTGTGTTTCGCTGCGTGAGTGAAGGTACTGGAGGCCCAATCCTGGGGAAAAGGGGAGTTTAGAGGATGGCAGCGCACTGGTGACTCCACTGGTGGCAATCGCTTAGCATCAGGTGATCCGTCTGCTCGTCTGCTTCCTAACACATAAAAAATGCGACGGAACTAGATAACCTGGGAAAAAGGCAGGAGGATGTTAATTATTTGTTCAACTCGCATCAAATTTAGATTGCCACCAAAAGTTTTTTCCAAAAATATGTTTCTATATTTTGCCTAGGCTTAACAACTATAAAACAAATATTTTGTCATTCGCACACGTTCATTAGTTTTCGAGAAAAGGGCAAATAAACAGATACACAGACAATGTATATAGTAGATAGATTTCGCACATACAGGCTGTATCGGTTAACATCTTCATCTCTCTAGCCACGGGGTTTAAACACGTGTTCTACCAACTATGCTGAATAATATTTAATCTATTACCTTTGACAGTTCGCCCAAACTTTTAACTCCCCATGACGTGGCAGCATAAAAAGATTTCTTCTAAATATTGGGCCCATAAAAATCCTCCTTTAATAATTAACAGTTTCAAAAAACTTCCTAATTTGTCATACCCGATGAAACAATTCTGTTCCAATCCCAATTCCACATCATCATCATCATCAGCCCATTTAAGTCCCCACTGCTGGGGCATGGGCCTCCCTCAATCATATGAGGGGTAGTTGCCATACTCACCAGCACCACGCTTGGTAGACGGGTTGGCGAGGGTTTTGATATAAATGCAGAGTTTTCGTTCTCTGGGTGCTGATGATCATGCCAGCAGCTTTACCTTAGTCGCCTTTTACGACACCTCGGTAAGATGAGGGTGGCCTATTCTACTCTGCCGGGGACCACGCGGCGATATTCCTTTACAATTTAAAACGGTATTGAAAGGTCGCTTTCAACGTAGATACCGTTTTAAATTGTATAGGAATTCCAAGGAATAAAATAAAAAATCTTCAAACCTGTTCCATTCAAAGTTATAAGGCAATTCAAAGTTACCCAAATTGACTGTACTTTTCTAAAACACAGATATATATAATTTTTATTCAACAAAAACACAAGAAAATTAAGACAATAACTAAGAAATAAAATTAAACTAAAGTAAATAAAAAGGAAAGTTAAAACAAAGTAGGTCCCCGTGGCAGTGTCCCCAAAATGCTGGCAGCATTACGCCGCTGGATCGCGATGGAAATTCGCTGGGCGAGATAGCTGCCAGCTTTTGGCTCTCCCGTGACTTCGACAAGACGCTTAGCTAAGTCACGGAAGAAAGAGAGAGCGTCGGAACCCCACGGGCCCAGTGTTTTAACACTGAAAGCTACAAAGTGGTAGGCTCCAGATAAATGCCTATACTTTGTAGCTCTCAGTCTCTCTGCAGCGTCAGCCGCAGCTCCGGCACTCCTCGTAGTCCCGGGAAGATGAGACGGTGCCAGAATGTCGACGCAGGTAGTTATCTAAAACAGTATTTTTCATTTCAGAAAAATGAGTTTTGTCGTATTGTCCATAGCGAGCAGTAGATGGAGGAGAATATGTGCATCACTGACACGGGTGCTAGTGTCGCGCCTTTTGTGGTGGCAACCTGTCCTGCTGGCAATTCCACATATTGCCCTAATATTTGAACCCCAAATTATCCTTGATCTTTGAATCTAAAAAAATGACCTAAATGCAGTTTCAACATAAACTTGAATAGAGACTGTCAACAATGGTTACCAGTTACACCGATGCCTTCAAATGTCCAATAGAAGAAATTGTAGGAAGCGCAGTCTGGATCCCAAAATTCCAGGTCGTCCTTAATTTTAAATCCCCTAAAGAGACTTCTGTATTCACAGGTGAACCTATTGCAGTTCTAGAAACAGTATATTTTGTCCTTTCCTACAAATTGAATAAATCCCTCATATTTTCCGACTCCAAAATCACGGACAAAATGTTTAGAAAAAAGGATATCCCACCTGTCATTTTCGACAAAAAAAAATGTTTGTTCCAATATCATATAGAAAACATAGAAGTGGCTTTAGTATGGATTCCAAGCCATAGTGGTATCCGCGGCAACGAACAGGTCGACGTTTGGGCTAGAGAAGCCATACAGCTTGGCACCGCTCAAAATTTTGCCCAGAATATTCTGCCTCGCGCAACAATGGCATTAAACGATGATTGGCAAAAGAGGTATAGTGAACTATCCAGATCCATGGGTTGTCACTACGCAGGTGTTCAACCACTGATTCCCCGGGGGCCATGGTGTTTTAAGCAGAAAACTGCGGACAAATTCGTCATCTCCACTATTTGTCGCCTGCGTATTGGCCACGCTTGCACTCCGATCTTCCAATAAAATTCACTGCAGAGACACTTCGCTATGCGGATGCGGTTTAGAAGAGGGTACGACAAATCACATTTTCTACAGTTATCAGAAATACCCTATTTCGCTGTATGACATCCTACCTCTAAAAATTCCACGCCCTATTTATTTTCTTCCATACTGTCTCTTTCTCCTTCCTCTGTTATAGAATATTTATGTAAATATACTTACAAATATATATTTTTTTTATGGCTTGCTGTTGCTCTTACGAGACAACTCTGCCAATGTCAAGTGAATCTTTCAAATATAATAGAAGACTCTAATTTTACAAAGAGAATATTTCTTTAATATTGTTACGTCTTTATGACTGTCTTGGTTTTAGATGGTGCTTGGTGTAAAACTCAATTAAAATAAACATCACAAAGATTAAAACTCGTCAGACCGGTCAATAACCTTAAAATTAACGTGTCTCTCTAATCACTCGACATTGGCATTGCTGTAGGCAACACAGCAGCAGCCATAGAGAAAAAAATATTTTTTTTAAGTCAGAATATTGTTCAGAATGTTTGGTGAGAGGTTAAAGAGATGAAAATGTTAACCGATACACCTCTCCTGCCTCTGTGTCCTTTGATCTATTGTAAGGTCAGTATGTTATGGAGTCCTGCCTTGTTAAGTTCACAATGACACTCCATTATCAGGCCTGACTTTATCGTAAAGCTACCGAGGGCCTGTAGTACTGATTTGCTGTCTGAGAGTTTGACTTATCCGATGTCGGCATATATTTTATTTCCTTCCTTAATCCTCATTCCAAAACATTATCGTTTCATTATGACTCCACATTTCAACTTGTGAAAAATTAAAAACTGTTTTCGCTTAATCCTGCTTTTATTAAATTTCCGAACGGACTTCAGAGCTCTCGCCTTAGGGGCTTTCATAAGACCTCGCTATGTTAAATATGTGCGTTTATAGCCAATATTTTTCAGCTGAATGAAAGCTGCGAAAAAAGACCTAAAGCTTATCAGTAAAAAAATGTTAGGAACTGAATCGATTGGCAATTTTTTCTTCTGGTTCCATTCCCATGTAAACACAATTTTTAAAAAAATGGAATTTTTTTAAGAGTAATGTTTCCTTTAAGTAAAATAAAAACTTTAAGTCCATAGGCTACGGTAATCGCTTACCATCAGGTGGTATATATATGCATGCTCACTCCCTTCATGTCCCATGTCGTCTTGGGACGCCCTGTGTACTGCCGAGGGCCCATAGAAATCAAGTCATTGCTACTATTATAATTAGATTAGGATTCTTAATGCGTATTGATATTGCAAACCCTACGATAAAACCAGGAAACCGAACCCAGGACCCCAAAATACTATAGACCAATAAGTCATAACTAAAATTATATTACTAAAAACTTTCGTCCTTGGGAGAGCTATGCTTTGATATGAATATACCGGCTCGACCGAAGTGATACTACGGCCTGACAAAAAATCGTCGCGAAGCAGCGCTACGCTGTGTTTCAAGGGAGTGAGGGTACCAGAGGCCCAATCTGGGGGAAAACGCGGAGGCAATCTGTCACCGTCACGATGAACCGTTTACTCGTCTGCCACCTATCACAAAAATACTGTATTTTCAATTTTCGCTATTTGATCTCAGTTCTCATAAATTAAGTAAAAGTCGATGCCAAAAATTAAATGAAAAATCTAATAAATTGTGATCAAAAGGAAATCGACGTTTTTTTTTATTCCGGGAAAAGAGCAAGCCATTTTTTGAAGTTTATTACTTTTCCATGATTTCCATCAAATCGAGTTTTCCACTTTATGATGAGAATTACATAATTAATATTTCTAAACCAAACGTCTTGACCCACCATGTTTATTAGTCAAAATGAGACGATAATAAGTATATAAAATGAACAAGGTAATTTGGACAGCGTTACATAGAAACCAGCCACGTTGGCAAATAATGAAATTATGAGAGTTTTCACAAAAATCTTTTTACAAAAAAGAAATTGGTGCATGACTACTGCTTTTTGCATTTCATGCTCCGAATGAAATTGAGATATCAACATTGCTGGTTTTGTATAAGATCCGCCTGCTCGTATGCCACCCCTCATATTAAAAAAAAATGTTTTGAAAAGATGTTGGAGTTTTGAAAGACATTTTACAAAACTGCCAATTGGCTGATTCAATTATGATCTATCTATTTCCAAAGGTTGTCTGGAAGAAATCGCTACAAGCGATAAGACCGCCTTATTGTACTGTCTGTTGCTGTTGTTGTATCATACTTGTATTTTATTTTTGTGCAATAAAGAATATCTATCTATTTTATAAAAGCATCAAAGAATTCTTAATATAGAAACCGAAAGAAGCGCTAGGCGAAGGAAAGGTCTAAGAACACTCTTTAAAACATCCTGTATGAAACATCGCCGTTATTTTTAGGCAATGTACCGAGAACACACCAACACAGCATTATTGTTTTTGGCTCAAACCCGAAAGTACTGTCATTAAAAACAGATCAAAGGAATCTAGTACACACAGCCATATTGCAATCCGTATTGCGGTGAGATAGGGACGGGACATTATATTTTCCAAGTCGAATAATTTTTGTTAATTTTCTTTTTATCAGTGGAATGTAATTTACATTAATGTATTTATAAAAATATATATTTGTGATAGGTGGATAACGATTAGATGGTACGTAAGTAATTGGTACCACCTGATGGTAAGTAATTACCGCCGCCTGTGGATGTCCACAGGCGGCGGCAACACCAAAGGAGTCATAGTCAGCGAAGTCAATAGATGTTAATTTTTAGTTAATAAACCGGATCTATTTTAAACAATTTCGGGGTTACAACCTCTCGGCAAACACTTTTACTATTTATTAAATAAACATGCACAAATGTTGGGTCCAACGCGTACGCGAAAAATTGATTCACGCCAAAAGCGGCCACTTTTGGAGTGAATCAATTTTTCGCGAACAAAAACGGATCAAAAATTTGTGCATGGTTATTTAATAAATAGTATAAGTGTTTGTCGAGAGGTTGTAACCCCGAAATTGTTTTAAATAGATCTGGTTTAGTAGCTAAAAATTAAAATCGATTGACTTCGCTAGTGTGCCCTACCCTTATGTAAAAAAGTATGAGTTTAATAAATAAAAAAATAAAATGTTTTATGTCGTACCATGCAATCAAAACTATAGCTAAACAAGTTTAATAAAACAGTAATCTTTTTTTAAATTATTGGATTATTTCCGACATCCCTACAACAAACTCACAAAATATTGCAGTTGGATAAAAAGATACCAGATAGACTCATTAAAATTTGCACGGCCCGATGCGTTTACAAGCAATGTTTTAAACAAAGGATTTGTTTCGCTGGTGGGAAAGATTTGTGCATTTTTTTTTTCGTTTTTTGCTGGTGTTTTTATCAGTTTCGTTCATTTTGGTTACGGGTTTGGGCTTGCAATTTTGTGTAAGTACGGGTATTTT
The DNA here is from genome assembly GCA_019059595.1 of Marasmia exigua. Lineage (NCBI taxonomy): Eukaryota > Metazoa > Arthropoda > Insecta > Lepidoptera > Crambidae > Marasmia > Marasmia exigua. Next base: position 14,734,046 of record CM032485.1, read on the forward strand.
TCTGTTTATTGGATAAATAGTATAAAACATTACAAAATGTATTATGATATCAATTAATATTATCAGATCAAAGAGAAAGGTTATTATTTCCTGACTCAATTTATTTAGTTTACCCAACTTAAATGTTTATAATAAGGGTTAAAGCCGTAAGATATAGCCGTTTTTTTTTTCTAGACACATCAAAACTAATAATTGGTATAAAACAAGAAAATGTTAAAGTAAAAATTGACGCTTTCAGCATTCATAACTTTTGAAGAAACAAAGTTTTTTTTCTGAAAACCTATTATAATTGAACCTAAATGTTGTCAATTAAAGCTAAGTAAAATGTGAAACCACACCATTGATACTCACTTTGAAAATTGAAAAAAAAAATATTGTATGGAAGATACAGCTTCATCAAAAATCTCTTTAAAAATTTGAAATTTCCTCCTTTTACCCCTAATATTATATCAAGAACAGATAAAAGAAACGGCGATATTTTTGAATCTTAAGATAATAAAAATATAAAATAAAACATGCACTATTAGTACACGGCTTATGCCGTAAAGTCCTTGAGTGGAGACCGCGACTCGGTAAGCGTAGTGTAGGACGCCCTGCGACAAGATGGGATGATGACATTCGAAGGCTGGTTGGTGTGGGCTGGATGAGAGTGGCCGAAAATCGGGAGCAGTGGCGTGCATTAGGGGAGACCTATGTCCAGCAGTGGATGAGTGTGGGTTGCTGATGATGATGAAAATAAAACATTACTATATCCATCTATTACACACACAATTACTAAATACTTTGTGGTCACTGTATTTTCAAGTAAGATACATTGTACATTTGTTTGTTATCCCCAATAAATAAATATTTGACCATCACAAAGATTAATATAATTTTATTTTACTAGACAAGCTAATGTTACAAGTAAGTGTACTGTCATATGTCAATGTGACTTGTTCTCTTTAGTTGTGACAATCTTTTATCTGTGATTAGCTGGCAGACCGGATGAAGGGAATCGGTGTTTTTTGAAACTGGGGAACAACTGTATTATACGTGCACCTGAAGTGAAGAATAAAGCCGATTGTATCCACCAATCAGTATATTTTAAGAACCTAGAAAAAAATTTCAAGAAAAAGAAAATTGCGAATTTTGTAGACGCATTTAAGAAGAAAAACAAAAAACAATCGAAGATTGTGGCGTCCCCTCGATAAAATAAATTATGGGCACTCCTCTTGAATTTAAGATGCCACAGCCATTGCAGCTTGATTCAGTAGGCGATATGCTTACGAAATGGAAGAATTTTAAGCAGCAGTTTGTGATTTTCCTCACAGCAGCAGGCCTGGATAGCGTCAGTGAAAAAAGGAAGTCAGCCATTGTACTTAACTGCATTGGCTTGGAAGCCCAGGATATTTATTTCAATATTTTAAAAAAGACTGATGAAACCTCGAAATATGAAGACATAATAAAAGAATTCAATGTGTACTTTGAACCCAAGGAAAATGAACTCATAAATACTTTCAACTTCAACAAAAGGCACCAGGAAGATGGCGAAAATTTTGATAATTTCTACTCAGAAATAAGAACATTAGTAAAGAACTGCAATTTAAAAGAAGTAGAAGATAGGATGCGAAGGGACAGGATAGTAATGGGCATAAAGGACAAACACTTGCAACGAAAGCTAGTGGAAATACGAGACCTGACCTCGGACTCTGCTGTTGACCAATGCAGAGCAGCCGAGTTGTCACAAGAGAATCTGTAACTAGGCAGTACTAATACAAGACGGTTGCGAAGGCTGCCAACATAAAAATATTCAGGAACATAAAAATATTTTTCATGAGTGTTGGTTCCAAATAAGCAAAAATCAAAACTAAATTTAAAAATGTAAACTTAAGAACAAGCATTCAGAATTTTATATGCGAAAACATTTCAATTAGCAGATGGTTGCCTATTACGTTGACTATTTTGTGAATAAGGCTGTATGTTTACTTTGAAAATAAAATATAATAAAAATAAATAAAATGTGAAAGTGCGTCCGTCTGTTTGTCAAGCCTCCGGTACACTCACTCACGCAGCGATACACAGCACAATACTGCTTCACGCTTGTTATCTGTGAGACCTTTGTATCACACCGGTTGAACCGGCCCATTCATGTCGAAGCGTGGCTCTCCCACGGTCTTATATAGAACTTGAAACTCATTAAAATTTATCAGTTTTACTAAATAAACAGAACTAATCTTGACCCAAAATCAGAACATAATTGCAATCTATGCTCCTCTATTATACGTATACCATTAGGCACGATAGTGCCTTGTAATTAATCAAATTATTAATCTGGATACATCAAAGCGCGTGAGGATCCCTTTCCACTAAAGATGTACTACGCTGCGTTGCTATGGATACTAATATCCACCCGTCATGTTCATAGGTCCATATAAAAGTGATAGAAACGGGTTCCACTAAGCTATGGCTTTTGAATGGAACAGATGCGTGCTATGGATGCGTGCTACGGATGCGTGCTACGGATGCATGCTACGGATATGTGCTACGGGTACGTGCTACGGATGCGTGCTACGGATGCGTGCTACGGATGCGTGCTACAGAGTCGTGCTACGGATTGCGTGGCACGTATCAATAGACTTGTGTCGCATCTTCCTCGCACAGCTACATAGCTTAGTATTGGTGGAAACAATTACATAGTTCAGTGGCGTAACTTTCGAATTTTCGTAGCATAGCTACATACGCACATCTCTGCTGGAAAGATACTCTAAAGATAGGGCTCCATCAAAGCTAACGCAGAGAACACGAGTATAACTCAAACACTTGCGGGTGTTAGAGTACCTACTATGTTAATAGTTACCTACTATGCCGTTAACCAAAAATTTTTTTTTTACTTTTTAGGGCGAATTCTTTAGAGTTTTAGAGCTGTTTAAACATAACTTGTCAGTTTTATGGACGTTTTAACTGACCTCAAAAAAAGAAATTCAATTCGACAGGTACATTTGAAACTACATATTAAATTCCCAGTAACCAAATTAAAAGGAGAGAAGTAATTAAATATTGTATGTGAACAATCCAAACCCTGAATTCAATTTGATAGTATGGATTGTTACCATTAGGATAAACGTCACACTTTATATTTAGGTATTTTTTCATGTTTGTTCGCCGATAACTTTGCTATTTATGAACCGTTTTAGATGATTCTTTTATAATTGGAAAGTAGATAGTACCAAATCGTTAGGATTTCAGGATCTGATGATGGGATCTTGGAAAAATTGAGGGAAACTCTCAAATTTTATAGGGACATGTAATGTTTTTGTATCTTTTTTCAAAACTCTACCAATATTTACGCCTGACTGTATTCATTTTGTGGCTCTGCTGATGATGGAAGGTCAACTCCTCAACGGTAAGGTGTTAAAGGATAACTCTTTTAATACTATACTCACAATTAGTTCTTAAGTTATTTGGCGAGAGTGGAAGAGGGAGAAGGGAGGGGGGAGGCTACCAAAAAATGAGACACTATAAGGATTGACTATTCGGTTTTTTGGCGATTTTTTTTACATGAAATATTGTCAAAAGTATTGTTTAAATATTAAAAATGTGTTTTAATAGTCGGTAAACTCTACCGGTAGTGACACGAAATAGTTAAAAAAAAACTACTGGACTTTTTATTGTGATAGGCATAGATGAGCAGTCGGATGACATGATGGTATGCCATCTATGAACGCTGGTAACACCAGTGGAGTCACAAGTGTACTACCAATCTTCATACTTCCCTCTCCCCGGATTGGGCCTTTGGTACCTTCACTCACGGAGAGAAACACAGCACCTGCTTCACGCCGGTTTTCTGAGAGGTCGTGGTATCATTTATATTAAATGGGTTCGCACTTGACCTCATTTCACCTGATGGAAAGTGACAATAAGGTCTAAGATGTAGCGTGCTTACCCAGAAGAAGCCTATTCACTCTCGACTTAACGACACCCAAGTTATAGCTCTCTGGGAATACAGAAGCCGGCATGTTGTTCCATTCCTTAGCAGTTCGTACCAAGAAAGAGGAAGCGAAACGCTTAGTACGAGCTGGTGGAACTTGCACAGTGTAAGGGTGGATTCCTGTCGTCTTCCGTAATGTCATTATACCTCTTGCTGAGTTAGTGCTTCATCTTTGCGAGAGTTAGCTACATATATAAGCCACTTTCTTAGCTAAAACGCGTATATTGAAGCTCTTTTACATTTAAAACAGGGATTTTTATTCAATCGCGCCTTTTAATCCCATTTTTTATTAATTATTGAAAGTTATTTAATTTAATTTAATTTTGGCTTAGTCATAATTTTGTTTTGTTTTATTTGGGATTCATAATTGTTTTTGTTTAAACTTAGTTAACTAAGGCCTTATTTTATACTTTTACTTATTTTATTTTAAAATACAGGTTAAACCTAGTTAAGATACAAATAAAAGAATGTAAATTTTAGTATATATACAATTTTAGTTTTAAAAATATTAAACTTTTTTTTTTACTTTATTTTTATACTGTACTTTTAATCTCATCGCATTTCATGTGGTGGATTTCTGGCCTTTTTCGGCCTCTCTTTGAAGTCGTGTGATCACGTCGCCATAGCAACCGTATTGAAGCTTTCAGAAAATGGACATGCAAAAGTTATTTGTTACATTACATTTTAATCAACAGACTCTGGGTCTGTGCCTGTGTTATTTGTTGCTCCACGAAAATACATTGCTACTATTGTATACAGTTGTATATATATATCTCCTAATTACCCATATACATAGAATTTTAACAAGTCTAGAAACCTAGTCTGTGCCTACAATTCGAAGCACCTCAAATGGAGGTGCTTCGAGAGCCATACGGCTCCAAACGCCCGGACCGCTCCATCCGTAGTCATCAATGTCAATGCCTCTCAAACGCATCTCGCGAAAATTAATTTACTATGCGGATTTGTGCGGGGAAAATTTGTCAGAATGATTAAGAAAAGCAGGCAGAGTGTAATAACATCACTTTTCACAGGCAAGCCTTCAATATTTCATAGTACGTTGTGTTTTATAAGATAAAAATACAAACGATTTTTTAAAGTGCTCAATGTTACCCGATAATTAAAAAAATATTTTCCCCATTTCAACTTTATTGTAAGATTTGATTTCTCCGATTGATCAATTTAATGAATTGCTACTGATGTTACAGCGTGAAGCAGTGTCTCTACTGTGTTTCGCTGCGTGAGTGCGGGTACCGGAACTTTTATATGTTAAAAACTAAATATGCAAGAATTTATTCGTTTAATAATAATTTTAAGATTTATGTATGTTGATGTGTTTCTGAAAGTGCAATACCTGGATCCACATTTTACACGAATTGAAACTCACCCTGATAACATAATAAGTAGGGAGCTCTTTATGTATTTATTTTTTTAATCATTTTTATTTATTTATTTCTTATTCAATATCGTATGATGCTTATCAAAACATAACTTGCCAACTAATTTTATAGTCACAATTAGGTAGATTACTTGTAAGCGTTGTTTAAGGTACCTACTATTAAAAACAGTACAGTTACTACAATAACCATTTCCCATGTTTAAGGTAAACATTTTGTGACAGGTAACATTAATAAGAATATTTGTGTTGGTACTACGTACGTAGTACCAACTTGAAAAACCAAATTTGTACTTCAAAAATACTACAGAAAACAGAACGAACCTTACACTAGTGAAATATAAGTTAATAATAATGTAATAAGTTTAATTAATAATAATAGCCTATAATGTTCTATAATCTATCAATTGTATTGTATTCCTATAAGGCGGAACACAGTGAAACTTACTTTATAATAATTCTTTCACCTGTATGTACTACCTGTGATTCACAATAAAGATATTATGATTATGACATTCGAAGGCTGGCTGGTGTGGGCTGTATGAGAGTGGCCGAAAATCGGGAGCAGTGGCGTGCATTAGGGGAGACCTATGTCCAGCATTGGACGAGTGTGGGTTGCTGATGATGAACCCCATAAAAATAAATCTAACGGGGTTGTATGTCCTTATGGCAATGTTAGCTTTTAATATTTCTTAACGAAATTTCACAACAAATGTTAAAATTCCTGATCTTCCTTTTATTTCTGATAGTATGTTATTTACTCCACTGGGTCAGTGACCCGAAACGAGTCTTGGCCTCCGAAACAAGAGAACGCCACTTTGGTCGATCCTGCACTCATCGCCAGTCACCGGCCTGAAGTTCTCGCAGATCGTTTTCGATGACGTCTTTCACGCGATACCTAAGCCGGCCTATCGATGATAGTATGTTATTTAGCAAAAAATAATCCTTATGATAAAACCTTCCGATCGGTTTGATAAAACAACAGGGTAATTCTTATTCTCGTGTAGCGGGTATCCGTTTCCGGTTCGACCGAGTAATTATTTAAAAATCTATGAATAAATCCTCATCATCATCATCAGCCTATCGCAGTCCACTGCTGGACGTAGGCCTCTCCAATTGTTCGCCACTGTGATCTATCCATGGCTTCTCGCATCCAGCTCTTGCCAGCCATCCTGCGCAGATCATCCCCCATCTAGCCAGAGGTCGCCCTACATTACCTACAACACATGCTGAATGACCTGTCTGACTCTTCTAAATGCATCGGCCTACGGATGAAATATACCGGAACCGATCGCAATTCACGGTGCCGTCCTCGATCCTGTTCAAAATAACGTATACCTCGGGCAGACTTTGCTATGAATACAGAAAAGATTATTTTTTTTAAATTAAAATAATGTCTTCTTTCAGTAAAATGTTCCTTCTACAATATTAAAGGTACTTTCCCTCCATGTGGCATGGCCGTGGGGCTCTCTGTATAGGTAACGGTCTTAAAATATGCCTCAGATCCGAGGCCCAGGTGGGGTTACAAAACTCGATACAGGGGTTTGATAAATGCCATACTTTATCATACAGTTTCTTCGCGTTTGTCTTGAGATTCTGCTGTATGACACAGATTTATTGGCCTGTAGATTTAAACGTTTCAAAGACAATACAGGCTAAATGTTTCATAATCCAGGCAGTTCAACATCATTCAAGACTAATTTAATAGCGAATTGCTTCTCATCTTAGCATTTAGTTATTTTTTTGTGTGTGATTGGTGGCAGACGAGCAGGCGTATCACCTGATGGTAAACGATTGCCTGCGACACCAGTGGAGTCACAAGTGCGCTGCCAACCTTAAGAAGGGGTTTAAAACCCCCTTTCCCTAGATTGGGCTTCCACTACTATCAATCAAGCAGCGAAACACAGCATAGTGCTGCTTCACGGTTTTCTGTGAAGCCGTGGTATCACTCCGGTCGAGCCGGCCCATTCATGCCAAAGCGTGAGTCTCCCACGGTCAAAAAAGGTTGCGTACTAATCTGGAGCCCGGGGTGCGCTTAGACTATGATTCAGGATTTGGGGAGTCTGGTAATTACCCCTTACAGTGGAACCAGACCTATTTAAACACGGTCACACATTTCAGAAACTATCCGAATCGTGCAGGTTTCTGAACGATGTTTTTTGTGCTAATTGTAGACATACGCATAATCCTTTTATAGCGAACTAGCTGTGGTTTAGCTAGCAAGATGATATAACTTACAAGTTGTAGCGTGGGTTATTCTGATGTTATTTCACACACTCGTTTGCAAAAAAAACGGGCGGTTTTGATTTTTTTCAGTCCTGAAAACAATATGGTACAGTCAACTCCAAAAATATGTATACACTTTAGGACCTTGTCACAATACTTACCTATAAGACATACATATTTCTGCATCGCCTAATGGTTGACTGGTAGAGAATGCTGTATAGCATTAAGTCCGCCAATTGTACTTTACTTTCTTGTGCAATAAAGAATAAATAAATAAATAAGAAAGTAGAGGTCTATTTTCTTATATTATATATTGTGACAACGTCCTAAATTGCATACATATTTGTGGAGTTCACTGTTCAAAAAAGGATTTAAGTCTTCTTTATATATTACTGGCCGGTCGTAAATTTGTCGTGATGCCAAAAATGTATATTCGAAATTTAAATTATTTTAATGATATTATTTTGAATAGAATACCATTTTTTTGTACAATACGATATACGACTACTTTTTTTTTAATTTTGCAATCAAAAGACCTCTCAATGATAGAAACATCGTTGAAAGAATCACTTGATTCTCATTTAAACTACCTGAGATATCACAACTTTAAAATCACATTATTTTGGGCAAACCCAAAACGCTCCATACAAATGGCGACTTAGATGTGACGTCACACTTAAGTATTTTGTATGCATTTCATTTGAATTTTGTATGGTAGCTATTACAAATGTTTCGTTTATGTCAATGGTTCTATTATAATAATTGGTGCAAATTGTATGGGTTATTCAATGGCATAATTATTTTTTAATAATTTTATACTTTTAAAATGGACTTGCCCATGAATCTTTGAATGACCATAAAACCGGCTAGACGTTATATTTTTAATTGAGAATTTTTGCCTTTGGCATATATTGACCTATATTTTGACAAAATATTTATATTTTGTAAAATCTTGAACTTAGTCATATACCCTATTTCTGGCGGAAATCAACGAAAGTTGCTGTTGTCTTTGAATAAGTTTTAGGCTATTTTTATTGGTTTCGATGAATTAGCTGCTTTTATAGATAATTAAAATTATAAATTTCGATGCTTAGTGGTCCTGGTAAAATTGTTAGAGCCAGCTAAATTATTGCACTGCTTGAAGAGGGCTGTAGCCAATGTTTTGTGGTTCAAAGGCTAAATGTAAGTCATTCAACAGTCCAAAGTACCTGACAGCGTTACCAAGAGACGGGTTTCATGAAAAGAAGGCCTGGATCTGTTAGAAAGCCATCCAATGAACAAAGAGATGATCGTTTTCTGGTGAGTCAAGTTTTAAGAAATCGCAAATCTCTTCCAAAGGACCTCAAGAACAACCTCGAAGGCGTAAGAAATGTGCAAGCTAGTCTATGGACGGTCAGGAGGAGGCTTCTCGCTGCCAACTTACACAGTCGTCGCCCCGCACGCGGTCTCAAATTACTCCGTTAGCACCGTGTTGCCAGACTTCACTTTGCTTCTAATTATGTATCGTGGACTCCAGGGTATTGATCAGACGATGTAGACGCTTACATGATGGAGATCGGAATCCGTTGTTTAGATTGGCCAGCTCGAAGCAGCCACCTTCTCAAGCGACGAGTGACACCAGTACAGCTGACTCCGCAAACCATAATATTTCACAACATCGCATACATTGATCTGACTCCGATATAGGTAGCTCAAGCACCTGTGTTACAGATATCAGAATCAACAGCGAAATTACAAATACATACATATAATACAGTCAATTTGGGTAACTTTGAATTACCTTGTAACTTTGAATAAAACTGGTTTAATTTTTTTTTATTTTGTTCCTTGGAATTCCTATACAATTTTAAACGGTATCTACGTTGAATGGATCGACCTTTAGGAACCGTTTTAATTTGTATAGGAATTCCAAGGAATAAAATAAAAAATCTTTAAACCAGTTTTATTCAAAGTTACAAGGTAATTCAAAGTTACCCAAATTGACTGTACTTTTCTTTTGTAAATATATACTTATAATACATACAAAACCCAGACAGACATGTTTATGCACACAAATGTTTGTACTGTCCGGGGGTCGAACTCGCAACCCTTGGACCATAGCCAGCTTTCACTACCACTGTTCCAAACGAAATAATAGTGCTAAAGAATGAGATCACGGCGAAGTGGGAACGTATTCCGTAGGAACCTTAAGGGGTGTACTGGCCAGCATGTTCAGGCGAATGCAAGCTGTGATTTTAGCAAGATGCGGTCACACACCAAATTAACCTATTCAATGTTTTGAAGTAAAACTTTTCTTTACAATCAAAATTCGTTTTTCATTTTTTACTTATAGGGCAGGTGAACTACCCCTGCTTTGATTTTATATATTTTTCTTACCAATCCAGTTAAAAAGTTAAGCTAGATTTCACAAAACGATTCCTTGGTGATTAATTTACGAGACCGTAAAGGTATCATTACTACTTGCACATTTCTTAGTTCTTCGAGATTGTTCTTGAGGTCCTTTGGAAGAGATTTGCGATTACTCAAAACTTGACTCACCAGAAAACGATCATCTCTTTGTTCATTCGATCGCTTTCTACCAGATCCAGGCCTTTTTTTCATGAAACCCGTCTCTTGATAACGCTGCCAGGTACTTCGGACTGTTGAATGACTTTTTTGCCAAGAGCATCAGCCCAATCCAGATAAGCAGCCTGTTTCAGCGCTTCGGCTCTTGCACAGTTAGAGTTATACCACGGCTGGATTGGGCTAGCAGCGGACATGTCTGAGTATGGAATAAAATACTCCATACCCTGACGAATGACCTCCGCTACTTTTTCGGCGCAGGCCGATGGATCCTTAGAAGAAAAGCAGGTATGCCGCCAAGGGTAGGATGCAAAGAAGTGACGCATCCCATCCCAATCTGCTGACTTGTATCGCCACCTTCTCCGGGTTCCCTTGGAGCTGGTATTGGGAGGGGAGAATGTCGACACAGACTTCACCAAGCAATGGTCAGAACTGCCCAAAGGGGAAGAAACTGAGACCGAGATTCTGTCTGGATCGGCTAAAATCACCAAACAACGTAATGATAATTACAAAATTGATTATTTGCTTTGGTGCCCGTTTTTTTGCAACGGAGTTTATTATTTTGAAGTTTCATCAAAATTCATAACGTGTAGTTTTTGCATGAAAGAGCAAGGAACATACTTACATACATTCTCACAAACATTTGCGTTTATAGTTTAGTATTAGTAGGATGTCCATGGGCGGCAGTGATCACTTTCAGGTGGCCCGCGTGCTTGTTTGCATCCTTTCCCATTTTGAAAATTCTACTCCTTTATTTTCTTCTGTCGTACTTTTTAGAGCGTGTTTTTTTTGGTAGTCGGGTTTTGGTTTATAAACTTTATTTTTATAAAAAATCTACTCATTTTATTTAAACTAGATAGTTTTTTTCTTTTAAACGTTAAAACGCATTATACACCGTGCTTTTTTAACCGTCTAACTCCCTTATTGAGGCCATTATGCTGATGATAAGAAACATTTTCCCCCAAGAAACTAATCTCATAAAAAATGTCTTCCCATACAGTTTGCACCAATCAGCTGATTACTTTTGTATGAGAAGGTGATTTTTTTTTATCTGAGGTAAGACTTTATGTTCCTTGGGGGCTAGTGATCGTTTTAATCATAAAGATTAAAAGATTTCTTTATTAGCTACAGAACACAAATCAAACATGAGAGACATAAATACACAAGTATGACAAATTCTGTAGCCAACAAGGCCCAACCTCAGCATTTGCTGTAGTGGCCGAAGCCGCTGCAGCGCTGGTTTTCAGGCAGAACCTTGAGCGACGTACGTGCACACATACATAGCACACAATAAGAAGAAAGAAGAAGGACAAAACAAGGAAAAATAATAATAATAATAATAAAAAACAATATTAATACATAACATAGGAAGAAAATAGGTAATTTAATCTTATCTTAAAATAATAGTCTACAAGTATGTAAGATAAAAACGAAGCAACACATAGCAATGAAAATAAATAGAAATATGTAGGTATAATAAACAAAATTAGATAATAATACTAAAGACATATTATTATGTAGTAAAATAAAACAAATTGACGTTAGGTGAAGTTAATCAGTATCATTATTTCAGCCAATAGACAACGAGGACATAGGCCGCCCCCAATGTTCTCCACACAGATCGGCCCTGTGCCGCGCGCATCAAATGGGTTACCGCAACCTTCACCAGATCGTCGGTTGCCTTGTGGAGGGCCTGCCACGGCTGCGACTTCTTGTACGTGGCCTCCATTCGAGGACATTTCCACCCCAACAGCCGTCTGTTCTCCTCGCGACGTGCCCTTACCTTGTGAAACATGCAATCCTTTGGGCTATGACTGACTATATGACCTTAGTTCTCCTACGGTCAGTATAATATTCTCCATAAGGGAGTAAGACGGTGAAAAAAGCACGGTGTATAAACAAAATTAAATAAAAGTAAAATATCGAAGTTAAAAGTCCCCACTGCTGGGGCACGGGCCTCCCTCAATCACATGAAGGGTAATTGCCATACTCACCACGCTAGGCAGACGGGTTGGCGAGGGTTTTGATAAAAATGCAGAGTTTTCCATCTCTGGATGCTGATGATCATGCCAGCAGCTTTACCTTAGTCGCCTTGGTAAGAGTGAGGGTGGCCTATTCTACTCTGCCGGGGACCACACGGCTCTTATCTATGTTATCTATGTTATAAAGTAATCAAAACCAGTTTTAGATAATCTTTTTTATTTGGGGAAACACGACCAAGTTTTCTCCGTATATAAAAACGGGTTTCTTTAGCAGTGTCAACTTTCAAAGGGGAAAGTATTCGGTAGACATAAATATCGGTAAGCGATCTTAAATATGCGCCCAATCCGACCCAGGTGGGGTCATAAAACCCGATACAGCGTGTGATAAATACCCCACATTTCTCATACCAATTCCTTCGCATTTTTCTTGAGTTCAGCTCTGACGTAGACATATATGTTTTGGCAACACCCTATATTTTATACGTTAATCGAATATAAAGCTGTGTTATTGATGTCTCGTTAATAATGGATTCTGCACGGATATTTGGGAGTATTCGGGATTTTGACAGATTCCCTTTACGAGCTGTTTTGTTGTCAGTGCGAGAGGAAATTGGGAATTATCCATGAAAAAGAAAATATGGATTGTGGACAAAAAGACATTATATTTACATTTTCATCATTTGGACGTTATTAAAAAAAGATCCGTAAAAGTTACATTACACAGTCCGTGTTATGTGACTTTTGCGAATCTTTTATTTCAGGATAAAGCAGTGTACTACGTATTATTGTGAGATATTTTGGTTATACTATTTTATATGGTTTATTTTTTAACTTGTTAGGTGTCAGACGAGCAGACGGATCACCTGATGGTAAACGATTGTCACCGCTCATGGACATCCGCGACACCAGTGGAGTCACAAGTGCGTTGCCAACGTTTAAACCCCCCTTTCCCCCGGATAGGGCCTTCACCATCACTCACGCAGCATAACACGGCACAGTGCTGCTTCACGCCAGTTTTCTGTGAGGCTGTGGGATCACTCCGGTCAAGCCTTCCCATTCATGGTATGCGATCACCCGCAACATCAGTGGAGTCACAAGTACGAAGCGTGGATCTCCCACGGTTTATTAAAGGTGACCAGCGAGCATGTGGGTCTCCTGATGATATGTAATTAACATCTGCGAAATCAGAAAGATCGCTAATGCGTCGTCAGCATTGTAAAGAGGAGTAGGGGAACAGGGGGGAATGGGAACCAGCCTGGTTTGGCCATAATTATACAAGATAGAACGCATCTTGTAGCTACGAACGAAGAAGTGGTGCGAGAGGCATGCACGGTACCCCTGCATCGGTTTCAGTTCACTCACAGCTACAAATTGGACTCAAGTAGATTCTCGGCGGGTTCGTTATAATTTTTACCAATTTTCGAGGACGAAATTTAAGTACTTGTGCCATTGTTTTTTGATTTCTGTGCTCTGTAGTGGCGTAAATGATCATTAGACATTATGATACACTAATAATTATTCGTAAATACTCAACGGTGTTTTCATAATGTAATTATAATTCGAAAAATATCCTTTGTTTTTTATAACGTTTAATGATAAATGACGTGAGGCTTATTTGTCTTGGTATTGTTACGTTTTACAGTTTATGATTTTATGTGTCAGTTCAGTTTTGGTGTTCTGGCTACCTTTGCCCCGATGGTTTTCATTACCCCATCAACTGGTTCTTGTTACCCCAACCCTCGGGCACTGGGGGCCAAACCTACCTTTTTTTTAATGTTGATTACGTCCAAAGTCATATTGTGATTGTAATTTTGATGATGAGGGACTTTAGGCTGATTAGTATTAGTATACAAAATACCAAATAAAATAATATAATAGGTACTCAATATAACAAAAGTTATTGGTCGATTTCCTTAAGTTGTGCCAATTCCCCCCACTTCCCCTATGGTTTTCTCTTGAAGGTCCCTAAGTCGTAGCCGTCGGGAAATACTCCTGCAGCCAAACCGTTCCACACAACTCAGGTACGTGGTAGAAAGTTCCGCAAGGAAAGCAAAGTACAAGACCGCCAACTATTTAAATTGGCGGAATCAGTTAAGAATTAAAAGCAATCGCAGGTTTTAAGACTCTATTTGGTCCAAGCAAGTTGTCACGAGACAACTCACCGACACACAATAGCAGTGTTAAAAACGATACAAGCCAACGATTCTTATTATAAGGATCACTGTGAGGCACTTCACTGCACAAATAAACACAAAATTTGGACACTAAAAACCACTAGACACTAATTTAAAACCTTTAAATTGCATCAGCCCATTCGGCTTGTTTTAGCCCTACCCGCCGAATCCCTCCTTATTCTACGGCGCTAGGACAGTCTGTCCTGGGTTGTCAAAATGGTTGTTTGGATAAGCTTTCAGTCATTGACCACAGTGGTCTTACAGTGGTGACTCTTATTACTTGGCAGATTAGGGCCTGTTTCAGGACAGATTTATCTAGACTGACACTGGTTTCGCGGGTGTCCATGGGCGGCGGCAATCGCTTGCCATCAGGTGATCTGTCTGCCCATCTGCAACCTATGACATAAAAAAAAAACTGACCCTTTTAATTCCTGATAGTATCTAGTAAACTTTCTAGCATACTAGCTTTGTTCATTTTTTTTTTACTGTAGATAGGTAAGCGTTTGACCATATTTCACCTGATGGTAAGTGATAATATGGTCTAAGATGTAGCACGATTACCTAGAAGATACCTATTCACTCGCGCTTTGAAAACACCCAAATTGTAGCCTCTAGGGAACACCTCCTCAGGCAACTGATTCCACTGTTTCGCAGTACGAATAAGGAAACAGGACTACTTACTATACTATACTATAGGTTTGCTACTGGACTTGCCTCTTACTCCCAAAGATCGTCGGTTCGAATCTTAATACTTATTTCAAAGTCTTGAACATTGCGATCTCAAGAATTTCTTGACAATTTCTAAATTAATAAGCAAAATACCTCACACACAAACTACACATAACCCGTTTTCAACGTCTTTATGTCAACAGCATAAGGTTTAAATTTTGACGCCGCTACTATAGTTTATCTAAAGTCTAAGACAATATTGGAGCGAACATCTCGACATTTTGACTATGTTTGAGCTCCCACAGAATGTGTTTAGTAATTTGGAGAATTTTCTTATACACGAAATACGTCTTGGCTTCTGGAGACAATTTATTTATGTAGGTATAATTCCTTAAGGGATAAATCCATGAAGAATTTACGTCATAAGACAAATGTTATAATATCCTTCAGATACGGCTATAGCGCAAGAAATATTATAGTGATCAAGTGTGTGCGTAAACACAAGTGCACTCTCTATACTCGATCGGATACCACGGACACGGCCTCAGGCTAGAGTAGATACGGGGGCCCAATCCAGGGGAAAGGGGGTTTTAAAATTTAGCAGTGCACTTGTGACTCCACTGGTGTTGAGGGTGTCTATGGACGGTGATCGATGCGACTAATAAAATCCAAAACCTAGGATTAAGAGCCGGTGCTCTTCACCATGATGGCATTTATATGTGATAGGTGGCAGACGGCAGACGGATCGACTAATGGAAAGCGATTGCCGCCACCTATTGACACCCGCGACACCAATGGAGTTACAAGCGTACTGCCAACCTTTAAGCTCCCCTTTCCCCCGGATTGTGCCTCCGGTACCCTCACTCACGCAGCGAAACACAGCACAGTGCTGCTTCACGCCGGTTTCCTATGAGGCCACGGTATCACTCTCGTCGAGTCGGCCTATTCATGCCGAAGCGTGGCTCCCACGGTCGTATTTCAAACCATAGCACACAAAAGTCTACTACATAAGTAGTCACTTGGTATTGAAACGACGCTACTTTAAAAGATACGTAATATTTAAAGCAAAATCCTGAAAACCTAGCAAGCTCCTGTGAGAGGCTTTGGCACAGAGCAAACAGCGCAGAAGCGGCAGTGTAAATAAAGCAGGTCTCTTATATGGAACGTTGCGGTAGACAATATTTTTGAGGGATATTTATCTGAGAACATTTATTTGTTTTGTCTATTTATGTATTTATACTATAAATTTACTTAATCAATGTTCAAAATCAAAAGGATTGCACCACCCTCCCTTCTTCTATCTAATGTCCTTTACCTGAAGGTTGTATGGTAGAGATCGCTCCCAGCGATAAGACCGCCTAAATTGTACATTGTATCTCTGTATACCTAGCTTTTAAGTTTTTGTATGTTGTGCAATAAAGAGTATCTATCTATCTATCTATGTTAAACAGTTATTAAATAATATTTTAGTTATTTTATCTAGTCATATACTAATATCACAGTATAACCAGAGCGAGTACTTCTTTGATATCGGGTCAGACGAGCAGACATATCACCTGATGGTAAACGATTACCGCCGCCCATGGTCACCTGGTACGTCAAAGGAGTCACAGGTGCGCTGCTGGCCTTTTTAAAAGGGAGTACGCTCTTTTCTTGAAAGTTTGCAGGGCGTATCGTTCCGGAAACACCACGATTTTTTATTCCACAGTTTTGTCGTACTAGGAAGAAAGTCTTTTGAGAATCGCATAGTTGAAGACTGCCAACTATCTAGATGATTACGGAATGCTGACGGAATAAAGCGGCAGAAATCAGTCTGAATAATTTCTAAGAGCTTTACTTTACAAGTACTGTGCTAATATTATAAATGTGAAAGTGAGTGTCTGTCTGTTTGTCAATCTTTCACGACAGAACATAGTGATGAATTGACGAGTTTTTTTAAGATGATGATTATGACTTTGGGAGCTGTCATCATCATCATCAGCCCATTTAAGTCCCCATGGGGCACGGGCCTCCCTCAATCACATGAGGGGTAATTGCCATACTCACCACGCTTGGCAGACGGGTTGGCGAGGATTTTGATATAAATGCAGAGTTTTCCTTCTCTGGGTGCCGATGATCATGCCAGCAGCTTTACCTTAGTCGCCTTTTACGACACCTCGGCAAGAGTGAGGGTGGCCTATTCTACTCTGCCGGGGACCACACGGCTCATGCATATGTAATATAATTTTCTTTACGACGCGCTTTCTTTTGAATTTTACAAGCGCCGTTTGATATGAAACATCCCTAAAAATATCTGACACTAGGGATTAACAACTGATAGGTACGATTTGAAAAGGTCGTGTGTAATTAAATTTGCTAGATTCATTTTAAATGTCTTCCAACAGTATAAACAACTCGTGTGCCAGTATGGCAGTGCCAAAGTAGGCTATGCCGTGCAATCTCGACCGTTGTAATTGCAATGTAGGCTCTCTTTTTTCTTACCATCAGGCTAAGGAGAGCCAATATACTGTACAACTATTAAAGGTTCACAAACATAACAAAACACACAAAAAAAACCTCTTATTTTAGTCAGAAAATATCAACTGAAGTTAAGTGTTAAACACCTATTAGAGTGTTACAAACTATGTCATAACATTATAATAAGAGTATTATAATGTTATGAAACAGTTTGTTACACTGCTACGACGTAGTCTCTTCTGCTACGGATTTACTACATTGCTACGTTTCTCGTAGCAAACAGTATGTCTGTAAATGTCAATGTATTATAAAATATAGTCGTTTTATTAGTTTGTTGACGTAGTTGTTGCCAAATGGAAAAAAACGGAACCCTTATAGATTTGTCATGTCTGTCTGTCTGTCCGCCCGTGTGTCTCATAGCCACTTTTTCACTGAAACTTGGTTAATAGATGTATTTTATAAGCCGCATTACAGTATTTAGTTAAAAGATGTATTTGTGCTTTTGCACTGCAGCTACTGATTGTGGCAGATGCAGCATATGCTGAGGCTGAGCCTTGTTGGC
Source organism: Marasmia exigua (assembly GCA_019059595.1). Lineage (NCBI taxonomy): Eukaryota > Metazoa > Arthropoda > Insecta > Lepidoptera > Crambidae > Marasmia > Marasmia exigua. The sequence continues at coordinate 14,752,041 of CM032485.1, forward strand.
CACAACTGTTTGTACCTTGTTTTCTCTCTTTTGTTATTATGTATAATGTGTTGTGGTCAATAAATGGTTTCTTATCTTGTAAGCCGCATTACAATTTTTACACAAAAAAAGGAAAAAAAAAATTTTTGGGGGGTCCCAATAATAAGAACTACAGCTTTTTTTCATCAGACGCAAATATGTGGGGTATCTTTGGAAAGATCTTTAAAAATGATGTTTAGATTTATGATTTATTTTTTCTAAACTTAATACTTTATGCAAGTGGTAAAATGTGTTTCAGACACGAAACCCTTCATGGGCGAGTCCAACTCGCACTTGGCCGGCTTTTTCAAGAAAGTAATCATTTATATAAATGGCACATATTGAATGCTAAATTTCTTTCCGTGTAGGCAGAAAACTTTACCCAAATCCCTTCTGAGCTGCGAAAGTCTACAACTTCATGCATTTTAATGGCTCTTGCATTGAACGTATGCAAACCCGGAATTTGTTTGAACTCGTCAACCCTCTCGGCACGTGTTTATTTCTATTAAAATAGTTATTTTGAAAATAGTAATTAATTGACGCATAATCGGAAAGTGAAAACCTTGTACCAAGTATTTACTTTTTGTCGTGGACATGGCAAAGATTAACATGTTAAAAGAAGTAATGTATTACGATTATTATACGAGTACATTTTATGGTAAAGTCAGCTACAAAACTGTGTAAGCGGCTACTTTTACTTTGTATTTTTTCTGCATATTTCCGTAATATATAGTATTGTGACAAGGTACTAAAGGCCATCTTCTTGCAGCCGACTGTACGTTAAATATAGTAAACAATATGACTTTAAAAATATTTGATTGTTTACGTTAACTAGAAATAGAGCATGGTGATATCATTCCGGTCAAGCCGGTCCATACATGCCGAAGCGTGGCTCTCCCACTTTTTTTCTTCTTTTGGTTCTTACATTAGTTATTATTTGTTTTTTTTAATAATATCATTGTGCAAGTAGACGAGCGGTTGATTTCTTTTTTTGTTAAAAATTTAAAACAAGTCCTGTTTTTATCTGTTTTTCAGTACTTTTTCCATTGAATCTATAATTATCTATACGTATTCTTATACATCACAGTAGTAGATACAATGTGTCATAAAAAATTCTTGACAAATTTAGTTTGGTCCCCGTAAATCGCTGAAACCTTACCCTAAATATTCCATCAACAAGTTTGGTACAAAGTATTTACCCTATGTTCTGTATCTACTTACTCTTTGCCACACTCAGTATTCGCCTCATGTATTTTAATGAGCGCGAGCGCATCGTATGCAAACACTGTGCATTCGTCATGTATGAGTGTGGACACACTTTGACAGTCGTTTTATTTAAGTGCAATTTCATTAATGTTACTATACTTGTAACATTGTTTTAATCATAAAATTAAATCGTTGTTTGGCTTCGAATGTGATTTTTAACCATGTATTTGATTCACTGTATAGATTTATATCAGGACCGCTTCCTATTAGGCACGGTCCTATTTTAATAAAAACGAATTTATAAACGAATATATTGGCTCTCCTCAGCCTGATGGTAAGCAAGAAAAGAACCCACTTTTCAGTTACTATGTATGTATGTATACTTATATACTATATGTTTGATACTGCATCAATATAGTAGTGTTTTTTGACCACTTGCTCTTTAGTTGTGAGAGTTCTGTAATAACTTTCATTGCTATGCTCATCTTGAAAGATGTTTTTAAAAGATATATCTGTCTGGTAGGTACTTTTTATTGTTATTATTTTTTTATATAGCGAAGCATTTAAAGACTGAGATTTTTTATTGCTGTATTCACATCAATGATGTTACTCGTGAAATTTCGTGCAGGTTCCGCCACTACAGTTCGTTGCGTGTGTGTAATAGTATGCAGGTCAAAGTAGCGTCCCTTCTGTTCATATTTCTCTATGCCAGAGGTCGCTTCATGCATGTTAATGCATGCAAACATCGGGCCGCGTTGAATGCGTCGTGCGCCGACATTTTTTAAGCGCCATGTTGTTTATGCGCGCACTTCTATGATAGTTTATTTTAGTGGGATATTTCGACGATATTTAAGAATTCGAATGTTCTATTGGAAAGTACACAAAAAACGCATTATTTTTTTTAAAAGAGAACCCTACACAATACAGTACTCTACATAAAAATCACTCTAAATCGTAGATAATAAAACCACCGTAAAACGCCCACGTTTCAGCATCGGAGCCGGCTCGACTGGAGAGATACCATGGCCTCACAGAAAACCGGCATGAAGCAGTACTGTGCTGTATTTTGCTGCGTACGCGAGGGTACCGGAGGCGCAATACGGGGGAAAGGGGGGTTGCAGGGTTGGCAGCGCTGTGACTCCACTCGTGTCGTGGGTGTCTATGCTTCCGTTTACCATCGGGCGATCCGTCTGCTCATTTGCCACCTATAACATAAACCGCCATGAAACAAGGTTTGCGCTGTGTTTTGATAAGCGAATGTGGGTACTGCAGGTCCAATTAGGAGAAAGGAGAAAAGGCTAACAGCGCACTTATGAATTCACCGAATGAATTAATGAATATTCTTTTATTGCACTAAAAATAAAGTATGAAAACTAGGATATGTGCAATGAAGGTAGCTTACAGCCACTGGTGTTGTAGTTTAAAAAAAAATTAACACAAACACAGGATGTGTCCTGTGTTTGTGTTAATTTTTTTTTTAATAATTTAATCCTTTCTTGTCCAACTTTAATTATGTGCCAAGAAATTATAAATACGTGCCAAGAAATTATAATTATGTGCCAAGAAATTATGAATATGTGCCAAGAAATTATAATTATGTGCCAAGAAATTATAATTATGTGCTAAGAAACTATAATTATGTGCCAAATAATTATTTGATAATCAACAACGCTAAAAAACGGTTCTATGTTTTGCTGCGTGAGTGAGAGTACCGAGGGCCCAATCCAGAGACTGAAGTTTTTTATTTATTAAGTTAACAACCAATGTAACTACAAATTATGGAAAGCAATAAAATAAATAGAATTGAGAATTAATATGTGACTTCGCGCCTCGACAACAAGCTTGGCTTTTGGCTTGAAAAGCGCATTTGTGATTCCACTGGTGTCGCGGGTGTCCATGGACGGCGGCAATGGCTTTCCACCAGGTCATCCGTCTGCTCATCTGCCATCTATCATAAAACGCATGAACTTAAATTAATATGAGATACATCCATGAAATTATTAGTTTCGTTGTCAAAGAGCAGAAATTATTTCATAATCAACAAACATCGCTATAAAATGTACACCCCGTATATTATGAGATCCACCCTAGAAACTATTTGTTTTGATGTCAAAGCGTTATAATTATAATACAGAAGCGACTCTAAAGCAGACCGAGAATGATACAGACTATGTGATTTTAGACTTTAAAACTTTAAACATAAAGCTAGTTTTTGTGAAATACGTTTTGTGTCGTTTTGATATTCAACGTTCTTTTTGGGTTGACTTTAATTTGATGCGGGCAATGAAATTGTTGGTGGATTTCTTTTGATGGAGATTTTAGAATTTTGTGAAAATTTTTAGTGTATTTTTCTTTTGAATGCTAACGAAATATAGACCAAAGGAAAATGGTCATTTGCAGACGAGTTGCCGATGTTTCGACTATGGCGGCCAATTTAACACTTTAATTATTCATGAAGGGAATTAACACGATATTTATTATGTGATACAACATTGTGTACTCACATATTTTACTCTACGTTTCGGCTACGTTACAGCAGCCGTGGTCAGTCCGCTCGTGACGTGAGTTACAATGCAACGCGAACATTTAAAAAACAATTTAACACACCAGGACTTATTATATCATTATTCCCATACATTCTCTCTTTATACCCACATAGCCTCATACTACGAAGGAGCACCAGTGTGACACGACAGAAGAGAGATACGGTGCAGGGCCAACGGCTGAATGTGCTTTACTAGGCATAGGGGTACAACTAAAATTAATCAAGACGGGAATTCTACTCAACCTCGGCTGTCCCTAACCCCCCCCCCCCCCCACTAACTCACCGGGGGGGGGGGGGGGGGGCAGTGTGCTGCCCGTCGTTCAGGCGGGCTCCGTCCGGAGGGTCGTGCACATGGCTTCGTGCCCGTCACCACGTTTCAGTCGGGGGGAGTCCGACATAATGTGGTATGCGTAATGCATTTCCCCTGGAAAAACAAAAAAAAAAGGTTGGTTCGAAGAAAATTTGCAATTACAAAACGTGAAATTTATAATTAGAGATGATGCTTTAAGCTGTTAGTAATCATTATTGTAAGTACCGGGCTGTGATCTCAGAGTCCTGGGTTCGATTCCCGGGTCGAGCAAAAAGTATATATGATTCGAATTGAGCTCTGGTTTGATATCACCAATCCGAATTTGGCGAGCATGGTGATTAAGCCTAATCCCGTCATAGTAGTGATAACTTGACCTCTATGATAGAGGTGGCCTGTCAAAAAATGAGACACTAAAAGGCTTGAAACATTTTTTCTGCACGAACTAAAAAGTGTTAAATAATATTTTTAACACATTATACACCTCAAATAACATTTTATAACAGTACACTCGAGAAAAGGTGTTACCTACCGAAGTCGGCGCCCAATATTTTTGTAATTTAATAACATTCAAATATTCAACAGGGATTGGGCGCCGACTTCGGTAAAACCTTTGTTCGAGTGTACTGTTATAAAATGTTATTTGAAGTTTATAATGTATTAAAAATATTATTTTACACTTTTTTGTTCGAGGTTTTGAAGGCGGTTTTTTTTTCGCAGAATTCTTTTTTCTGTTTGTTTACATGTAGTATAATTATACATGTTGTGTCCGTTCGTATCTGTAAAATGTGGTGTGTCGTATTCTCAGTGAACAAATGTTTCTATCTATCAAATACCTCTCGTCATAATGAACTTTCCCTTCACATGTCAACTAATAAATCGCTCATACTCGCTTCGTAACCCTCCACTGTCCCTGCTTAACGACGGTCTGCATTATAAAACAGCTCATTAACAGAGACCTTTGTTCAGCGAACTTGTAACAAGCAAAGTTCCAACTTTATGCTTTTTTTAAATAACGCGGTATAGGGTTAATGACGACACTCTAGTGTGGAAAGAGCAAGGTGGGTTATTATACGGATATACAGGGTGAAAAAAACATTGGACCCTGGAGGGTAATTACCTGAAATCCTTAAGTTAGCATGTTTTGCTTAAGGGAAACATACCTTTATTTTTAAAAAGAATAAAACTGCATTTGCCTTTTTAAATTTTGTTTGTGTCACCCGAGAATCAGAAAAAAAAATTAGCTATTTTCTTCCACTAATCGATAAAGTCATTGTTAAGAATAAATTTTTGCGAAGAAACCTTCGGTCTTACACTTGTATTTTTTCAAATTGGCAATCCACGATATTATTATCAGAGATCCTAAAACGAATCGGACGAACGAATCCTAAAACGAATCATTTCGTTGCCCACACCGAAAAGACCCAGGGTGCGCTTGGATAATGCTCCAGAAATTGGTAAATACAATGGTAAACATAATTGGTAAATACAATGGTAAACACGATGAAACGACTGCCATCCGACCTTGGAAGGAGGCCAATTGAAACTCGTTTATATCTAAAATATTTATTCTTCTCTCAATCAAGACAACAGAATACATTTTACAATACTTAAAATTACGAAGAAACATCTTAAGAGAGAGAGAGAGAGAGAGAGAGAGATATAGAGAGAGAGAGAGATATAGAGAGAGAGAGAGAGAGATAGAGAGAGAGAGTGGCGCCTAGGATAGGTTTATAAAAAACCCGTGTAATTTTTGAGAGAGAAAGAGAGAGTGGGGCCTAGGATAGGTTTACGAAAAACCCGTGTAATTTTTGAGAGAGAGAGAGAGAGAGAGTGGCGCCTAGGATAGGTTTATAAAAAACCCGTGTAATTTTTGAGAGAGAAAGAGAGAGTGGGGCCTAGGATAGGTTTACGAAAAACCCGTGTAATTTTTGAGAGAGAGAGAGAGAGAGAGAGAGTGGCGCCTAGGATAGGTTTATGAAAAACCCGTGTAAGAGTATCAAAAGTATCAGCCTATATGTTTTTAAGAGTATCAAAAGTATCAGCCTATATATTAAGAAGGATACGCTCATGTGGTATAGATTCAATTGACTAACAATTAAATTACAATACGTAGGTAGGTAAACTAAATTAAAATACCACTATACTGAGGTTGGTCCTTGTTGGCTACAGAATTTATCCTATTTGTGAATTATACGTCATTCGTGTTTGAATTGTGTTTCAATTTGAGTTCTGTGGCCAATAAAGAAATATTTTTCTTTAATCTTTACTTATTTCTGTACTAACGAAAATGAATACATTGTCACACTGAAAACACATCTTTAATCTGTGGTCTTAACACAGGCTTCATGGAAATCAAATTATCGCTACCATGATGGATTTGGAGCTAAATGCGGATTGTTGATCACAAATCTGCTCCGGTTTTCAGCATTGTATTTGGGAATTATGTCATAAAATTCCAAACATACTTTTTACTCGACCCGGTAATCGAACCCCGGACCCCGAGATCATGGCCCGGTACTTAAACCACTAGACCAACAGTGCGTCGGATATTGAGTGTGTGTGCGTTGAGTGTTGAAATATATTTCAACAATTAAGAAACTATCCGAAACGTGCAGGTGTTCTCACGATGTTTTCCTTCACTTATGAACGAATGGTAGAAATGCGCACATAGATTCAAAAAATCCTGTAGTGCGTTTATTTGAATTCAAAATTCAAAAATTCAAAATTCAAAAGTACTTTATTTGCATAGGCTTATAAGCAGCTCTTACAAATCGTCATACATGAAAAATATAAATTATAGCTATGTATATTATACATGTAATTAAAGCAGCTTTAATACGGAAACAACGTGCTGCTGAAGATCTAAGACATGGATATGGCAAGTACCTGCTCCTTAAAGATTATTATAGGTGACTAATCTCTCTCTCGCACACACACAAACTCACACACACGAACATACACAAACACACACACACCATACACACAGACATACACAAGAATGCCACTCATAACTAGTTTTTTTTTATTTGTTAATTTATCAGGTATTGCACCCTATTTAAAATACTTTTTACTATTTGCATCTGTATCTTAATTCTTAGCCCTCAAGACCAAAATTTCTCGCTAAGACCTTAGAGAAGTGGAAATAACTGAAAACCAGCGCGGAATGGGTGCTAGCCGCTCATACCAGCATAAGCTGAGTTATCTCCACATATTGCTGTATAAACAGACTGTTAAAACTGTATGTTCCTAAACTGTGCAATAAGAGAGCAATAAACTATTTTTTATTTATTTATTTATATGTCGATACAAAAATATACTAAGAAATGAATAAATATAATGTGATTCTACCACGGGAATCGGAAAGTTGATTCTGACGAGAAGTCCAGTTACTCTTTTTAATCACCAATTTTTTTAAGTACAGTATCATGGGTGTGGGCGAACAGTTTATCATTTCCACAAATTCTTGTCATTTAAGTAATCATTAACTGTAAATAGGCTTTTGCTATTAAATAATATTTAACATGTGTTTTAAATTTGGGCATTGGTAAATCAACAAGCTTTTGTGGTAACTTATGAAATATTTTAATACTCATTCCTACGAATGAATTACCAATCTTATGAAGTTTGAGATGTGGAACAGCAAGCTTGTGTTTATTTCTAGTATTTAAGTTATGGTTGTCGGATTTTCGAGGGAAGTTTTCTAAATTTTTATAAACATACATAAAACAGTCAAAGATGTACTGTGATGCTAATGTTAAAATGTTAATTTCTTTTAACAAGTTTCTAAGCGAGTCTCGTGGTCTAAGTCCGTAAACCCGGACGTTCTTATCTACTGAGTTAGAATCACTTTACTCCGCTCCAATAAAAGAGACAATTTCTCCCTAAAAAAAAAAATAAACTGGCAAATCATATCTACGGTTCTTTTAACCCCTTACTTTTGTTTTGAGAGTGCTCTGTGAGAGCTGGTGAGAGTTCGTGAGAGTCGAGTGTAAAAACGTCATCAACCCTTAATGCGGGCGAGAAGTTTGCTAGTTAAAGTTTGGTCCTAGTTGGCGGGAATAAACTGTTTTATGCATACGTAATACTTTGAGTGTGACAATGTATTCATTTTCACTTTCTATGTAAGTACAGCAATAAGTAAAGATTAAAGATAAAGATTTCTTTATTGGCCACTGAACACAAATTGAGACATAAATCAAACATGAATGACGATAAATTCTGTAGCCAACAAGGCTCAACATTAGCATTTTAATATTTTAATTTAGTATACCTACCTAAGTATTGTAATTTATTTAATTTAATCTATACCACATGAGCGTATTCCTTTTTAAAAAGTCGGAAATGCTTATGTGATACACAAGGTGTTGCAGATGTCCATGGGTGCTAATATTGGAGTAATTAAGAAAAAAGCTTTATTTTTTACCTGATGACGGCAAAGCCAAGAATTAAGATTTTAGCAGTCTATGTATGTATGTTTCAATTTTGTGCCTAAACTACTCAGTCGATTTTGAATAAGGTATCAATCAATTTTTTATTATCAATCCATTATTTGAAAATAATAGCACAGCTATACCAAAAAATGCGAAAGATAGATGTTGAATGAAACAGGAGGAAATCCTGATTTCAAAAATATAAATATAATTATTATATTGAACTGAACGAGAGACGGTAAAAATATTTTTTGTGAGGGGAGTATATCCAGATAGAACTGGGGGGTAGAGATGGATTGTTTGAATATTTATTACGTATAATTTGGTTAAAAGATTAAACATGATATAGACCAAACTAATTTTCAATTTATAACTAAATAAATAAATACAACAAACAGCTGTGTGGTTCCCGGCAGAGTAGAATAGGGCACCCTCACTCTTACCGAGGTGTCGTAAAAAGCGACTAAGATAAAGCTGCTGGCATGATCATCAGCACCCAGAGAAGGAAATCTCTGCATTTATATCAAAACCCTCGCCAACCCGTCTGCCAAACGTGGTGAGTATGGCAATTACCCCTCATGTGATTGAGGGAGGCCCGTGCCCAAGCAGTGGGGACTTAAATGGGCTGACGATGACGAAATAAATACAAAATTTGAACTAGGCGGGTCATTGAGTGGACACTATGGGACTACACAAGACCACGAGGCCGCCCACAGCGGACATCAAGGAAAACGCCGGCGTCGACCAATTTTTATCCGTGGATTAATCTATTTTTTTAAAGTGATAGGTGGCAGACGAGCAGATGGACCGCTTGATGGTAAGCCGTTGCACTCTGGTCGAGCCGGATGCAGTGAAACACAGCACCGTGCTGCTTGACACCGGTTTTCTGTGAGGCCGTGAGATGTGAAGTATCACGCTGTCGAGCCAAAGAGATTTGTATAGAATAACAGCGCTAGAGTCTAGCGCCTAGACCACACATTTAGTACGGGAACAATATATTCAAAGTACCTTGTACTAGAATCAAACCATAGACTAAGATCTGTAAATTTTGTGCAATAAAGTGTATCTATCTATTTACTTTTTCTTTACATTTCTCATAATTATTTGCCACAATAAATGAAAGTCGATTGGGGAGTTACTCCCTACATCGAAAAGTAACCATTTTTAGCAATTATGAAGATTATTATGACACTTGCAAAAGCTGCTCAAAGGCTAAAAATAGCAGGAATATGGGACGAAACCAAACCTCGAACCAGACACACTAAATGGAACGAGGCACCTCATCTCAACAGGATAACCCAAATGGGATATGATAAGATATGTCCCAGATATAGGTTTCAAAAGGATTTCAAGATAATCATACCAACTAGGGAAGAGTGGAAAAAGAACCCACCAAAACCTGAATAGGACAGTCTGATCTGGTACACAGATGGTTCCAAGATGGAGACAGGTACTGGAGCAGGCGTTTACGGACAAAACTATGAAGAATGTCAATGGCAACAGTTTTTCAAACTGAAACATATGCCATAATCACATGTACAAGGAGGAACATAAACCTTAAAGCAAAGAATCGTACTATATACATTCTTAGTGACAGCCAAGTGGCACTGAAGGCATTGGCCAAGCCGAAAGTGGACTCTAAGTTGGTGTGGGATGCCATCAAAACCCTAAACTGCTTAGGACGACACAACAAGGTAAGGCTATTGTGGATACCGGGTCACGAGGGCTACACAGGAAACGAAAAGGCAGATGAGCTAGCAAGAAAAGGCTCTAAAGCAAAATACATTGGACCGGAACCTTTTGTTGGATTATCGAGCTGCACCATCAGTATGGCCTTCCGGCAATATGTATACGAAGAGCAAACTAAGGAATGGAAGAAAACACTAGGAATGAAACATTCAAAGGCCTTCATAGGAGACAATACAAAGATATGGGAAAAATATATTCTCGGAGGCAATAGACAACAGACAAGGATGCTCATAGGAGCGTTAACAGGGCATTATGCAACGAACAAAATGCTGATGAAGATGAACATGACATCGAACAGCGACTGCAGAGCATGCAAGGAGGAGACGGAAACCATAGAACATCTTTTATGTGAATGCGACTCACTAGCCAGAGGCAGAATGTGTCTTCTAAGTAACGCTTATCCTAAACCAGGAGACTACAGGCACTTCAATCCGAAAGACATCGTGATGCTGATGAAACGAATCTTTCGTGAGTAAGAGCGCAAAAGAAAGGGGAGGTATAAAAGATCCCTTAGGGTCGACGTGCCCCATGAAAATGGCCCCTAACAGATAAGATAAGATTATGACACTTGTGTTTGTTCGGTGTCGGGGTGTAATATATATATTTAAGTATATATTTGTGTTCCTCTGTTGTCTGATATCTGTAACACAAGTGCTTAAGCTACTTAGTGCGTAATCAGGTCAACGTATGAGATGTTGTGAGAATTATTATTATTATTATTACTTGTAGAAATAAATTATGACATGAAGGAAAGTATTAAAAGACTTGTCTCAAAAAACTGTTAATATTCTGTTTCATGCATTTAAAGATGTTCTTTTTTTTTAAACCATTCATCATCGTCAGCCCATTTAAGTCTCCACTGCTGGGGCACGGGCCTCCCTCAATCACATGAGGGGTAATTGCCATACTCACCATGCTTGGCAGACGGGTTGGCGAGGGTTTTGATATAAATCCAGAGTTGTCCTTCTCTGGGTGCTGATGATCATGCAAGCAGCTTTACCTTAGTCGCCTTTTACGACACCTCGGTAAGAGTATTCTACTCTGCCGGGGACCACACGGCATCCAACCAAAACCATTATATTATTAGATTATGGAATACATTAAAATTAACCTCCCATTTACCTGTGTTTGTCTATGTGTACGTTTTGTTTTCTTATAGTTGGTGATTTTCTAAAAAGAAATTTCAATTAATTAAGAAGTGAACTCAAATAAGCGGTCAAAATTAATTCGTGATAATGTATCTCTACTCACTTGACATTGGCATAGTTGACTACGTCTCTGACGAACAACAGTACTAGCCATAGATTCGATGGGTAGGGCTAAAACAAGCCGTGTGGGCGGATGCAATTCAAAGGTTTTAAATTAGTGTCTAGTAGTTTTTAATGTACAAATTTGGTGTTTTTAAGTACAGTGAAGTACCGAGAAGTGATCCTAATAATAAGTCTTTGAATTGTATCGCTTTTAACACTGCTATTGTGTGTCGAGTCAGTTGTCTAGTGACAACTTGTTTGGACATAATAGAGTCTTAAAACCCGCGATCTTTTTTAGAGTGATATCCGCTGAATCCGTAGGTCGATAAAACGTAAAAACACCGACGTTTTATTGACTGTAACTGTGACTTTATTGACTTTGCCTGTTGACTACCTACTTATTCTCAATAAGTTACTTGACATTGGCAAATTATCTTCGGGTAGATATCTAAAAAAAAACTACTCGCCATAAAAAAAAAACTTGTTTTAAAGATCATTACATTTTAATATTGAAAATATTTTAATATATATATAGTTTACTTTTATTTCCCTTTTCAATATTGCACCACCTACCCCTCCTCTACTATCAAATGTCCTTTGACTGAAGGTTGTCTGGTAGTAATCGCATCCAGCGATAAGACCGCCGAAATTGTACAATTAAGTTTCTGTAATGCCTAGTTTTTTTAAGTTGTGTTTTTTTGTGCAATAAAGTGTATCTATCAATCCATCTATCAATATAAATTTATTGGCAGCGCTAGTTTTAACGAGGTATCGCCTTAAACCCAGCTTAGTATAAATATATTTTAAAAAGCAACCGTCCCTAGCAATATATCCTTCTTTGTTTACAGACGCTTCGCATGTCGGAACCACACGCCACTCATCTCACGGCGACACACACCAAGAAAATAACTCCAAACCGTACACGTAAGTCATTTAGAACCTTACCCCCTGATAATACGACACGTTTCAGCGTAATCTTCTTTAGGTCAGCGCGGGTCCATTTCCATATTCTCGACATCCTGGGAGTGAGCTGATGTTGTATTTTCGACTTTATTGTGTTCAATTTAAGCCGTATTTGGTAGGATGCTTGACTTTTCGGGATAGGGTTAGAGTGTGCAGCGATTTTTAACTCTATTATTTTAGGAACACGATCCAATTTCCATTTTGGTGGGAGAGGTTGTTTTAATATTATAATGAGGATGTGAATTGAAATAAAATAAGATGACTCTGTATGTGAAAGGTTTTGTATGAATTTAAAGCTGAAGTTTTTGCATTTTCATAGTCTGCAAATGTTAAAGGAATGTCAGTATTTTGAGGATATTATGGCGAGATTAAATAAAGGATTGTAGAGGAAAATACTGCAACGAGAGAATGCAAATGGTATTCAACTTAAATTAATACGCGAAACATGCTTTTCACAGCAGAAGAAATCACTATAGAAGAGCCAAGCTTCGGCATGAATGTGCCGGTTCGACCGGAGTGATACCACGGCCTCCCAGAAAACGGGCGTGAAACAGCACTGTGCTGTGTTCCGCTGCGTGAGTACCGGAGGCCCAATCCGGGGGAAAGGGAGGTTTAATGCTTGGCAGCGCACTTGTGACTCCACTGGTGTAGCTGATCTGTCTGCTGGTCTACCAAAAAATGTATTTAGGATACTGGTTCAAGATGAGCAAAGCCAAAACTTTTATTAGAAATAAAATAAAAATATAAGTATAAAAAAAATAGTACACAAACATTTTGTGTTTTTGTGATTATAATCCGTAAAATACCTATACCGCATCTATCATGGGGAGTGCTCTGAGGAACTATTTGATCTACTCCCTGCAGCTGAACTCCGGAACTTTCTACCACGTACCTCAGTTCTGTGGAACAGTTTACCTATGGGAGTATTTCCGGACGGCTACGACTTAGGGACCTACAAGAGAAGAGTGTACTCCTTTTTAAATAGGCCGGCAACGCATTAGCGATCTCTCTGATTTCGCGGATGTTAATGGGCGGCGATGATCGCTTTCCATTAGGTGACTCATTGCTCGTTTGTCGCCTCTAGCATGAAAAAAAATTAAAAAATAGCTTGATTGTAAAGACAGCTGTCATTTGTCCTTTATTACAATCGACATAAGGGTTTTCATTTTAACCAAGTATCATTCCATAGATTTCTATTACCCGTGCGCTGCGTTAAGGCGACGGGTAGCCCTAACTAGCCACACCATTAGTTTTTAATTCATCATCATCATCATCAGCCCATTTAAGTTCCCACTGCTGGGGCACGGGCCTCCCTCAATCACATGAGGGGTAATTGCCATAATCACCACGCTTGGCAGACGGGTTGGCGAGGGTTTTGATATAAATGCAGAGTTTTCCTTCCGGGTCCTGATGACCATGCTAGCAGCTTTACCTTAGTCGCCTTTTAGGACACCTCGGTAAGAGTGAGGGTGGCCTATTCTACTCTGCCGGGGAACGTTGGGTGCATGGTTATTTAATAAATAGTATAAGTGTTCGCCCGGAGGTTGTAACCCCGAACTTGTTTAAAATAGATCCGGTTTCATCATCATCATTATCATGATGTGTGTCCGCGACGGAGCACGGCGCAGATGTTCGCGACGGATGCCCGTGTCGTGCACCCTCTTAACGCAACGCACGGCCTTAAAGATCATTTTTCTGTAGCACCAATGGCTGTCAATCGAATCGAGCTACATTTTACGAACTAAAAACAGTAGATCTTTTGTATTTTGATATATTTATACCATTGTGAAGAAAATGAAAAACTTTGATAACGTTGCCGCAAAACTCGACCCCTTTCAACAACTTTTCAGATTATTCAAAACAACTTTTGTTTTACGAGGATTTGATATTCTCATAAAGTTTTGTCTTTCTAACATCCAACACAAACAAAAGAAACACAAACTCAAGTTTGAAGTGTAGATATGTCCTGGTACGTAAAAAGACAAAAAAAATCTGTATTCAATTTAGGTCCATACATGGGCCGGCTCGATCGGAGTGATACCACAGCCTCCCAGAAAACGGGCGTGAAACAGCACTGTGCTGTGTTTCGCTGCGTGAGTGAGGGTACCGGAGGCCTAATCCGGGGGAAAGGGGGTTTATAGGTTGGCAGCGCACTAGTGACTCCACTCGTGTCGTGAGTGTCCATGACCGGCGGTAATCGCTTACCAATCAGTCTGTTCCTCGGCCAGCGATCACATTAAAAAAAATACCAAACTCAATTAATTTTTTAAAATTAATTTTCATTTCTTACAAACTAACAGATGTCACCGTGCAAAATGCTTGTAAGAATAGACAAATTAATTGATAATAGCAGAAAAAAATACCAAGTCAGTAATTTGATAAATACAACATAACATTTGTTTTCTATTGTGTCTGCTGTCGGGGCCTTACGGTGACGGGTAGGGCACACTAGCGACGCCAATCGATTTTCATTTTTAGCCACTAAACTTAATGTATTTGAAACAATTTCGGGGCTAAAACCTCTTGGTAAACACTTATACTATTTATTAAATAACCATGCACAAATATTGAGAGTTTAAAGATTCTATTTGCTCCAAGCAAGTTGTCACGAGACAACTCACTCGACACACAATAGCAGTGTTAAAAACGATACAATCCAACGATCCTTATTATTAGGATCACTTTCGGCACTTCACTGCACAAATAAACACCAAAATTTGAACACTAAAAACCACTAGACACTAATTTAAATCCTTTGAATTGCATCTGCCCATGCGGCTTGTTTTAGCCACCCTACCCACCGAATTATTTTTATTACAAATCCTCGACTAACCATAGACCACTTAGTACCGCAGGATAGTGTTAAATTGATCGAATCATTCATTCATTCGTTCAGTGACATTTCATGTTACATAGCCTTGTTTTGTTTTTTGAAGTAAAAATATTTTAGAATTATTTTTAAATTTTAAGTAACGTAAAATTAGATTATTGACGTAAGTAATAACTTCAAGTAATATACCTTAGGGAGGCCTTTGCCCAGCAGTGGGACGACGCAGGCCAATAATAAAATTAAATATGCATAGGAATTGTTTTTTTTTTTTTTGGGATTAAATCACAAAAAAATAAATTGATACTTTCTCACTAATAAATTTAGCGTAAAACGGAATGAACTGTCACAGGGATAAGTTGTCATGGTTACTGAATCGATAGTTTGAGGTTATTATTATAGTACTCATCTTAAATTAGGGGCTTGGCTAGTTTAACTTGAGTATTATAGTTGATATACTAAATAACGTTAAACTTAGTTTTGTAATAATGTTTATTCTAGTTCTTCAGTTGTTCACAGTATTAATCCCACTACTTATTTTAAGCCAGGTTTTGGAATAAGAGGGTTAGAAAACTCTCGAGCTTCCAAGAGCGACTAAAATATTTGAACGCTCCTAATCCTATTAACGAATCGAACAATCGGCTTTCCCTCGATAGTGAAGATTCACTTCCAATGATTGTGAACTGACTTCGAGAGGGCGACAGGGAAATCTTGGTTTGAACGGGTCGAGAACTATTGGAAAAGTATTGTTGCCGTTAAACTGTAAAACTACTTTTAAACATACTTAAAAAACCGTCTTCAAAAACCACGAACTAAAAAGTTTAAAATAATATTTTTAACTCTTTCTACACTATATTGTTTTAAACTTTCATGGTCACTAACATTAGAATAGTTATTTACGGGATTGCTACCATGTCGTACCTTATTTTTGAGTATCCGATATTTCGGCGCTATTGCAAGCGCCATGGTCACGGAGTAACTGAAGATTCTGCGGGTAAGATGTTATTGGCAGACATATCGGTCTACCCTCCTTCTTAGTCTTTTACTGCGTTCACCTCCGGTACCCGCAGAATCTTCAGTTACTCCGTGACCATGGCGCTTGCAATAGCGCCGAAATATCGGATACTCAAAAATAAGGTACGACATGGTAGCAATCCCGTAAATACATTCTTTCTACACTTCAAATAATACAGTACATTTGAGAAAAGGTGTTACAGAAGTCGGCGCCCAAGACTATTTTATAATAAATACTTCACGCAATTATTCAACAGGGATTAGGCGCCAACTCTGGTAACACCTATTTTCGAGTGCACTGTTATAAAATGTTATTTGAAGTGTTAAAAATATTATTTTATATTTTTTAGTTCGTGGTTTTTGAAGGCGGTTTATTTTTGGTAGAATTTTTTTTTTCATACTTTTTAGTGTCTTATTTTTCGTCGTTTTGTTCGGCCCAATCCGGGGGAAAGGGGGTTTGAAGGTTGGCAGCGCACTTGTGTCTTGACTGGTGTCGCTTGTGTCCATGGGCGGCGGCAATGCTTACCATCAGGTGATCCGAACTGGACCTGTACCCTCACTTACTCGGCGAGACTCGGTGCCGGTTTTCTGAGAGGCCGTGGTCTTACACCTGTCAAACCGGCCCATTAAGGCGACAGGTGGTCCTAACTAGCGACGCCAATCGATTTAAATTGTTAGCAACTGAACCGGATTTTCTCCGAAATTCTTTTTTAACTATTTCGAATTTCGAGCCTCTCGGAAAGAATAAATTCTATTTTTTTGATACTCTCTATAATTTGCACTCAAAATTATAATCAACGCTGTAAATGGCCGTTTTTGGCGGTAATTCAGGTTTTGGAATTCGATTAGGAAGCAGACCGAAAAGTTAATTATAAGTATTAAATAAATAGTATTAGTTCTTTTCAAGATGCTCGAACTTCGACATTGTTAAAAAGATGTCCGGTTTAGATGCCAAAAATTCAAATCAAATGGCGACGCTAGTGTACCCTACCCGTCACCCCTAATGCCGAAGCGTGGCAGAAAGACAACGTTTCTTGTATATTTTTCTTCATGATATTATTTAAACTTAGATATTTTTAGATAGTTATATTTGAAACCAGCCTTCAATAATTTTGTTTTTGGTTCGATAAAACTTTTCATTGCAGTAATGAAATTGTTTTTATTTTGCAGGTGGCGACACAGAATCCCGCTGTTTTTCGATGGTAAGTTTATTTTATTAAGTTTACTACGAACTATCATCATCATCATCATCATCAGCCCATTTAAGTCCCCACTGCTGGGGCACGGGCCTCCCTCAAACACATGAGGGGTAATTGCTATACTCACCACGCTTGGCAGACGGGTTGGCGAGGGTTTTGATATAAATGCAGAGTTTTCCTTCTCTGGGTGCTGATGATCATGCCAGCAGCTTTACCTTAGTCGCCTTTTACGACACCTCGGTAAGAGTGAGGGTGGCCTATTCTACTCTGCCGGGGACCACACGGAGAACTATGGGACGCAATATTGAGAGTATTGAGTATTAATATTAGAGTCTGCGCCACGACAGCAAGCTTGGCAGCGCACTTGTGACTCCACTGGTGTCGCGGGTGTCCATGGGTGGCGGCAATGGCTTTCTATCAGGTGATCCGTCTACTAATAACAAAAAAAAAAACTAACCGTTATTTTTTTTTATCGTTTACATCCTGAAAACTACATAATAGGTATCGTGAGTAAAGACCTTTTATCATGTTAGATCAACAAAATAAGCGAAAAAAAATTCAGCTGTTCGGTATAAAATTGAAAAAAGGCGATAATTTTTGGAACAGCAGATTTTTTTATAATTCATAGAAAAAAAATAAAAAAAATATTTCACACCATCACATACATTGATCTCACTCCGAGATAGGTGTAGCTCAAGCACCTGTGCAGTGTTACGGATATCAGAATCAACAGTGGGATTACAAATATGTATACATATAATACTTTTTATTTTGTAAATACATACTTATAATACATAGGAAACACCCAGACCAATACAAACAAACATGTTCAGGCACACAAATGTTTGTACTGTGCGGGGATCGAACCCGCAACCCTTGGACCAAAGGTAGCGTTCACTACCACTGTTCCAAAAGGGTCGTCAAAAATATAATAGCGAACGTGCTTCTTCTAATTCTTGGAATTGATTATAATGCTGTATATTTCAATCCGCGAACACCGGAGCGTGCTACGGGTGGAATTTAATTTCATTTTAATTTTTAGTTCATAATATAATTCCGTCGTAATAAAATGAAATGAAAAACATAAAGGGACTTTCCATTCGATTTTTCATTTAATTTTATTACTAAAAATTTGCTTAGAAGTCGCGGAAGATGCAAAGACTTCTACAGCTAGCGAATTTCTATTAATATACCGAGATTTTTTTTAATACCCGAGAAATTTCTCAAAGGCGTACTATTAATAAAAACAATATTTTTTTCCTTATGAATATAGTGTGTAATCTCAAAAAGAAATTCGCCTTTCCATATTAATTGATAGATATATAGATAAACGTTTGTTCTGCTGCACAAAAATATACAGTTACATAATCAAGTTGTAAACACTAATAATAATCATTAAGTCAGAAAAAATATATAAAATAAATTACAGAAAAAATAAATAATAAAATTAAATTCAGTATTTAAAAATACTTATTATAATACACCACTTCATATAAATACAACTACACATACTACAATAAGTGTATACCACATACACTTAATGGATTCACCGTTGTACTATTTTACAAATGTCTTATAATCACCACAGTTAAGGCGACGGGTAGCCCTAACTAGCGACACCATTAGTTTTTAATTCTTAGCTACTAAACCGGATCTATTTAAAACAATTGAGGGGCTACAACCTCTTGGCAAACACTAATACTATTTATAAAATAACCATGCACAAATGTTGGGTTACCGTTTTTGTACGCGAAAAATTGATTACCGCCAAAAGCGGCCACTTTTAGCGTGAATCAATTTTTCGCGTACAATTGTTGGGTCCGCATTTGTGCATGGTTATTTAATAAATAGTATAAGTGTTTTCCGAGAGGTTGTAACCCCGAAATTGTATAAAATAGATCCGGATTAAGAGCTAAAAATTAAAATCGGTTGGCGTCGCTAGTGTGCCCTACCCGTCACATTAATACACATCTATATGCGGCGCTAGTTACGTCGATGCCTCATCTTAAGACGTCGAAATCTGGTATCCGGATTAAACCGGTTCAAACCGGATTAGTCAACCTAGCCAACGCTTAGCTGGCTTTTATAACGGGTTAATTTGGACCAAGATCTAGGATCCAGTGAATCTGGTCATTAGGTAAATTGAAGCTGGGATCTAACCACAATGTCTGGTTCACTTGCCCTCTGTAAATCAGCCGTACGTCTAACAGATTGAGAATCTACCTGAGAGGTACTAATTTTCCTCTCGTTGTCCATTATCGTCGAGGTATTAGTAGAAAGTCAAAATCACCCAGAGAGCAATGGAGAGAGCTATGCTTGTGGTCTCCCTGCGTGTTCGTATAAGAAATGATGAGATCCGCAGGAGAACTAAGGTAACAGACATAGCCCAAAGGATTGCATGCCTCAAGTGGCAATGGGCAGGGCACATAGCGAGGAGAACAGACGGCCGTTGAGGCGGAAAGGTCCTCGAGTGGAGGCCACGTACAGGAAGTCGCAGCCGTGGCAGGCCCCCCACAAGGTTGACCGACGATCTGGTGAAGATTGCGGGAATCCATTGGATGCGGGCGGCACAGGACCGATCTGTGTGGAGAACATTGGGGGAGGCTTATGTCCAGCAGTGGACGTCAATTGGCTAAAATGATGATGATGATGATGATTAGTAGAAATACGCATAAAGATTTGAAAAATCACTTAGTATCAGCCTATATAGGTACTGTTCTACTGCAGGGCAAAGAGCTCCATAATAGAAATCAAGCCATTGCGCATCGTTACTATGATGGGATTAGGCTTAATCACCACGCTTGCCTAGTGCAGATTGGTTATTGCACTATTTTTTTATGCTATCTTGTCTGTACCGAAGATCGACTGCCTTGATGGCGCAGTGGGTCACTACCCACTGCGCCATCAAGGCAGTCGATCTTCGGTACCCCGGACCTCTACCGGGATCTCTACGTTGCTTTAAAGTGCGACCCACTGGTCGCACTTTAAAGCGACGGCTTCGTAAGAGGTCCCAGGTTCGATCCCCGATTTGGTAACAAATTCTTAGTGTCAACCCGGAGTCTGGAAGTTAGCGGTCTTGTACCCTCGTGCCTCGGAAAGCACGTTAAGCAATTGGTTCTACGCCCGATCCCTCTCCGGCAGTGTCACACTGGTGCCCATCGGATTATGAGGTTAAGGGAATAGAGAGTGTACTTGGGTTTGCGCACACACGTGTGCACTATCATTTATCCGGCGTACAAGGCCGATTGATGAGATTGGCCGCCAAGACCGTGACTTCGGTTAAACCTTTTTTCGGGTGTACTGTTACAAAATGCTACCTATTTGAAGTGTATAAAGTGATAAAAATATTATTTTACACTTTGTAGTTCGTGGTTTTTGAAGGCGGTTTTTTTCGCAGAACATTTATTTTTCATCATAATTAGGTTATTACTTGAACACCTTACGCTTTACAAGGTTTTATCTGTGGACTTTTTCGATTTGTGTTGATGATGTGATCTATCGATTTTTGAAGGTTTTGTAACTGGCCGCTATCTGAGAAAATTCACAGTGAAGTTCCAAACCCTTTTATCTTTTCTATATTTTTTTAAATTGAACGGTGCGGTGTTTTTCACTCTTTTGTACTATTTATTTTAAAGAAATTCTTATTCACTAAGCTACCGTTGCTACTAGCCAGATTCAAGCCAGATTCTTCCGGGCCAAATATGCTAATTTTAGGGAGATATTCCGGGGGGGGTGGGATTGTAGAGTGGGCGGTGTTATTAGCAAAGTTATAGTGTAACTATTACGTAACGTATGTTTGTCTTGATAGGGTAAACAAGTAAACACTTGCTTCTAGTGTAGCCAACGAGATATTATATTTGTGTGTTAGTTAGTTTGTTAGATTTTCGCGTTGCATTATAACTATAATGTATCAATACGGGGATTAACACGATATTTATTATGTGAAACAACATTGTGTACTCACATATTTGGCTCGATTCCGCTCATGACCACGGCTGCTGTAACGTAGCCGAAACGTCGAGCCAAATATGTGAGTACACAATGTTGTTTCACATAATAAATATCGTGTTAATCCCCGTATTGATACATTATAGTTG
Organism: Marasmia exigua; assembly: GCA_019059595.1. Taxonomy (NCBI): domain Eukaryota; kingdom Metazoa; phylum Arthropoda; class Insecta; order Lepidoptera; family Crambidae; genus Marasmia; species Marasmia exigua. The sequence continues at coordinate 14,773,649 of CM032485.1, forward strand.
TGTGTTAGTTGTCATAATTATGTAAAGAGGCTAATTTGTAATTTCTTTTTTGATTTTTTTTTGTTGTTACATTTTGATGCTTTTGTTGATACTGGTGCCCCTTATTGTTAGCAAATAAATGTTTCTTACTGCCAAAATATTAGATAGACAATAATACATTAAATGTGGAAGAGCACGCTTAGGCATGAATGGGCCGGCTCGGCCGGAGTGATACCACTGCCTCACTGAAGACCGGCGTGAAGCAGCGCCTGCGCTGCGTTTTGCCGTGTGCGTGAGGTTACCGGAGGCCCAATGGGGGAAGGGGAAAAGGTTGGCAGCGCACTTGTGACTGCAATTGGTGTTGCGTGTGTCCATGGGCGGCGGAATTGCTTACCATCAGGTGATCCGTCTGCTCGTCTGCCACCTCTCATATATAAAAAAAAATCCAATTTTATATTAACCGAAATAAAGGTCGATTCACGAAAGATGACCACCAATAGCCAGCGTCTACGCATGTCATCTCATGAAGAAAAGACTTATGACAAAAATATTTTCAATTATATAATATAGACTGTGTTTAGTCTAAGTCCTTATAATGTTTCAAATTGAGAATAAGTCATGTCTTCATGAGATAACAGAGTAGACGGTTGTCATTTGGGGTCATCATCATCATCATCAGCCCATTTAAGTCCCCACTGCTGGGGCACGGACCTCCCTCAATCACATGATGGGTAATTGCCGTACTCACCACGCTTGGCAGACGGGTTGGCGAGGGTTTTGATATAAATCCAGAGTTTTCCTTCTCTGGGTGCTGATGATCATGCCAGCAGCTTTACCTTAGTCGCCTTTTACGACACCTCGGTAAGAGTGAGGGTGGCCTATTCTACTCTGCCGGGGACCACACGGCTTCATTTGGGGTCATCTTTCGTTAATCGACCTGTATAAATTCTTTTAACTATCAACACATAATTTCTAATCATAATCTTTCATCTCTTCTTCAGCAGCATGTATTTGCCCACTGCAGAGCATATTTTTTTACCGTGAGAGCCAAGCTTCGGCATGAATGGACCGGAGTGATACCACGGCCTCACAGAAAACCGGCGTGAAGCAGCACTGTGCTGTGTTTCGCTGCGTGAGTGTGGGTACCGGAGGTCCCATCCGGGGGATAGGGGGGGTTTAAAGGTTGGCAGCGCACTATTGACTCCACTGGTGTCGCAAGTGTCCATGGGCGGCGGCAATCACTTACCATCAGGTGATCCCTCTGTTCGTCTGCCTACCTATTACATAAAAAAATATATACATCTAAAATTTCTCTCCACTATCTTCTGTCATCGGTTTTCCTGGACCACGCTACTCCAGCTTGTGCCTTGATGTCATCGGACCATCTGGCAGTTTGTCCGCCAACACTCTTCTTTCCGTTTCTTGGTCTCCTTTCAAGGACATCTTTGCCTTTCATCACTCCATCTGCACACATGACCGGCCCACGCACATTTTAGTTTTGCGGCTCGGTACCCTACGTCTATCAATTTTGTATTCATATAATAATGACTTTTGATTTACCATCTCGTAGGTATTCTACTTCATTATTGAACTTGCATTTCAATAATAAAGGCCTTGGTCGGATTGGCGGTAGAACTAAAGCATTCCGCGTAGGCTGATGCAATTCCAAGGTTTCTAGTGGTTTATAGTGAACGAATTTGGTATTTATTTGTGCAGTGAAGTGCCGCGAAGTGATCCTTATAATAACAATCGTTAAATTATATCGTTTTTAACACTGCAATTGTGTGTCGAGTGACTTGGACCTAATAGAGTCTTAAAACCTGCGATTGTGTTTAGAATGGTATCGTCAGAATTCGTGGGTCAATAAAACGCAAAACAGCGGCGTATTATTGAGTAACTGTGACTTTCGCTGACATCGACTGTTGAACCTACGTATTCTCAATAAGATATTTGACATTGGTAAGATACCTTCGGGTAGAGCTATATTATAAAAAAATTAAAGTCCTTATCTCAGCGTGTAATTCCATTCCCAGTTGCATTCAAAGCCATCGCTTTAGAGTCAGGGGTATGCTTAGACAATGATTTAGGATGGTAAGTCTGGATAATTACAATGAAGCGACTGCCGTCTGAGCAACCAACTGAATCATACTTACTCGTTTCAGAAACTATCCTTAAGTAGGTTTCCTTGCGATGTTTTCTCTCACCCTAAGCTAATGGTAGAAATATGCACATAGATTTTATAAAACCAGAGGTGTATGCACGTATTCGAATGAATGATTTTAGTCGACTTGATCCTCTAGCATTGTGGCGGGACATGGCTTCCCTCAGCATTCTATAGCGCATCTATCATGGAGAGTGTTCTAAGGAACTGTTTGATCTACTCCCTGCAGCCGAATTCTTACATCGAACCACTCGCAAGCTATTGTCATTCCATCCTCATTATCTCTATGGATGGCGGTCTAATACTGTGCGTTTCTTGCGGAACTTTCTATCACGTACCTCAGTTCTTTCTTTTTTATATGAGAGGTGGCAGACGAGCAGATGGATCACCTGATGGTAAACAATTCCGCCGCCCATGGACACCCACAACACCAGTGGAGTCACAAGTGCGCTGCCAACCTTTTCCTCTTCCCCCCATTGGGCCTCCGGTATCCTCATTCACACGGCGAAACACAGCGCAGGCACTGCTTCATGCCGGTCTTCTGTGAGGCAGTGGTATCACTTCGGTCGAACCGGCCCATTCATGCCTAAGCATGGCTCTCCCACATTTCTCTGGAACGGTTTGGCTGCAGGAGTTTTTCCGGACGGCTACGACTTAGGGACCTTCAAGAGAAGAGCGTACTCTTTTTTAAAAAGGCCGGCAACACATAACCGATTTCTCTGATTTCGCGGATGTTTATATGCGGCGTCGATTACTTTCCATCAGGTGACTCGCTTGCTTGTTTATCCGCCTCTAGTATATAAAAAAAACCTACCGTATGGAACGCGCATTCTTATAAACTTAATTACCATCGCTACGCGTTCAATAATGAAGTAAAGTTAAGTACATATAAGCCTATAAACTGTCCCACTCAGGGCAAACGCCTCCTTCATAAAAATGTTATCGCCACTATGATGGGATTAGGCTTAATCACCACGCTTGCTAAATACGGATCGGTGATCACAAACCATTTACCTCAATGTCGCAAACCCAAGCTATGTCCGAAAAATTCGAAACATACTTTTCGCTCGATCCGGGATCGAACCAAATCTTTCGCGATTTAAAGGTTTCACTGCCAAATACCTTTATAAATCATTTCATACATTGGACAGAATCCGTGTTTTTTTATGTCATAGGTGGCAGATGAGCAGACGGATCATCTGATGGTAAGCAATTGCCGCCGCCTATGGACACCCGGGACACCAGTGGAGTCACAAGTGCGCTGCCAGCCTTTAAGCCCTCTTCCCCTTGATTGGGCCTCCGGTACCCTTACTCACGCAGCGAAACTCAGCACAGTGCTGCTCCACGGCGCTTCAATAGGTTAATTCTGAAGACCACGACATTGCCTATAGGTAAACCGAAAAAGCGAAACACGTGTAAGATGTAACGGACGCCCAGCGCCATCTATTTGTTTCATTTGGTATTAATGTTGCTCTCCCACCGTTAAAAAGTGTGACGAATTTGTTCGACAGCGGAATAATAATTACAAATATTAAACTTATGTGCATTGTATTACACTCAAACACATGTGTTACACACATTACAGTCCCCAGCACTAACAAAGCTCACCTGCAACCGGTTTCGGAATTTACATGGAACTGCCTAAATCCGGATTTATCCGGATTTAGCCGGTGGAGCTGGTTTTGAGCCAATTAGTGCTCGCCTGTTTTGGGCCCTGTCGTGTGAGTCACGAAGAAATGTATAAGTACTAGATCTAACCTGTCTCTATAGGCGCAGGCTAGTTTAATCTTGTGAACTATGACTTAAAACGCTTCTGAGATTCTGAAAAGTTGAGATTTAGAATCGTTTGTGTTATTGTGTTGATGTTTTAACCGTCGATATTATGACTGCTGATTTTGAGTACCACACGTGTGTGTGTGTGCGTATTACTTTTATGGCAATATTTGTGTGTCTATTCTGTCAATGGACAACATTTCAAATTTTTAACATGTCCATATTGTTTTTTTATATGAAAGTAGATATAAAATGAACAGACCCATATTTTTTCTTTTTTCAAAATTTGTCCATTTTCATGCATAAAATAATTATTGAAATTCTTTTTATTCTAAATAGACGTAAGCGCCAAATGACGTCATCGGACGGCTGAATACAGCGATATTCCTTTGCTTATCATTGTTTTAATAAAAAAAAGGTACTACTGTCAAAGGTAAATAATACTAGTGTCAACATTGTCAACGTCATTCATACATTCAACGTTGACAAGTTGTCTTTTTTTTTACAGTTACATGTCATGAGTTTGGCATTACGTAAATTTAAAACTATAATGTGCTAAGCAAAGAAATATTTTACATTCTGCCGTCCGATGACGTCATCTTACGTTTTTTAGTTTTTAATTTTTTTCTCAGTAAATAAGCAATATAAAAAATGAATAAATATATATTCGAGCAGCGGAAAAGTAAACAAAGAATTGGTATTTTTTGTTTCAGAGCTTAGCAATTTTGAAATGTTGTCCATTATGGCAACCTTTTTGCTGTGATGTTCAGTTTTCCTAAGCGCACTTGGCGTAAACATATTTACACACAAATATATACACGCACACGCACACGCACACGCACACACAGGTTTCAAGTGTCTATAGTAGGTGGATTCGTACGACCTAATTTTCTTACCCTAATAACCAGTGACTATACCCGAAACTGGAATTCAAGACCAAAAAAACTACGACAGATACGTCACTGTCAAATCTTTCAATGTCACTTATGTCATTGTCAAATCAATTTTTCAGGTTTTGCTAAGCTTTTTGTTATATACTTCTTTTCTTAGTATAAGCTGGCACAATTCATAATTAGGTTTCCACCACTCCAGTAATTAATTCGTCCAGTTTTGCACATGTTTTAGATATTAGGCGTTAATAAGTGAAATAACTCGTAAGGAAAATGGTCAAATGATATTTTGACAACGTGGATAGTTAACACAAAGTCAGACAAAGACTCAGTCACTCAATAAAACGGTGTTTAGCGTTTTATCGATCTATGGATACTGCCGAAACTACTCTTAACAAAATCGCAGGTTTTAAGACTCTCTTAGGTCCTAGCAAGTTATTCACGTGTCAACTCACACAATAGCAGCGTTAAAAAAGATTCTTATATTAATATCACTTGGTGGCACCTCACTGCACGAAACAACAGCATGTAACTTCAAATGTTGTATCAAATGTTATTAACACCTGAAATGAGACAAGCTCAAACCAGCCTTTCTACCAAAACGTTACGGATGATTAAGTTTTTATTAAAGCGTCTTGTATTTATGTAAAAATAAGTAAATAAAATTACTTCTTTTAAAGGGCTGGTATTTCAATGGTCCGTTAAAAGTTAACAAATCGATAAAATGAAATACCATTAAAGGTAATAGTCACATTTATGCAAGTAAGTAACAATAAGACTACTATCATTTAATTTTGCCGGGTAATACTTTATCCATCTGTTAAATTTTATCAGATGATGGAAAAATCAGCCCTAAATTATTGAATAAAAATTACCCATAAATAAATTACGTCAGCGTATGTTTTTTATAAAATAGGTATATACTATTGTACGATCATTTTATTGCAGTGGCAACTTTGTAGTAGCTTTTTTGGTCTTGAATTCCAGTTTCGAGTATAGTTAATAACCAGTGACTAGTGTATAACTAGTGACTAGCTAAATTCTACAAGACACTCTACCAATTACTGCCGTATAAACTTTGTCAGCTTAAGGAGTTATAGCCATGCATTCTCAGACAATGGTCTGTCCTGTGAGCGTTATTGCGACGGCTGGTTGCCACCCACCATTGTGCAGTGACGGATTTAATTATTGCAATATGTCGCATCCGCTTTGCTATTCTAGGGTTGTATGAAACTAGAACTTTGACTAACAATTAAACAAGGAATATTTAATAAATCAAAATCAAAAAAATATATTATAAAGCCGAACAGAATATAAGGAAAGGACGAGAACCAAACTCTCCAGTGAGCCTAGAGCCCCTTTGTCTAAGACACTAAGTCCCTAGAGCCCTAGCCCTGCCTAACCATGGGTACGAGTATAATTACATAAATAGATAAGGTGAAGAGAGCTTACTCCCGGGTCGCCCAGGGCAGCAAGTGGGAAGAGTCATGACGGTCGGTAGGAGGGGGACCGCTACCAGTCGAGCAGGCTCAGTCGACTGATCATAGTGATGGCTAAAAGTGTCTTGGCCGCAGCAGGAGAAACGAGACCCAACACAGACGGTTGAAATCTGTTTATTGGTAAAATCGTAATGGTTTATATACATGGTTTACATTATTGACACGTAGAAACATATTTGTTGGTGTGTCGTCTATGTAGAGTGCCGGGTGCTCGAAGACGGTCCATCGGTCAGGCGGTGTATGTAGATCGCTGCTGAGTTGCACTGCACGAGTGCCTCGTACAATGGTGATCGTAATTTTAATTTTTGATAATATTAATTAATGTTTTTTTGAAAATGATTTCATTACGTAATCGTCGGTTGGTTGCAGATATAGTGTTTTTGCATAAGCTGCTGAACTGTAAAATTAATACCTCACCTTCTTGAAAAAATCAAAATTAATATCCCATATAAATATCCCCGCTTCCCAATACGTAAACTGTTTAGCATACCTAGTCACAAGACTAACTTTGGTACTCATAGCCCCCTCGCTGGAATGTGCAATGAGTACAATGAAATCGTAAATAAAATACCCAATTTACCAGGACTCGGCCAGAATATTCAGGGAATTTTTTTTATTTTTTTTTGCAGTCTTCCAGTGCTCCCTCATTTAATTTTTAGGTCCGCTTGATCTTTGCTTAGATTTTAAGTTTAAAATTAGTTATAAATTAGCTACAATATTAAGAACGCTATGTATACCTATAATTGGCAAACATATTTGAATATTTCCTTTTTAAGTTACCTACTGTTGTTTGTGATTGTTTTATGTGTATTGCTGTTGGTGTACCTTATATATAAATAAATAAATAGCACTGTTCATTCTTATAAAAATTGTGATTACAGTGACAGTATGACATACAAGGATTATAATCAGTACCGTTTAGATAAATCGTCAAAGTAACACTATCATTTCAGCCAATAGACGTGCACTGCTGGACATAAGCCTCCCACAAGGTTCTCCACACAGATGTGTCCTTCGCCGCCCGCATCCAATGGATTCCCGCAACCTTCACCAGATCGTCGGTCCACCTTGTAGGGGGCCTGCTTACAAAGTAACATTATGGAATGAAATTATTCATTAGAGAACATGCGAGGAGAACAACATGTCCGGGAAAAACGCTCTTCTCTTGAAGGAAGTTCCCTGAGTCGTAGCCGTCGGGAAATACTCCCGCAGGCGAACCGTTCCACAGAACTGAGGTAGGTACGTTACTTTTTTTTAAATTTCTCATAATCACCACAATTAATTCAAATCTTCTGGCGGTGCTAGTGACGTCGATGCGTTACCTTAATAGGACACATTTATCAATAATTTCTGCAACCAGTATGATTGAGAAGAATGCCAGCAAGAGTAACGCTTTTGAAAAATCCTGAAATCTTCTCATCTGAAACAGTTCATTCCACTCCAGTTTTCACATACTCGTAAGATTCCAATTTAGTAGTCATCCTCTTCTCGGAGATAATGTTCCAGCTAAATTATTGGCGTGCCATATAGTCTGGCGTATGATTGGTCGGTCTATCTACTGCGAATTAGGTCTGTAAACTCCTAGCCGCTTGTAATACATGTCTGTATCCGTCAGGGGCATTACGTATGCCGTCAGAGCCGGCGCGCAATGTACTGTGCACATGAATATTCAACAGCGGCCAGCTTGTCGTTACGACATCAAATTGTCGTCCTAATTTCGAGGGCATAGAGCTCATAGTTCAATGATGGTTGCCTGATTGTGCAGGGCTTGCGATTTGGTTGTGCAAAGGAAATTGGAGCTTATTTTTAGAGGAAGACGTATTGTTCCTGTGTAACCTGTTTCTCTCTAAGGTGCATTACTTATTTGATTTGTTTGATGTCTTCTGTCATTGAAATAGAGCTCATAAATGAATAAGACATTTATTTACTGTTGTATGTCAAATTGTTACAAAAGTAGGGTTGTCTCAAGTTGGTTCGAAGATAATGTTCACTTTTGCTTTGCTTTAAGCTGTTAGTAATCATTATACGCCCTATTGGTTTAGTGGTGTAAGTACCGAGACGTGATCTCGGGGTCCTGAGTTCGATTGCCGGGCCGAGCAAAAAGTATGTTTCGAGTTTTTCGAACATAGCTCGGGTTTGTGATCACCAATCCGCATTAAGCAAGCGTGGTGGTTAAGCCTAATCCCATCATAGTAGCGATGACTTTATTTCTATTATGGAGTCCTTTGCTCAGCAGTGGTACAGTTTATAAGCTGATACCTACTTAAACTTATAATCATTATAATTGTGAACATTACTTTTTTTTTTTTTTTTTTTATGCTAGAGGCGACAAACGAGCAAGCGAGTCACCTGATGGAAAGCAATCATCGCCGCCCATTAACATCCTCTCTTGAAGGTCCCTAAGTCGTAGCCGTCGGGAAATCTCCCATAGGTAAACTGTTCCACAAAACTGAGGTACGTGGTAGAAAGTTCCGCGAAAAACGCACAGTATTCGACCGCCATCCATCGAGATGATGAGAATGGAATGACAATCGCTTGCGTGTGGTTCGATGTAAGAATTCAGCTGCAGGGAGTAGATCAAAAAGTTCCTCAGAGCACTCCCCATGATAGATGCGGTATAGAATGCTGATTATTATTAATACTGTCACATGTATTTTTTGCATTAATCACAAAAACGGTTATATTGTATTTTTTTATGTGATAGATGGTAGACGAACAGACAGATCAATTGATGGGAGGAATTGGACCGCCCATGGAACGCGCAAAACCAGTGGAGCCACAAATGCGCTGCCAATCTTTAAACGCCCCCACTTTCGTGACGCCTTTTCCTCATTCAATGAGGAAAAGTTTTCTGAGACCTTGGCATGACCTAGGTCGAGTCAGCCCATTCATGCTGAAGCATGGCCCTTGCACGGTTAATTTATTACTAAGTCTAAAATAGTATACGTACAATCAGCGACACGCCCAGTTACTCCACCGCAGTGCAAAATAGGACTTGTGTCTAAGGCCCGAGGGCGGTCTAAAAGGTTAACTTCAAGTGTCGCCGTGTGTACTTATACTTACCATCGTAGAGTGAAGTCATCAACAAGCCGATTTAATTAGTTTCAGTCTCACCCTAACTTGTAAGAGTTTTAGTGTTGCCACGTTTCAACTGTAATTTTCCCTAAACTTTAACATGTTACACATCATCAGTACACAGATGGGAGAAGAAGAAAAGCCGTAAAACAGTTAAAAATGTTTTTCAAAATGATTGGTAAATGTTTAAGTCAACTGAAAATTGTTAGTCTAATTTAGTTCATTCGTGTTTCGATAGATGACGCTGTGCCAAGTAACATCGCTCTATCTTTTCGTTTTTACTTACCTATACAAGGTAATCGGTGTCAATAAAATAAAAAAATGATATTTAAACGAGAGTGGCTTTTATTTAAATATTCCACTATTGAACGACCCTGATTTGTTCAGTAAAGTCCGAGCCACCAATGTCACTATCATCATTTTTTTTTTATATAGTGGCTGCTACTGGTGTTTCCCGTGGCGAACACATAATAACTCTGCCAATGTCGAGTGATTAGAGAGACACGTTTTTTTTATGGTTATTGACCGGTGTGGCGAGTTTAAATCCTTTTAATATTTATTTTAATTGAGTTTTGCACCAAACACCATCTAAAACCAAGACAGAACAAAACATACACAAAGACGACACAATATTAAAGGGAGATTCTCATGTAAAATTAGAGTCTTATATTATATTTGTAAATAAATTTACATAAATATTCTATAACAGAGGAAGAAGAAAGAGACAGTAAGTAAGAAAAGTTAATGGGACGGGGAATTTAAATGTGAGCTTTATGTTGATCAACACAAGGAATCCAAAACTTTATTTCCGTTTTTTGCCGCTGAGCTTCTTTTGTGATGCGGACTCTAGAAATGGAGGTAAAAGGGATGTAACTATTTACCGATATGCCTTACAAGATTCGCAAGACAAGATTCTTAATGACAACAATAAAAAAGATTTAAAGAGGTCTTTCCCCGCAGTACAACAGTGTTGTGTTCATAAAAAAAATGTAAATGTTGCAATCTAAAAGAGTCCCTTGTTTTGGGGAAAATGACTTAATGTGGTAACATTGGTGATCACGTTTATAGCGTGTAGGTACAAAATTAGCTTCTCACATTGGCATTTAATATCTTAGCTAACTTGGCTAAAGTAATTTTCTATTTTAAGATAAGTGAACACTAATGTTGTAACATAAAGTTAAGGAGACAGAAGTCGATATTGGTGCCGTTACCACTATTCAGTGTGTGGCTGTTCTGTGGAGCGATTAGGCATACTTAAGGTGTCGGGTAGAGAACACTAGTGACGCCAATCGATTTTAATTTTTAGCTACTAAACGGGATCTATTTTAAACTATTTTGGGGTTACAACCATTCGGCAAACATACTATTTATTAAATAACCATGCAAAAATTTTGTTACCGTGGGAGAGCCAAGCTTCGACATGAATGGGCCGGCTCGACCGGAGTGATACCACGGCCTCACAGAAAACCGGCGTGAAGCAGCACTGTGTTGTGTTTCGCTGCGTGAGTGAGGGTACCGGAAGGCCCAATCGGGGGGATAGGGAGGTGAGGTTTAAAGGTTGGCAGCGTACTTGTGACTCCACTGGTGTCGCGGTGTCCATGGGCTGCGGCAATTGCTTACCATCAGGTGATCTGCCTGTTCGTCTGCCTACCTATTACATAAAAAAAATTACTAACAAAAATCACCCAGGATCTTACGTCTGTTAGTAGAACGAGTCGTATCGGTTAATGCCATTCGAAGGTTTCAAATTAATACCTATTTAGTGGTTTTTAGTGTACAAATTTGGTGTTGTATTATGCAATGAAGTATCGCAAACTGATATACATATAAGTTATTTGAATTGTATCGTTTGTAACACTGCTATTGTGTGTCGAGTGAGTTGTCACGTGAACAACTCGCTTAGACCTGATAGGGTCTTCATCGTCGTCAGCCCATTTAAGTCCCCACTGCTGGGGCACGGGCCTCCCTCAATCACATGAGGGGTAATTGCCATACTCACTACGCTTGGCAGACGGGTTGGCGAGGGTTTTAATATAAATGCAGAGTTTTCCTTCTCTGGGTGCTGATGATCATACCAGCAGCTTTACCTTAGTCGCCTTTTACGACACCTCGGTAAGAGTGAGGGTGGTCTATTCTACTCTGCCGGGGACCACACGGCTGATAGGGTCTTAAAACCTGCGATTTCGTTAAGAGTAGTCTCGGCAGAAAACGCTAATTTTCGTTTTATTGAGTGACTGAGACTTTGACTGACTTCAACTGTTGAATACACACTTTGTCAAAATATCACTTGATTTTTTTCCTGACAAGTTGTCCCGCTTAATAACGCCTGAATTCTAAAACATTATAATGGCAGCAGTTCTTCTCAGTCGAGAAGTGGGTTGCCACAAATAAAAGCCAAAGGTCGTGGGTTGGATCCCCACCCTGGACAAATATTCGTGCGGTGAACACTTGTGTTTCTTCGGTGTCTGGGTGTAATATATGTATTTAAGTATATATTTGTGTTCCTCTGTTGTCTGATATCTGTAACACAAGTGCTTAAGCTACTTAGTACGGTATCAGGTCAACGTATGAGATGTTATGTGAATTATTATTATTATTATGTATGTATGTCAGTTGTTCCATAACCACGGCAAATTATGTCCCGGACTTTTGGAAGGCGTGCGTGGGGCCGAAGCCAACACGTAGAGACCCGTTCAATTGACAGTTTTACTATAATGTGATGTGACACCAGCCGGCAACTATCCCTGTATACACTACAGAAGTGTAGCCAAGGACAGTCCCCGGTTGGAATAAGACTATTGAAAAGAATGGACAACAAAATGAACTGGGCTATTGGGTTGAGGTGCTAGTGGACCGGTTAACTGGCACTATGGAGAGGTCAATGATAAAAATCACGTAAAAATGGCCAGGTGGTGACTCGCCACTCACTAGATGGACCCCCTAGACTAGATGGATATTATAATATGCTACCAGGAAGCCAAGCAAAAGCTAGCTACCAGATATAGCAAGGCGGGCAACATTGGTGTGAGCAGCTCAGGGTGCCGAGAGGTGTACACCGCTTTCTACCCAGTGTCTGTGGTCTCTTATTATTATTAAAATAAGAAGAAGGACAAGAAAAACCACTCAAATATCATCATCATCATTTCAGCCATTAGACGCCCACTGCTGGACAAAGGCCTCTCCCAATATTCTCCACACAGATCGGTCCTGGTCTTTCCGTGGTCGTATCGGAAACGGTGAGATCTGCAGGAGAACTAATATCACAGACATAGGCCAAAGGAATGCATGCCTCAAGTGGCAATGATGCGTCCAGAGGATGGCCGTCCGTTGGGGCGGAAAAGTCCTCGAGTGGAGGCCACCAGGTGGACCGACAATCTGGTGAAGGTCGCAGGAATCCTTTGCGGGCGGCTCAGGACCCAAATTTCCTAAAATGTAATTTTATGCCTTCTCATCTTAACGTGTAATACCCGAATGCATCCAAAGCTGTTTGTTTGGAGCCCAGGGTACGCTTAGACCATGACTCAGGATTTGGGGAATCTGACTTTTGCAACCCTTTAGCAGAGGAACCAGACCTACCAAATCATACGTTTTAACTTTTCAGAAACTATGCGAAACGTTCTGGTTTCCACACGATGATTTCCCAAATTGTGTAATACTTTATAATACTTTTTTTTATTTATTTCTTCTCTACTATCTATAGACACAAACAGAGTTACAATAGAGCGATGATAGCTCAATGGATACGAACACGCCTTCCACGCAGGTGGTCGAGGTTCAAATCCGAGCATGCACCAATGGTTTTTCAAATCTATGTGCTTATTTCTAAGATTACCATCTGCTTGGCGGTGAAGGAAAACATCGTGAGAAAACCTCAACGTTTCGAAAAAAGTTTCTGAAAACGTGTAACCATGATTCAGTTGGTCTGGTTTCCCTGTTAAAGGGTTGCGAAGGTCAGACGGCAGTCGCTTCACTGTAATTACAAGACCCCCCCATTCCTGAATCATGGTCTAAGTGTACCTCGATCCACAGCGACAACTTTAGACGCAACCGGGAATCACAAGCTAAGATGAAGAAGAAGAAGAAACATAGTTAGAATCCTATGTGTTAGTTAACGTAGTTTAGATTGCGAGATTGGGATTTGTGATCGGTCGATGCATGGCAAGGAACGTGTAAGAGATCGATATTAGAATTATATAATGACGTGCGAGAGTGAGATAGACGACGAATGGCGGACGACGTGTCAAGACGGTGTACAGACGGCGCTAAGATAATAATTAATATCATCATCATGATCAGCCCATTTGAGTCCCCACTGCTGGGGCTCGGGCCCCCCTCAATCACATGAGGGGTAATTGCCATACTCACCACGCTTGGCAGACGGGTTGGCGAGGGTTTTGATATAAATGCAGAGTTTTCCTTCTCTGGGTGCTGATGATCATGCCAGCAGCTTTACCTTAGTCGCCTTTTACGACACCTCGGTAAGAGTGAGGGTGGCCTATTCTACTCTGCCGGGGACCACACGGCAATATTTAACATAGAATACTTAAATACAAATCCCTGGCTTTATTCCAAACCCCATCCCACAATTTTGGGGGCGAACTAGTCCATGAGCCTGAACTACAGAACTCCAGAGCTCTCGACTCTCGGTGGGGGTAAGGGCACAATCTTCAACTGTTGTACATATAGTCTACGCTTAATGTAGATATTCCCTGACTGCCAAGCTAATAGTAGAAATACGCACATAGATTTTATAAATCTAGAGCTGCGTGCTCGGATTCTAACCAACCATTTATGTTGCGGGTGTCTATCACATAAAAAAACTCGTATGGAAGGCGTCGAACGACTGAGCTGCCTTTACTCTCACATCATAATACTTAAAGAGATGGTCCCAAACTTTCCGAAGTTGAAGTAATACAAACCTTTTGTTCGAGAAACTTCTCCCCTTGCGGCGGACTTGTCTAAATATTTTTTCGATGGCTTCTCCAGAGTTGTATACTTCGAGTTGTACAAGCTTTTTTTATGTTTACAAGTTGTTCTGAGATTTTATGACTTCACAGAATTTCGGGCCTTGCTAAACTTATGTAAGGTATTGATTTTTAAGGAATTCTGATATTCGCCTATCAAACTTTCGTACTTCTATTTGCAGTGTAAAATAAATATTGGAAGTATTTTTCACAACATCACATATATTGATCTGACTCCGAGATAGGTAGGTAGCTCAAGCACCTGTGTTACGGATATCAAAATCAACAGCGGGATTACAAATATATACATATAATACTTTCCTTTTGTAAATACATACTTATAATACATAGCAAACACCCAGACCAATACAAGCAAACATGTTCATGCACACAAATGTTTGTACTGTGCGGAGACCGAACCAGCAACCCTTGTATCAGAGGCAGCGTTCACTATCACTGTTCCAATCGCGTCGTCATATATGGAAAACAGACTATACACATCTCCACTATTTATCTACACTTGTAGCAGCGCTTAGGTAATCCGAAAACACGATTCATCATCATCATCAGCAACCCATACTCGTCCACTGCTAGACATAGGTCTCCCCTAATGCACACCACTGCTCCCGATTTTCGGCCACTCTCATCCAGCCCACACCAGCCAGCCTTCGAATGTCATTATCCCATCTTGTCGCAGGGCGTCCTACACTACGCTTACGGAGTCGCGGTCTCCACTCAAGGACTTTACGGCTCCAACGGCTGTCAGTTCTGCGGCTAATATGACCAGCCCACTGACACTTCAGTTTGCTAATTCGGTTGGCTATGTCGGTGACTCTGGTTCTCTGTCGGAAAACACGATTATGTTACTGTATTCTTTGCACTTGGTGCGGTTCGGGTTTCGGGGTAAACTCATTACCCGGGCTGCATCTCGCGCGTTTCTGGGCGCGGTGTACTTGCTCCTCTGGGAGAGGTTAGGTCTCCCGACACTGCGCAGTTGGGGCGGTCTTCGACACCGGTTGGGGCCTGCCAGCAGCCCTGTCGCGCTAGTCTGTTTAGGAGAGGGGAAGGGGGTAGTGTCTGTGATCAGTCAGTCCCGAGGGAGATGGGGAGATGTTCTCAGCGCGCTCTTTTGCTGACTGTTGGTGCAGGTTTTTTTTAGAGTGTATGTATTTTGTCAGCCCGTCGAGCCATTGCTGGCCGTCGTCTTCCGTTTCCTGCTGGGCGGGCAGGATTCGGAGTTGTGGTCGGGGACAGGGGCGAGGGCGGGGGGACCGAAAACTCAAAACGCTTGCGCAATGCAATCGATACCTAGCGCCATCTATTAGTATAAATAAATAAATAAATAAAAATTTTATTGTGTGTGTGCGTGCATGCGTGCGTGCGTGCGTACGTGCGTGCGTGCGTGCGTGCGTGCGTGCATGCGTGCGTGCGTGGGAGCGTGCGTGCGTGCGTGCGTGCTTGCGTGCGTGCGTGTGTGTGTGTATGTAAGAATACGTGTGGGTGTATGAAAGAATACGTGTGGGTGTATGATTATATATTATAGTAATATATGTTCTCGCAATTCTTAAGAAGAGACCTTTGTTTTAGACATACTAGGTTAAAAATAAAAATTGTCAAGAAACAAGTTATAAGTGGAGCCGGGACATATCCCGAAACAAAGTGAAGGCTGGCTACTAGTATATTATTACTTCTAGCTTAAGGTGATGGGTTGGGACCACTAGTGACCTACCCGTCACCTTAAGAAATTCTCCGGAGTCTGGAAGTTGGCGGTCTTGTACCTCCGTACCTTGGAAAAGCACGTTAAGGCGTTGGGCCTGCGCTCGATCCCTCTCCGGTCTTGGCTCTCTGGTGTCCCATTGGATTATCAGCGCAAGGGAATAGATAGTGCACTTCTGTTTTGCGCAAACACTTGAGCACTATAATCAATCTTGCGTAAGTGTCTGATCATTGAAATTGACCGCCTTAGCCGAAGTCGGTTGGAGGATAAGATTATATTATTACTTTTCTCCATCAGGTAAGCAGACGTGCATCGGCCGCCGAGACCATCTATTTTTAAACACCACTCCGCCTGAAACTCAAGTGCTGCCAGTTACAGAAACAGCCTCTAAATTCGCCTAACACAATCACTCTCATGAATAATACCGCTTGTTCTACATCAGACGTTCTCTTACGGATGTTGCACTAAAATTCATTAGCAGATTGGAAGACCACGAGCATAAATATTTAGCAATCTACTCTAATACATTAGAAGCAGACGGCGTGGTGAATTATGTATCAGGATGTGGTGTGGGTAGTGAAAGATTGCGATTCGCAGTTTCGCACCTTATGTTTTCGCTTTGCAAATTGAGGTTCAGGATAGAATATAAATGACGCATTTTGAAGATGATTTGATTCGGAAAGGCGAACTATTATTTTACTCTCGAATCATAAACAGTGGTGCATCCTACCGGCGATGACGTTAGGTAGCTGATAGGTGAAACAAAAGTCCGTAAAAGAAATTACAAATTCATTAAATGATTAATTAATTATACATTTAATTTTTACACTTACTTAAGGCGACGGGTAGCCCTTACTAGCGATACCAATCGACTTAAATCACTACTACTAAACCGGATTGGCAAACGTAATGTAGGGCGCCCTCTGGCTAGGTGGAGGGACGATCTGCGCAGGATGGCTGGCAAGAGCTGGATGCGAGAAGCCATTTATAGATCACAGTGGCGAACAATTGGAGAGGCCTACGTCCAGCAGTGGACTGCGATAGGCTGATGATGATGATGAAACCGGATCTATTTTAAACAATTTCGGAGCGGGAGTCTCTAAGCAAACATGTACACTATTTAATAATTGTGCATTACTTTTTGATCTGGTTTTGCAATCGCAATTTGGATTAACGCCACAAGTAGCCGTTTTAGGCGGTAATTCAAATTTCGAGTGCAAAAGCAGACCCAAAAGTTAAGTATATGTATTGAATAAGTAGTATAAGTGTCTTCCGAGAGGCTGCAGCTTCGAAATTGTTAAAAAGATATCCGGTTTATTTGCTAACAATTTAAATCAACTAGCGTCGCTAGTGTGCCCTACCCGTCACCTTAAACATCGTAACTAACTTAGACGTCCTATATAAATAAATAAACATCCCCAGCGCTCGAAACGAACGAAACGTCCGCTTCCTACGACAATCAAGGATGATATGGCTGCCAAGCGTACCCTATGCTAAGATTAAGCTTTGGGTACTTATTGTCCCATAAATATGACTGTCAGTTCTGCGGCTAATATGACCAGCCCACTGCCACTTCAGTTTGCTAATTCGGTGGGCTATGTCGGTGACTTTGGTTCTCTGTCGGATTACATCATTTCTGATAGGGTCCTTCAGAGATAATCCGAGCATAGCCCTTTCCATAGCTCTTTGAACGACTTTGAACCGGTGGACTAGTCCAGCCGTGAGTGTCCACGTCTCGGCACCGTTGGTGCCGTAAAGTCCTGGAGTGGAGACCGCGACTCGGTAAGCGTAGTGTAGGACGCCCTGCGACAAGATGGGATGATGACATTCGAAGGCTGGCTGGTGTGGGCTGGATGAGAGTGGCTGAAAATCGGGAGCAGTGGCGTGCATTAGAGGAGACCCATAGGTCTACAGCAGTGGATGTGTGTGATTTGCTGATAATGATGATGATGATGAAATATGACTATGGCTTTGTATTTGCTTCTTATTCTTAAAACATGACACCTTCACCAATAAATCATGCTAGGAAGTGTCAAGAATCTACGACCCCCGTATTAAGAAGGTGCGTTCTTATCCACTGAGCTACCATTCCATCGCTGTAGCTACCAAACAATATGTGTTACAAACCATATTGCTACTAATTTTAGTCTTGATTTTGCAATACAAGCTAATCTAAGTGCAGAGTTTCTAAAAAGAGTATTTTCGAAAAACACAGGCGTCAGCTACATACAATGGCAGAATGCCCTGCGTGGGATAGACCACGGACAACATTGATCGCGGCCTTGGGAGATGGGGACCTCTCTCTACCAACCGTCCTAGAGAAGATGGTTAGTAGCGAGAGTACTTAGGTGGCAGCAGCCTCCTTCTGTGAGAAGGTGATGTTGCAGAATGAGTCTGCAGAGCGGAAAAGAGAGCGAGATCCACTCTCACTCCGGCTTCGTTGTGGACGGGGCGAACGCGCCAGAAGAGAAGCTCGTCACAATAACGCTCCGCCTGGAGGGTCTCGGGTGGTAGGTGCGGGGGCATCGGTTGTCCCCTAAAGAGACACCATATGAGGAGAATGACGCGCTGAACGCGGGCGCGAATTTTTAAAGTCAAGGAGTGGGTGTTATTATTGTACCCCCCTGAGGCGGCCTGCCCATTTCGTCTGGCAGACGTTGGCCGTAGGCGAGGTCAAACGGACTGTTGAGTCACCGTAGGCCTCGTCTATAAATCAACAGCGAGCGTCGGAGGGTTTTTAGCGGGTAAACCTCTGGGAGTCCCACACACCCCGTCAGACCTTACAGAAAGGTGCCTAAGCTACATGTAAGCACACCAACGATATTTGGCTAGCAGTTGAAGCGGTCGGTGCCGTGTGGTCCCCGGCAGAGTAGAATAGGCCACCCTCACACTTACCGAGATGTCGTAAAAGGCGACTAAGGTAAAGCTGCTGGCATGATCATCAGCACCCAGAGAAGGAAAACTCTGCATTTATATCAAAACCCTCGCCAACCCGTCTGCCAAGCGTGGTGAGTATGGCAATTACCCCTCATGTGATTGAGGGAGGCCCGTGCCACAGCAGTGGGGACTTAAATGGGCTGATGATGATGATGATGATAAAGCGGTCGCCGTGGTCGATATCGCGGGACTTCTCCCAACATCAGTGCAGAGTTTCGCTAGATAGTAGTGTTTGTAAACTTTATGTCAAATGAATTATTTAATTATTTTTTTTTGCTGTAATCGCTCAGTTTATCACTTCCGCCATCCATTGCTTACTATTTCGTACATATCTGTACCTTTTACATACGATGAATAACTTATGTGAGAATTTGTCGTCAAATGGAATAAGCATTGCTTAATTGTGATTGATTGAGGAGTGTGCCAGAATGTTTTATCATTTGTACTCGGAGAGACGGGGGCACGTGTTAGTGTCCTTTTGATTTGATTTGATTTATTTATTAAATGTGATAGCATTGAGATCTCACATTTGTTTGACCGCGGGTGAGCCACGCTTTGGAATTAATGGACCGGCTCAAGTGACACCCACGGCCCACGGCCTCCCAGAAAACCGGCGTGAAGTAGCACTGCTGTGTTTCGCGGCATGAAAAAGAGTACTGGAGGCTCAGTCTGGGGGAAAGGGGGGTTTAAAGGTTGGCAGCGCACTTGTGACTCTACTGGTGTCGTGGGTGTTTATAGGCGGCGGCTTATTGCTTACCATCAGGCGATCCGTCTGCTCATCTGCCACCTATCTCATGTGAACTCTGGCACTAAAATTACTACACTGGCTATTAGTGGTCGTAGCTGTCTTCTTCTTCTACTTAGCATGTATTTCCCAGTTGCATCCAAAGTTGTCGCTTTGCAGCCTAGGGTACGCTTGGACCATGATTTAGGATTTGGGGAGTCTGATTATTACAATGAAGCGACTGCCGTCTGACCTTCGCAACCCCTTAACAGGGGAACCAGGCCAACTGAAATCTGAATCATGGTTACACGTTTCAGAAACTATCTGAAGCGTCTATCTACTATCCGAAGAGGGGTTAGGTGTACAACCAATGGCTTAACGTGCTTTTCGAGGCACAAGACCGTCAACTTCCAAACTCCGGGCTTACACTAAAAATTTCTAACCGAAAACTTAGGTACAAATTTCTTTTTTTAATCAAACCGGAACTATTTTAAGCAATTTCCGGGTTACAATCTCTCGGCAAATACCTATACTATTTATTTTTTAATACTTATAGTTAACTGTTTGGTTTGCTTTGGCACTGAAATTTTGGATTACCGAAAAAATGTGGCCGCTTTTGGCGTGAATCATTTTTTCGCGTACAAAAACGGACCCAACATTTGTGCATGGTTATTTAATATATAGTATAAGTGTTTGCCGAGAGATTGTAACCCCGACATGTTTAAAATAGATCCGGTTTAGTAGCTAAAAATTAAAATGGATTGGCGTTGCTAGTGTGCCCTACCCTACCCCTACCCGTCACCTTAAAGTGCGACCCACTAACCTCATAAAATAACCTCAGTGGCTCAGTGGTTTTTTAGTTTAGGTTTTTTAGTTTGGCTTAACAATATCTTAAAAGCCTACATTAAGATTGCCTACTTAATATTGTTCTCTAGACAAAATTAAATTAGTTAAAGCATCCATACTTAGTTAGGTACTAACGAAGTCTAGGTAATTACTATTACTAAAACCTGTGCGGATAAAGAATGGGATCAGAAATGGCGGCGCATCTATTCACTTCTCGCTCGCACACTATTTATCTTTATCCGCACAGGTTGTATGTTGAATTTCTTTTAAATTCCACAATCTTTTTCTCCTCTCCTCCTAAGGAACTGGGGTGGGCGAGAACAGATTAACCTACTTTTGAAACCTGGTTAAGTGGGAACTGGATAAGTGAAAAACCTGTATTATTGGGCAAAGCAATAAGGTTCCGGCAATTTTTCATCGAATTTATTTTATTAACTTTAATTAACATGATAGTTTGCTTACCGATTACATTATTACCACTGTTGGGACTCTTTGAAACTGATTAAATGACATTTGAATTCTCGTACTTTTTCGATGTTTACCTCTATATTTGGGACTGATACTCATTCCCGGTACAAGTGAGACAATTTATCAGGTTGGGACAGGTTTGTCACCTATGTTTACAAATGTAACAGTACATTTCTACCTTAATAACCGAGGCCTTGGTAAATGAGAGAACTAAGTTTTGAACCTATCTAATAAGGGTTTTCGCGTGTGAAAAATTCGCTAGATGGAGTACTATAGGACTGAGGTCCATATACAATGTGATTGGTTATTTTTAAACGTGATCTGTCAAAATGTCAATTTGACAAACTATACAACCAATGCGGTTGATGTTGGACCTCAGTCCAACAGTACGCCATCTAGCGGATTTTTCAAAAACCCTCATTGGAAAACTCGATAAATTAAAAACCTCTATAAATGACACATAATCCTTTGTCACTCCCAATTAATCGAATTTTACTGTATAAGCTTGTACAGTAGTAATATATTGTAGTTAGTAATATATTTAAACTATCCTTACTAATATTATAAAGGCGAAAGTTTGTTTGGATGGATGTATGGATGGATGTTTGTTCCTCTTTCACGCAAAAACTACTAAACGGATTTTAATGAAACTTTACAGTAATGTAGCTTATAGATCAGAATAACACATAGGCTATAATTTATAAAGATATATAAAGACCTTGCTTTTATTCGAATTACACGCAGACGAAGTCGCGGGCAAAAGCTAGTTTATATATAAATTTATAAAGAGAATCCTACAGACAGCGGCAACGCTTACCTATAGGTAATCAAACACGAAATGCTTGCGCGATGTAATTGACACCTAGCGCCATCTATTAATATGAAGTAGAACTAATGTCCCGAAAGTAAGGGCGGGCCACTAATAAAATATAAAGAGCAATAATAGAAGCGAATTTGCCGGGAATAGGAAAAACCATTTCTCTAATTGTGAGTGATCGGGGCAGAGTGTTAGAATGTTTTATTATTTGGGTTCAGGGGAAAGGACACAAGTGTATGCCCCTTCCAATCAATTGCCTTGTCGTATTAGATGGTAGGCTAGTGTTGTGGCGTGTCGTATCGATAAATTTAATTATATTTGGAACACCAACAGCCTGATTGTCATGAATTTATGGTGACAAAGTTTTTATTACTAATTCACTATTAATAGGTATACGCATATGGAGTTTTATTTTGGTTTAAATCTCGCCATGCTACCGTTGCCGGGCCCTGGCAGAAGGGGTAGATCAATAAGGCATGGTTTGATATCATAAGGGGTGACATGCCAAGAAACTCACCACTATGGAAGCCTTAACCATGCAGAGTTTGACGGGTCCTGGCAGAAGGGGTAGACCAATAAGGCATGGCTTGACATCATAAGGGGTGACATGCCAAGAAACTCACCACTATGGAAGCCTTAACCATGCGGAGTTTGGGCATGGCTTGACATCATAAGGGGTGACATGCCAAGAAACTCACCCTTATGGAAGCCTTACTCATGCGGAGGTTGAAGGGTCCCGGCAGAAGGGGTAGACCAATAAGGCATGGCTTCATCATAAGGTATGACATCCCAACAAACTGACCACTATGGAAGCTCATGTGGAGGAGTTGCAGTAGGAAAGCGGACCCTGGACTCCTGAACGTAACTGGGACAAAATGCTAAAATGAAGAAGATATTTTCTATTTTCAGTGGAGACAAGGTCTCCACTGAAAATAGAAAATATCTTCTTCTTTAGAAAATATTAAGAAAGAAAATATCTTCTTTCTTAATATCGAAAATTAGTCCATGTTAGAAGGAACACCTCTCTACCTCGTACGACAAAACTATGGAATAAACTTATCAAACTTACCACCATGGAAGCTCATGTGGGAGAGTTGCAGTAGGAAAGCGAACCCTGGGCTCCGAAGCGACAGTTTCAGACGCAACTAGGACAAAATGCTAAAATGAAGGAGATATTTATTATTTTCAGCAGAGACGAGGTCTACTAATAATATCGAAAAATAGTCCATGTTGGAAGGAACACCTCTCTACCTATCTATCTCTCGACAAAACTATGGAATAAACTATCGCCTGCAGTATTTCTGGACCCATACGACCTGCAAACCTTCAAGAAAAACTTTCTTATCCTTTTTGAAAGATCGGCAGCGCACTTGTGACTTCTCTGGTGTTCCAGGTGTCCTTGGGCGGTGGTAAACGCATACCATCAGGTGATCTGTCTGCTTGTAAAAAATAATGTCTATCTTATAAAAAAAAGAAACAAATTAAAAGTTGCTTAAGACAAAATTTTGAAAATTGCAGGTTGCATCCCATTATGTTTTCTGGCACTCCCGAGCTAATGGTAGACATATGCACATAGATTTGAGAAATCCAAAGGTGAATACTCGGATTTGAACCACGTCCGTATGGAAGGCGCGTTGTAATCCACTGAGCTATTGCATTAGGTGCTCCTGAAGTTGTCCTACGATGATACAGAGAAATTACTCATTGTCCCCAAATAACTATTCATCATCAGCAACCCACACTCGTCCACTGCTGGACATAGGTCTCCCCTAATGCACGCCACTGCTCCCGATTTTCGGCCACTCTCATCCAGCCCACACCAGCCAGCCTTCGAATGTCATCATCCCATCTTGTCGCAGGGCGTCCTACACTACGCTTACCGAGCTTAAATAACTATTACCTAATTTTAATTATTAGCGTAGAGTGTGATTAAGTTTAAGTTGTAATTTATTGCTTATATGATTAAAGTTTCTAAGACCTATTTTTAGCCTCAAAACACAGGTCACTCTAGTTCAGGCAAAATGTTAAATATGTGTACTATTACATAAGATTTATTGATCAAAAGTTGTATTAGACATAAGTTATTTGAAATAAATATTTTACTATTTTTTATTATGTAATTAACAATTTTCACGACGCGACACAATGAGCTCATTTTCAAAATGGTTGTGCGAAGACGTTTACTTCCTGAGTACGTTCAAGGAGGTGTGAAACAGACAAGAGAACAAAACTGGAGCCTGAACAACTGAAACAACATCTGGCTCTTCAGTGCGAGACTGGGAGTTTAGCCAAGTTCGTCATTGTTGCGGGTAGACAAGTTCCCTTCAAATTAGGGTGACGAGGTGTCTTAATTTCAAAGGATGTGTATTTTTACTATTTTTATGTAATAGGTTATTTACAGTGTGAGAGCTACGCTTTGGCATGAATGGGCCGGCTCGATGTGTTTCGTTGCGTGAGTGAGGGTACCGGAGCCACAATACGAGGGAAAGGGGGGTATAAAGGTCGGCAGCGCACTTGTGACTCCACTGGTGTCCTGATGGTAAGCGATTGCCGCCAACCATGGACACCCATGGTTGGCGGCAATCGCTTACCATCAGGTGATGGACGCCTGCAACACCGGTAGAGTCACAACTTGATTTCTATGATGAAGGCATTTGCCCTGCAGTGGGATAGTATATAGGTTGATACTTTACATTACTTTACTTTATCTGTTATTATTTCATAAACTATGTATTGTCTTTCAAAAGGATCTCGGTGGAATCTTTAATAGCTATACAAAACAGCTAATAAAAAGTTACTTTTTAAGTAAATGGTTTTTTTTGTATGATAGGTACAGACTAACAGACGGATCACCTGATGGTAAGCGATTTTGCCCCCATGGACATCAGCCACACCAGAAGGAGTGCAGATGCGTTTTTTTTATCACCCAAATACGGTAAAGCAAAAAGGAGGGTTATGATTTTGACCGCTATGTATTTATATATGTATGTATGTATGGTTGTTCATCTGTTCTCTCATAACTTCTAAACTAGTTATCGTATTTGAACAAATGAGGTGTCGATAGAAGCGTCTTGATTGTCTATTGGTTAAAGGCCACATGACGTCACGTTAAATTTACTTCGTCACGTTAAACTTCACGTTTAAATGTCGTAGGTGTATTAAAGATGATTTTGTAAGACTGTCCTGAATCCTAAATTCGGATGTTTGGTTCTCCTACTTCTTTGTTTACATGAGTAGAGTCTTATGAAACTTGTTTACAATAATTCGTTGTGGCACTTTTATGTACTCCTGAAACTTTTATACCAACTGTGTAATTGGAATCACATACTCATCAAATTCTGCTGCCTATTTCGATGTAGAGAGATACAATTGTTATGACTTTCCGACATATTTAATTTAGTTGTATGGAAAGTTTAAAATAGTTTTATCGCGATTTTTACTCATAGGCGGCAGAGGAGCCGATGGATTAATAATCTGTAATAATAAACAATACGACCCGTTTGGAACAGTGGTAGTGAACGCTTCCTTTGGTTTAAGGATTGCGGGTTCGATCCCCGCACAGTATAAACATTTGTGTGCATGAACATGTCTGTTTGTATTGGTCTGGGTGTTTCTATGTATTATAAGTATGTATTAACAAAAAAAAAAGTATTATATGTATATATTTGTAATCCCACTGTTGATTCTGATATCCGTAACACAGGTGCTTGAGCTACCTATCTCGGAGTCAGGTCAATGTATGTGATGTTGTGAAATATTTATTTATTAAAAAAAATACATACATAGCTAATAATATATACATAGATGCTTATTTTTATAAAGTAATCATCATTTCAGCCAATAGACGTCCACTGCTGGACATAGGCCTCCCCCAATGTTCTCCACACAGATCGGTCCTGTGCCGCCCGCATCCAATGGATTCCCGCGATCTTCACCAGATCGTCGGTCCACCTTGTGGGGGGCCTGCCACGGCTGCGACTTCCTGTGCGTGGCCTCCACTCCAGGACCTTTCCGCCCCAACGGCCGTCTGTTCTCCTCGCTATGTGCCCTGCCCATTGCCACTTGAGGCATGCAATCCTTTGGGCTATGTCTGTAACCTTATAAGTTTTAATGTAATGTTTTTTTTTCATGTGATAAATATTTTTTTTTATTGAATAGTGATTAAAGACTCCCCCAAGATCCTTTTGAAAGACAAAACTTAGTTTTTGAAATAACTAGGTATTCGAAAAAACATTTTTTGTTTCAAATATAATATGCTGTCAATATTATGGGACTGGCCCATTAATTATGGTTTAAAGTTCTATGCGCACAACGTAACAGGGAAAGCAATTTCGTATGCAAATGCTAACAAGTTTGGTCGTGATACCCGATTAATTGCAATGGTAAATTGGATTTTCAAACTGTGTACTTGAAACTGTTGAACGAATTACCAAAATCGAATGTAAATACATTAATTTAGATACTAGATAAACAGGTATTTTCAATGTTGATATTTTTATATGTTGAAGCCAAATTCAGAATAACACAATGGCTACTCTCGCTGGACTATCATTTCATTGTACTTAAGTAAAACAAAAAAAAGAAAAATGTTTTTTTTGTTATTTTATTTTATTTTAATTATTATCTTATGTTTATTTGGTGATTGCAAGAACTCGGAATCTTAAGACTGTTCTCTGGTTTCCAAGATTCAGGCTTAGCCTAGTTTGGAAACCCCTGTTGCTTTTTTATGCTGAATTCTTGCAAAGCACAAATACTTGGTTTACTTATAATGTTGTGTGTCATTTCTTTCTTACTTGTGCATTGAAATAAATTATTATTATTATTTATATAAGATTTTATTGAAGGGAATTTTATCATATTTACAGTTGATTTTTCCCTTATCCCATTTTGCACCACCTACCCCTCCTCCTCTGCTATCAAATAACCTTGATCTACAGGTTGTCTTGCAGAAATCATTTTCAGCGATAATACCACTGAAACTGTAGACAAAATTCCTGTAATGTCGAGTACTAAAGTTGTGTATTTTTTTTTAATAAAGTATATCTATCTAAGGGAGAAATTATTTATTTTAGATAGATAGATACACTTTATTGCACAAAATTGACAGATCTTAGTCTATGGTATTTATGATCAGAGATTTATTTTTTTTTTTGCATTAATCAACGCGAGCAAAAGCGTTATTAATTTGTTATGCCGAGTGATGACGTCACAGGAGGATTTTTACATTTTATTATTTTTCTCCTTTAATATCTGTTTCGAAATTCTAAATTTATTTTTCTTAAACTTCTATGAGTCTAATCTAGAAACAGGTATTTTTCATTTCGGAAAATGATTTTTTCTCGTATTGTCCATTGCATGCCTCAAATGGCAATGAGCAGAACACCTTGCGAGGAGATCAGACGGTCGATGAGGCAGAAAGGTTCTCGAGTGGGGGCTTCGGACAGGAAGCCGAAGCTGTGGCAGACCCCCCACAAGGTGGACCGACGATCTGGTGAAGGCCGCAGGAATCCCTTCGATGCGGCGGCACAGGACCAATCACTGTGAAGATCATTGGGGGAGGCCTATGTCCAGCAGTGGAGGTCTATTGGCTGAAATGATGATGATGATGATTAATATTACACCTTTCCGTCTCCATATCATCTCATCATATATAATCAGAAAGCAGTCGCTTACAACACCGCACATTAAAGTATTATATTTGTAATTCTTCGGTTGTCTGATATCCGTAACACAAGTGTTCGCTACAGAATCAGACATCAATCAATGTATAAAATTAATTTGTGATATCTAAGACGCCCACACTCCTATTTCCATCGAATACCCGGCACCCTGGTCAGGTTTCAGTGCAGAATCTCATTTAAAGCCTTTAAAGATCACATATAAAAATCAAAACCTAAAAACATTAACACAACTGATGGTACTTTTATTTTCAATATCTACCCTCCTCTACTATCAAATATCCTTTAGCTGAAAGTTGTCTGGTTGAAACCGCTTTCAGCGATAAGACCAAATCGCACATAATCAGTTGTGTATTTTGTGAGTAGAGCTCATTGGAGCTGCAACGCAAACCTCAAATGTCCAGAACTCCACAAACGCTGTACCTAACCTGTTATAAGTGGGGACACTTCGCGCGAGGCGTATCAGCTCTCCTTCCGTACGAGAGTGCCCAACTGGCTCATGGACAATACGACCAAAAATAATTTTCCGAAATTAAAAAAAAAACTATTTCTATATCAGACTCATAGAATTTTACGAAAAATAATTTCAATTTTCAAACAGATATTTATGGAGAATAAAAAAAAATTTAAAAATCCTTCGGCACGTCCTCAATCGGCATTGCTATTAATAACGCTTTTCGCCGTCCCCGCAGAATAAAATGATAACTGCCAATATCTTAATTTTAGTGTTATGCCATTTTCGAGATCTGTGGGTGGTAATACATCTGCTCAATTTTTATGGGATTTTTATAGAGTTAATTCACGAAGTTACAAAATGTTATAATAGTATTCATAGATTTAACACATGCCATAAATTACGAGAAAAAAAATTTAATTAAACATTATCGAAATGCACTCTTACTTGTTAGTATGACAAACATTCATATAATTATATTCTCGTAAAAATATTTCAACTAGATAATGATAAACGCAGTTATCATTTTATTCTCGGTCAAAACGAACCGATCGCTACGTATATAGTTGGGTAAGCAAAACGACCTCTAGGGTTTGAACAGTAAGGCATAATATCATCTCATTCTCTCCCATAGATTTTACGTAAGAGCAATTGCAATAGCAGATACGAACTTGCCGGAGATTCCCGCGTAGTGTTATTGTTTACTTTCATAGTGACAGTGTATCACTGTTATTCTATGCGTCTTTGCGTAAACAATGCAAATTTTTTGAGTGATTTATTCTGAGTGAAGTGTAATAGTTTTTACTAGTTAATTCTTTAATAATATAAACGGTAACTAATAATTATGAACAAACAAAGGCATGCGCGTTTAATCGCTATTATGAGTAACATTGAACGGATTGAAGAAGAGACAATTAATCATTTTAATAGTGGTAAGTACCCAGTTTACAATTGTTTATCAAATAAAAGTATTAATATTTTACATTAAATGCGTGATTTTTCCATGTTTGTATTTATAATACGTACAGGTACCTATGAGATTTTTTATTGGCGTAACAGTTATACCTACTACAATAATAATAATAACCGGCAATGCAGATTTAATGTATTATTAAGCGTTAAATGATTATGATGGAGTATAAATTAAGTTGCCTAGTTAGGTACAGTCAACCCTCTATGCAGAGGGTGTTTCAATAGGCGTCACAGACAGCCTTCTATGCAGAGGGTGTTTCAACGCGGAGGAATCAGTCACACACGTAATCCTGGAATGCGATGCTGTGACCACCCAACGCGAACAAATCCTCGGATATTGGTGAGTCGCTCCGCGAAGCCTGTGAAGCTCCCAGGAAACTTCTGTGCTTCTGGGCGGAGCTGGGCTGGCTTCAGTAGTCAGTCGACCCATCACGTACAATGGACCGAATGAGAGTCTAAGTGCGGAAAAGGGAGCCCACATTACATTACATTAGGTACAGTCAACAGCACGTCAAGCTATACACCTGCTGTACGATATTAGCTCTTATGTACTCGGCATAAGCGGTACAAAGTCCAAGGTGTATAGTTTAAAAAGGTCCCTATGTATTGTTGTCTGCTTATGTACTGTTATTAATTTAATATTATAACTATTATTATTTTCAGAACAACATCTGGGACAAAATAAGGATGTGGCTATTACGACATCAGATGCAGTAATTACTGAAACGCGTGAATGTTTGAGTAATGGTAAGTACCTAGTCATAATGTATATTATTGTATTTATTAAGATATATTTTAAGTTCAATCGTTTCAATCCTCCATGTGTTCAACATCATATTAGAGTAAAAATCACACTGTATACCTATTTATCATAATATTTTTTTTTTCAGAACAACATCAGGCAGAAAATATCAACGTGACTTCTACGACATCAGATACAGTTATAACTAAAAGTCATGAATATACTTTACGAGAGTCGAAAAAAGCTATTACTTATTTCGAGGAAATCGAAAGAAATGGAGATTTCTCACCTGATGTATCAGAGTATTTGCCAAGCCCAGAAAGAATGAAAATATTACAAGAATGCGAAAGTCCATTCAGTGTTGGAGGGAACTCAGATTACATAGAAGCAGCCAGTCAGAATATACTAAAAACACCATCAACTGTTTCTAACATATCTTTAGTTTTAAACACAATCGATTTCATAGCATCCCCTTCAGATATATATATAGCTAATAAGCTACATGACACTCCTA
Organism: Marasmia exigua; assembly: GCA_019059595.1. Taxonomy (NCBI): domain Eukaryota; kingdom Metazoa; phylum Arthropoda; class Insecta; order Lepidoptera; family Crambidae; genus Marasmia; species Marasmia exigua. The sequence continues at coordinate 14,803,859 of CM032485.1, forward strand.
AAATACTGACTCCTACTACAGAATGTATTTTTGATTTAAAACCACCACTCGAAAGTAATGGGCCATTGAGGTACAAAACAAAGCCGTCATCAAAAAGATGCCTTAATATAATATTTCAAAATAATAATCAGCCATCCACCTTTGATATTTCAATAGATAACCAAGAAGTTGAAAAAGAAAGAGAACCATCACCGTCTCTAGTCGATTTCGTTGCAACATTACAACCTGAAAATATTTCTGACCATAATACAGAAAACCAGTTGGAGATGAACAAGTTCGAGAGGAACAAGTTGGAGAGGAAAAAGTTAGAGAGGAGCAAGTTAGAGAGGAACAATTTGGAGAGGGGCAAGCTGGAGAGGAAGAAGTTGGAGAGGAACAAGTTGGAGAGGAACAAGTTAGAGAGGAGCAAGTTGGAGAGGAACAAGTTGGAGAGGAACAAGTTAGAGAGGAGCAAGTTGGAGAGGAACAATTTGGAGAGGGGCAAGTTGGAGAGGAACAAGTTGGAGAGGAACAAGTTGGAGAGAAACAAGTTGGAGAGGAACAAGTTGGAAAAGAACAAGATGGAAAGGAACAACCCGAAACTATTATAGTTCAAGAATCGACACAAAATAAAAATACCAGAAAACGTAAGCAAAATTTAAACGAAAGACAAGATGTTAAGAATAAAAGATTAAAAAATTCAGGAGAAGCCTATAAAGGATGTAGATCGAAGAAAATATACGACAAAAAAGTTTTAAAACCTGGTTGTAAGTGCACGAAGAAATGTAGCGAAAAGATAACCAATGATCAAAGAGAGTACATAATGCAGCAATATTATAACATAGGAGATCACGAGAAACAGTGGCAATACATAGTAAATCATACATTAGTCAAAGATGTCAAACGAATCACTGTAGAGCGAAAACGTACCCGAACTCAATCAATTACTTACTTCTTTACAATAGATTCAAAAAACGAACAAGTGTGCAAAACCTTTTTTATAAATACTCTAAGCATTTCACACCAAACTGTTTATACGGCACTAGAAAAATCTAAACCGGACGAAAATTTCATAGACAAACGAGGTCGACATGAAAATAGGCCGCGTAAGATGCCCATTGCAACAGAAGAAAGCATCAAACAGCACATCCAATTGTTCCCCACTGTTGAATCTCATTATGTAAGAAAAGATTCGACAAGGCAATACCTCTCAGAACTACTTAACATATCCAAAATGTATCGCCTTTACAGAGACTGGTTTGAACAGCAAAGATTCGACTTCCTTTTGGCTACTAAACGTCAGTACGAGACGATATTCAACACCAATTTTAATTATTCATTTTTTAAGCCGAAAAAAGACCAGTGCTCTCAGTGCACTCGTTATCGACAAGCTGATTCAAAAACTCAAGAAATATTACAAGAAAAATATGATAGTCATCAAAAAAATAAAGAAAGAGTACGACAAATTAAAAAAGAAGAAAAAGAATCTGTTAATCCTACAGAAACAACTATAGCAATTTTTGATTTGGAAAAGGTTTTGAGTATCCCACAATCTGAGGTCGGATCGTTTCACTACAAAAGAAAGTATCCGGTTTATAATTTCACTGTCTATGATGCTACTCAGAGTACAGGTTATTGTTATGTTTGGCATGGCCAGATTGCTAAAAGGGGAGCAAATGAAATTGGTAGTTGCATATGGCAATTTCTCCTTAATGAAAAGCAAAGAGGCATCCATAACATATCATTTTACTCCGACGGTTGTTGCGGACAAAATAAAAATAGATTTATTTTTGCTCTATATATTTTTGCTGCACAGAAGCTCGAGTTGAATATCACACACAGATTCTTTGAAACCGGCCACGGCCAGAGTGAGGGGGATTCCATGCATTCTAATATTGAACGTGAATTGAAAAACAGAGTTGTTTATACGCCTGATCAGATGTACACAATCATTACAAATGCAAAGGTTCATGGAAAAAAGTATCAAGTTAAAGAGATGACGCAAATAGAGTTTTACAATATAAAGGAGTTAATAGATAATAAGAACTGGTTGAAAAATGTGGATGGCCAAAAAATATCGTGGACTAAAATTATGGAAGTAAATGTTTCACATTCAAATCCATCAATTTTAAAATACAAATACAACTTTGATTCCGAATTCTCACAATTAAATACTGAGCCTGTCAGAAGAATAAGAAGCAAGCGGGGTACCAGCCAGATACCAAGCCCAAGTCCTGGATATGTACTTGAACTCAAAACGTTATACGCCGAGTCTATTCCAATAAGTAAAGCTTTATATGATGATCTTATGTACCTCTGTAAGGCAGGAGATATTCCAAGTTACTATCACGGTTTTTACGAGTCATTGACTTATGACCGTAGCGTAGCGTGTTCCAGTAGCAAAAGTGATGATGAGGAAGATCATTACGATTAATCATATTTATTTTATTTCTGCACGTCAGTAAATAAGGAACTGATTATATATGATAAATAAAAGACTGATCACAAATCGTGTTATAGAATTGTTAATTTCTTCGGTATAATAAAAAATAATAATTATGTCTTTGCTTAAATGACAAACTGTGATTCTAAGACTTACTTTATTAATAGGTACAAAAAAAGGTAATATAGAATAAAACTGTTGATTTATCTCATGGTGTTTTAATTATTTTTTTATGTTTTCATTTTAAGGACTGAGACCCTATTTAGTAGACTTTAGGAGTTTAAAAATGAAGACTAGGTTCCAAAGTTAAATTTTAATACAAATAATTGAACTTAATTGAATAAAACTAATGTGGATTAACATGTTACAATTTTATTATGACATCAAAATAAAGTCCTAAATAGAAAAAAAAATTACAATATGTACGAGAATAAGATGATATGAAAGTATTATCATTATCATTTGCACTCTAAAACCCAGTAGAATAAAATGACAAGTTACGAGTGCTCTATTTGACTCGGGTCAGGCGGTACAGAGAACAAAATGATAATGGATATTATAGACTTTAAATGGTTACTTACTTTTATTATTATTTTATTTCTTGAATAATATCTCTATTTAAATATTAAGGTACGTACCACTAAATTATTTCTAACAAACAAAAAATCCCTTTTTTAAAAAGTTATCAATCATAAGCCTATGCCCAGTATTTAAGGAGCAAAAGACAAATATATGTTTTTTATTTTTCCTGAAAAGTTGCATTTTTGTAATTATCATTTTATTCTCCGGGGACGGCGTTTTGTTCACTCTCCGGTCGAGCCGGCCCATTCATGCCGAAGCTTGGGTCTCTCATGGTCACGTCTGTGCAAACGCCACCTCCCCGTCCGCCTTCATTTGCGTCACGTCCTCTCTGACGAGGAAATGCTGATAAACCCTGTCTTGGAAAGTTAACATTATACGACACTACTTTAATTATTATACAATTGGAGCGTAATCGTATTTCAATTATGACTTAACAGTACAAAATACTTCTCATCATCATCAGCCCATTTAAGTCCCCACTGCTGGGGCACGGGCCTCCCTCAATCACATGAGGGGTAAATGCCATACTCACCACGCTTGGCAGACCGGTTGGCGAGGGTTTCGATATAAATGCAGAGTTTTCCTTCTCTGGGTGCTGATGATCATGCCAGCAGCTTTACCTTAGTCGCCTTTTACGACACCTCGGTAAGAGTGAGGGTGGCCTATTCTACTCTGCCGGGGACCACACGGCTTATGTTATACCATAATATTTTAACGCACTTTGCCTATTACTTCACTTTCAGATTACTGTCTCACGGCCGCACTCAGAGCCGTCATTTAAGCTAATATTCATTAAGGTGACACGTAGCACACTAGCGACGCCAATCGATTTTAATTTTTAGCTACTAAACCGGATCTGTTTTAAACAATTTCGGGGTTACAACCTCTCGGTAAACATTTATACTATTTATTAAATAACCATGCACAAATGCGGACCCAACATTTGTACGCGAAAAATTGATTCACGCTAAAAGTGGCCGCTTTTGGCGGTAATCAATTTTTCGCGTACAAATACGGACCCAAAATTTGTGCAAGGTTATTTAATAAATAGTATAAGTGTTTGCCGAGAGGTTGTAACCCCGAAATTGTTAAAAATAAATCCGGTTTAGTAGCTAACAATTAATAACGAATGGTGTCGCTAGTTGGGGCTACCCGTCATCTTAAGTTACATTTTCGCTTGCACGACAAGAATCAGTTCAGTCTGCCAACCTTCTTTAAATTTTCTTTATATCAAAACGAATCAATGTTGCTACAAGCAAATCTGAACTTTCTGATCTAACAGTTAAGCATAATTTTCTGTGCAACAGGTATTAAGGTTCAATAGGACTGACATGACTCTGTTAGACAAAAGTCCTTAATTTTAAATTAAAAAAAAAAAGAATAAAAACAATGAAACGTTTGCGTGATGTAATCGACACCTAGCGCCATCTATTGGTTTAAAGTGGAACTAATGTCCCGAAACTCTAATTGATTACGCCTACCGCGGCCAAATTGGTGGCAGTAAATCTCCTACGGCGGAAATCTCAACGTTCAGCCATGTACGCAGAATATTTATTGTGCTCAAGTGTGTGCTCCGACACAAGTTCACTGTCTATTCCCTTACCTTCATATTTCGATGTATGCATATTATGTCGTCATCGTATCGTGAGGTATAGATATCCCTGAACAGCAAAGCGGATGCGACATATTGTAATAATTAAATCTGTCACAGCACAATGGTGGAACATCCCTCGCAATAATGCTCAGCATTTAGGAGGTTGCTTAATAGTAGGGTTAGTACGGTGCTAAATCATCAAATGTATATACTAGTACGTAGATGTAAATTGAAAGTAAACTTCAGTGCTGGATTCGACTAAGCTCTTTTTTTATATGGCTCTACCCAAAGGTAATTTGCCAATGTCAAGTAATTTATCGAGGATAAGTAGGTAGTCAACAGTCGAAGTCAGTCAAAGTCACAGTCACTCAATAAAATGCGGGTGTTTTACGTTCCATCGACCTACGGATTCAGCGGATATCACTCTAAAAGCAATCGCGGGCTTTAAGACTCTATTAGGTCCAAACAAGTTGTCACGAGATAACTCACTCGCTCTCACTCACTCAATAGTAGTCATCGTCAGCCCATTTAAGTCCCCACTGCTGGGGCACGGGCCTCCCTCAATCACATGAGGGGTAATTGCCATACTCACCACGCTTGGCAGACGGGTTGGCGAGGGTTTTGATATAAATGCAGAGTTTCCCTTCTCTGGGTGCTGATGATCATGCTAGCAACTTTACCTTAGTCGCCTTTTACGACACCTCGGTAAGAGTGAGGGTGGCCTATTCTACTCTGCCGGGGACCACACGGCTCAATAGTAGTATTAAGAACGATATAATCCAACGATTCATATTATTAAGATCACTTTTCGGCACTTCACTGCACAAATAAACACCAAATTTGTACACAAAAAACTAATTTAAAACCTTTGAATTGCATCAGCCCACTCGGCTTGTTTTAGCCCTACCCGCCGAATCCGACTAAGCTTTAAGCGTGGAATAATCTATGATATAACATCAGATTTGTAGAGAATGGCAGCGCTATACCATAGATTTTATATCGGAATAAAACAATAGCGGATTCGACCAACTTGACAGTTATAAAATAATAACTATCCGCAGGATAATTTACTTCGTTACTAAGTTTAGCCGTGTGGTCCCCGGCAGAGTAGAATAGGCCACCCTCACTCTTACCGAGGTATCGTAAAAGGCGACTAAGGTAAAGCTGCTGGCATGATCATCAGCACCCAGAGAAGAAAAACTCTGCATTTATATCAAAACCCTCGCCAACCCGTCTGCCAAGCGTGGTGAGTATGGCAATTACCCCTGATGTAATTGAGGGAGGCCCGTGCCCTAGCAGTGGGGACTTAAAAGGGCTGACGATGACGATAAAGTTTAGATAACGGAGGCACTATGCATAAAATTACTATCATAACTGGAATGTACGGTACAAGAATAAAAAGGTTCGTCTCCTTCAGGTGATGGGTAGGGCACACTCGCGACGCCAATCGATTTTAATTTTTAGCTACTAAACCAGATCTATTTTAAACAACATCGGGGTTACAACCTCTCAGCAAACACCTACACTATTTATTTAATACTTATAGTTAACTGTTTCGTCTGCTTTTGCACTCAAATTTTGGATTACCGCCAAAAGTGGCCGCTTTTGGTGTGAATCAATTTTTCACGGACAAAAACGGACCCAGCATTTGTGCATGGTTATATAATAAATATTATAAGTGTTTGCCGAGAGGTTGTTACCCCGATATTGTTTAAAATAGATCCGGTTTATTGTGCCCTACCCGTCACCTTAAGTTTAATTTTCAGTTATACCAACATACCGTTCTAAAAAGATCTGCCAACCTTCTATAAATTCTCTTTACATCTAAAGGAATCAAAGTTGCTACAAGCTAATCTGAACGTTCTGATCTAATTTCTTAGCATAATTTTCTGTGCAACACGTATTACTGTGACAAATTCACAAAAGGTAATAAGTGCTCATAGCATATCAAACGAATCAATTTGAAAACTGACGAACCTTTTCGTTCTTTGACTGTACAACAACGCATCAAACAACCATCAGCCATCGATGCAGAGATCAAGTGTATGCGTAAACACATGTACTATCTACAGAGCTACCATCGATTTCCTAAACCCATGTCTTGTTTCGAATCTTGATCATATATTCTTGAGACTTCGAAACATGGCAGTTTCGGGATCAAACCTTAGTATCCCTTCCGGAATAGGTACGAAGAATCTTTGATACCTTATTAATTTCAAGATTGTGGGAGCTATATTAACTTTCTCGGTGAGTACAAATAATATAATTTATTATGTTCCCTTTGTGGTAAGACTGATCAACCTCCTGATTTTAGCGTGCAAATTATTTTTATGTGATTGTGGCAGACGAGCAGATGGATCACCTGATGGTAAGCGATTGCTGCCACCAATGGACACCCGCAACACCAGTGGAGTCACTAGTGCGCTGCCGACCTTTAAACCTCCCTTTCCCTGATTGTACCTCCGGTACCTTCACTCGTACAGCACAGTGCTGCTTTAGGCCGGCTTTCTGTGAGGCCCTGGTATCATTCCGGTCGAGCCGGCCCGATTGTGTATCATCATCATCATTTCAGCCAATAGACGTCCACTGCTGGACATAGGTCTCCCCCAATGTTCTCCACAAAGATCGTTTGTGCCGCCCGCATCCAATGGATTCCCGCGACCTTCGCCAGAGCGTCGGTCCACCTTGTGGAGGGCCGGCTGCGACTGCCCAGCCGAGTTGGATTCGTCGATCGACCTCTTTCTGGAAGTTGGACTTTTTAACCGACTTTAAAAAAGGGAGGAAGTTCTCTATCCGACTCGTATATATATTTTTATGTTTGTTAGCCGTTTACTTTGCCATTTACGAACCGATTTAGATTATTCTTTTTTAATTGGAAAGTAGATAGTCCCGGAGGTACCATGATAAGGATATCAGGATCTGACGATAGAATCCTGGAAAAATTGAGGGGATCCCTCAATTTATATAGGCACATGATGCCGTGTGGTCCCCGGCAGAGTAGAATAGGCCACCCTCACTCTTACCGAGGTGTCGTAAAAGGCGACTAAGGTAAAGCTGCTGGCATGATCATCAGCACCCAGAGAAGGAAAACTCTGCATTTATATTAAAACCCTCGCCAACCCGTCTGCCAAGCGTGGTGAGTATGGCAATTACCCCTCATGTGATTGAGGGAGGCCCGTGCCCCAGCAGTAAGGACTTAAATGGGCTGATGATGATGATGATGAATGTTTTAGTAGGTTTTTTCAAAGTTGCACCAGTATTTACGATTGATTGAATTTACTTTGTGGCTCTGCTGATGATGAAAGGTCAACTCCTCAACGGTAAGGAGTTAAAGGATAACTTTTTCAATACTGTACTCACAATTAGTTTGTTAGTTATTTGGAGGGGGTGTGGAGGGGGGGGGAGGTCTGCCTTACAATGAGACACTAAAATGCATGAAAAAAGGAATTCATTTTTGGATGCGGTGTTTTTACGTAGAAAATTTTAAATGTATTAAGTGTAGATTGTAGTATACATTTATTTTAATCCACTCATTTGATAACCCATATAACTCCAAATGAAAATGGCCATCCAAACCCAGCATTAGCCCATTCACAAACAACCGAAACCCGTTTTAATCCCCTGTATCTCTGCTATATACAGGGTGCACCTGTACAGCTGCATCGCCCAGATTTGGCTAAATCCGATTCCATTTGCCTAATTCCCGGGCCCGCTGTGTAATAGTGTTGCCGGATAATCGATTGTACGTATATTATTAATCGATTATGCAAATGGGGCCTAAATAATCTTATAATCAATTGTACTATCGATACTTTCGATTGGATCAATTAAATCGATATTCATTTTAAGGCGATATTTTTTTTTTATATGAGAGGTGGCAGACGAACAGACGATTCACCTGATGGTAAGCAATTCCGCCGCCCATGGACACCCGCAACACCAGTGGAGTCACAAGTGCGCTGCCAACCTTTTCCCCTTCCCCCCATTGGGCCTCCGGTAACCTCACTCACACGGCGAAACACAGCGCAGGCGCTGCTTCACGCCGGTCTTCTGTGAGGATACTCTGCGAGATATAATCGATTATAATCAATTAATCGTTTAAACTGGACGCTACTATTAAATTGGTCGATACTAAAATTTAAGCAGATACTATTGATTAATCGAATAGTCGGATTATTGGATATACTCGTCATTTTTATAGAAGATGTCACAAAGGCATAATATAAATGACGATTATATCTTGAAAAAGTTGCCGATTAATTGATTATAATCAATAGTGTCGGCTTAATTGCAGTATCAATTTAATCGATTTTAACGTCAATTGAAACGATTATAATTGATTATGTTGAGCAAAAATTTAAATTGATTTAATCGATAGTATCGATACTATCGATAGTGCAATCAATGATTGGATTTTTAAGGGTGAAAATAATCGATTAATCGATTGTCGATTATTCGGCAACACTACTGTGAACGTATTACAAAGCCTGCTAGTGGGATTAAAGTATTAAACCATGAAATGGTTATCGTGGCCCGATTTGTAACCATTTATTATCTATACTATTTATGAAGCCCACGGCCACGACAACGCTTATAGGTTAACACTTGCGCGATGTAATCGACGCTCAGCGACATCTATTGGTATGATTTGGAACTAATGTGAAACGAAGTGAGGGCGGTCCACTATTGTAATAAATAAACCATTCTTGTCATTTAAGTAATCATTAACTGTATAATAAGCTTTTTTTCTCCAAAGTTACTAATTTTAAACAGGCTAGGAACACTTTTATTGGATTACTATCTAGACTTAAGTTCTGTAATGGATTGTACTCTGTCTGTGTTCTTTAAACAAATACATAAATAAAAGCCATGTTCTCGTCGATATGTGCCGTCCTATTACTACAAACAAAGATATGGTAAGCCGGCAGAAAACCAAAATCACCGACAGAGCTCGCCGTAATAGCAAGTGTAGTGGCAGTGGGCTGTCCACAGCAGTTGTAGAATTGACAACCGTTGAATAAGTAAGTAAACATTTATTGACCAAAAAATGTTTTATATTTTCTGCTCTGGATTAGAACCGCGCCGTAGTACCCTCGTTCAGCGATTTTGCGCCCTGCGCAAATAGATATTACACAGCACCAACATCATTGTATCATCTTTAATATTAAGAAAACACTCCTGTTATAAGTATTATATTATTCTAAAAAGAGCCTCCTCTCACAACACAGGGTGACCTTATGTGAGAGCAGTTTAAATATTGCTAAGTATCAGTGTTTCTTGAATAAACGATATTTTCGTTTTCATAGTAATACATAGGAAAGAAATAATTATTTGATTATTTCTTAACGTAAACTATATATGTATTAACATAAACAAGTGACCAAGGAAGAAAAAGGGAACAAATTGAAGTGGTCAACAAGGTCCAAGCTCAGCATGTGCTTCAGCGATTTGGAGCCTTGAGTGACGAAATCAATTTTTAATGTGACTAACAAATAATGTGACAAAGGACAACAAAAACGACAAAGGGAGTGGACCAGGATTACCAGCGTGGAAGAGCTTTTCCGTCTCGCAAAAGATAAAGAGAGGTTCACTAAACTGGCGGCCAACCTTCAAGACTGAAAAGGACGAGGACAATCCTTAACTAGATGGACCGAGTGAGAGGAACACCCTGAAACAAGTTTTGCTCGGTTGCCAGAGACGCGATGACAAGGCACCGGTGGAGGCAGACCACACAAGCGAGGTGCAACTGATGATCATGATCCTCAGTCATGAGGGAGCAACTGCAGAGAGAAAATGCTATGTGGTTAATAAAAAGTACAGCAAGTTGAAACGGGGTAAGGAGGTATGAGGCCGAGTCAGCCCATACATGCCGAAGCGTTGTTCCACGAAGAGACATACGTAGATATTGAAAACAAAACGTACTCCAGGGAACACAATTAAACACATTTACTTGCCAAATAAGGTTTTACTACCAAACAACTTAATTTTAGTACAAGTCTATACGCTCCGTTCCGAGTGTCAAGGCAGAATACCCGTAACCACTCCGTTCGTCAATACACGAACTTTTAAATTATTTAGTAATACAATTTTATTAAAATCAAATGTAAATAGAATAATTATAGTTTAGTAAAAATAGGAAATATTATTATATCTAAGTAATTATTATAAACATTATACATTATTTGCTTTCATTCGGCCTTTTCTGACCTCACACGCGTCCTCGCGTGTTGGACATAACCTATTTTTTTTTTTAAACAAAATCAAGGTAAAATAAAAAAATAGAATATCATAAGATTGCATAGTTTGCGTAAAAAAAAAACAAATTGAGAGTTACATAGAATTACACGACAACATTACAATTATACGAAGACACATTAACATCTGACTAATTGGCCTGAAATTACAACTTTTTATTTTTATTTTTCTTTAACATTTAAGGATAATAAGTTTTAAATTGTAACACCATTTACGTAATATTAATCCTCATAAAAGCTTTCACTTTGCATTTCATTTATCCATCTGACTACATTAATGCATAGGTAGGTACCCCTCATAATAACTTTCATTATTTATTTTTAGCATCTCAATCAATTGCCATTCAAATTAATTAAAAGTACCTTCAAATCCACATCAAAACACAACAATTTACACGCTCAATAAATCTGGCAAAATATCAGATATAACAGCGTTAATTACGCAGCACAAGGCAAGTATCACCACACAAGACTAGCAACGCCACGCAGGGCTAGTAACGCCACAAAGGGCTGGTTAGTAACGCCACACGGGGCTGGTAACGCCACACAGGGCTAGTAACGCCACAAAGGGCTCGTTAGTAACGCCACACAGGGCTAGTAACGCCACGAAGGGCTGGTTAGTAACGCCACACGGGGCTGGTAACGCCATACAGGGCTATTAACGCCACAAAGGGCTAGTTAGTAACGCCACAAAGGGCTAATTAGTAACGCCACAGATGGCTAGTAACGCCAAACAGGGCTAATATCGCCACACAGGGCTAATAACGCCACACAGGGCTAATATCGCCACACAGGGCTAGTAATATACAACTTAATGAGACTAATAATATGATACAAACAATATCATGACTCACGTTAACACTAATTTTAGTACAATATTTACAAATCTCCTTGTTCATTGACACTCATGCTACTGTCGTTAGAATCGCTATCTATAGGGTCATTAGAGAATACTAACCACGGATGGATTTTGTCAACCGCGAATATAGCTTTATATATCGGTCTACCTTCCTTCTTGGTTATAGGGGTATCTTCAATTTCATACCTATCGTTTTCTAAAATCCTAACCACTCTATATGGCCCACTGCACTTAGGAACCAATTTTTTGGATTGTCCAGGCAAACAGGATCCAACCTCGCGCTCTACTCTAACAAGATCTCCAATTTTGTAAATGTGAGCGGGTTTACGTCTTTTATCGAAATTTATTTTTTGTTTCGCTTGTTCATCTCTATTACGACTAATAACCTCTGCCCTAATTTCGTTGCGGTCTTCGCACCTATTTATCTCGGATACGACGGAATTCATAGCTCCATCTGAAACACCTGTAGGTGCAACACCGAATAAGATCTCAGCCGGGCTCTTCCCAGTACCCTTATTTACGGTGTTGTTAAGGCCCCATTGAACTCGGGGTATCATAATATCCCATTCATCATCAGGTCTTTCATGATTTATAGCGGTAAGCGCGTCGACAATGGACCGATTGTAACGCTCAATCTGTCCATTGGCTCTGGGCGTTGCAACTGCATTTATAATATGAGATATCCCTTTAGTTTTAACGAATTGGTTAAATTCTCTACTAGTAAAACTAGTTCCTTTATCAGTAACTAATTTACGTGGAACACCAAAAAGGGCAAAATATTCATCAAATACGTTAATGGTAGTCTTGCTTTTACAATTCTTAACTGGCCTGATATAAATAAATTTTGTAAAAGAGTCGATAATTGCTAAGATGTAACTATTCCGCTTTTTGCTACATGGAAACGGTCCACAATGATCGGCATGAAGCATTTCAAAAGGTTTGTCGGGTTTTGGGATAGGGTGAAGCATACCTTCTTTGGGCCCACCCGGTAGCTTATTATGCGCGCAATTTAAGCAAGCCTTGCAGTATTTTTTGATAAATCGCCGCATGTTTTTAAACCAATATACTTTACGTACTCTTTCGTATGTTTTGTCATAACCAAAGTGGCCAACATCATCATGATTACTTTTTACTATTTGCCATCTTACTGACTTCGGAACCACCCACAACAGCCTGACAGTGTCATTTTGTTTTATTACGCGGTATAATTTATTGTTTTTAACAGTAAAGTTGTTCTTAATTTCGACGATGTTAGCACTTTCAGGATCTTTAATAATATCTACAATACGTTGCAACTCGCTGTCAGACTGTTGTACTGTTTGGAGCCATCTCTCATCGAATACATCAATTTTATTTACATCCAACTGAATACTGAAAACCTGATCATCATCATCGCGAGATGGAGGATTCTTTGCGTCGATTGGATTCCGACTCAAGGCATCCACGTGTGCCATCTTGGCACCTGCGCGGTATTCTATTGTAAAATCAAATTCCTGCATGGAAATCCACCATCTCGCCACTCGAGGTATCAAGTCTCGCTTAGTCATCGTACTTTTGATTGCATTACAGTCCGTTACTAATTTAAAGGATGTACCCAGCAAATATACTCTAAACCTATTTAGAGCTGTAACGGCGGCAAGAGTCTCCAATTCATAGGAATGAAACTTTTGCTCTTCTGGCGAAGTTTGCCGGCTGTAATAAGCAATGGGTTGGAGGCCCTTGTCACCATTTTGTAAAAGAATAGCTCCCACGCCCAGTTTGCTCGCATCTGTGTGCACTTCAAGACTAGCGCTTGGGTCATACAATGCGAGAATTGGGCGGCTAACCAATTTTTCTTTTAGCGTTTCGAAAGCTATCATTTGTTCTGGACCAAAACGCCAAGGTTCGTTCTTTTTTGTGAGGACTGTTAAGGCCCGAGCTATAGCCGAGAAATTGCGTATAAACTTACGAAAATAGCTCGCCAATCCGACAAATTGACGAACTTCATGCACGTTTTTTGGGATAGGGAATGACTTAACAGCCTCAATTTTCAGTTTACCTGGGCGTATACCACTCTCTGAGATCTCATACCCTAAATACTCTATATTTTTCTGAAAAAATTTACATTTATTAGGATTTAAAGTCAAGTTTGCTCGTTTCAATAGTTGAAATATCTTTTCAAGCTTATCTATACCTTCGGTTATAGACCTAGATGGGATCAACAAGTCATCCATATAAGCCAATGCCAGGTTAGGTTCCGCACCCTTCAACATAGAATTTATTGCCCGCTGAAAGACACTTGGGGCATTGGCTAGTCCGAATGGCATACGGTTATATTCGTATAAGCCGTCCGGAGTAACGAATGCCGTTAGGTGTTTGCTCTCCTCTGCTACAGGCACTTGATAGTAGCCTGAAGCTAGATCTAGACTAGAAAAGAAACTATTGCCACCTAAGCAGTCCAGTCGATCTTCAATTCGTGGTAAAGGGTATTTATCTTTTAGAGTCTTACGGTTTAATGCACGGTAATCAATGCATAATCGTTTTTGTCCGTCCTTTTTGTTCACCAGAAGGACTGGGCTTGCATAAGAAGAAGAACTTTCACGAATTATACCGTTTTGGAGGAGATCGCCTAAAATATCTGATAACTGCTCTTTTTCTTTCAAAGACATTCGGTAAGGGTTATAAACTACCGGTGTATCATCCTTTAGTTTTATATTCATCTCTGTTAAACTGGTCTTTCCTAACTCCGATAAATTTAAAGCAAAACAATCTCTATACTTTGTTAATAACTCAACAAATTTAGTTTCTTCTTCAGCTGATAAATTAGTGCCAATCTGGACATCTTTAAGACCCAATGGGCATGACTCAGAGCTTGACTTTGTCGTTAAACCAATATACGGTTCTACTACCTCCTCATATCCTACGCCTCTAGCTAAAGTCTGATCATTCAAAAGTTTCAAAACAGTTTTGTTTAAATTAGTAACCATGACGTAACCTTTATTATTTTGAAATGTATACAAACCCGGCAATACTATATATTTATCTGCATCGCTACAGCAATAACTAGTTGGAACAAAAAGAGATCCTGAAAATTCATCTGACGTAATCACTTCAACGGGGGACGTTGCACAAGGATGAAGGGTAACGTTATCTTGCAAAGTAAGTTTAATTTTTAAAGAATTTTCAGAACAGCTTTTAGCAGGTGCCTCATAAAAGATCAAACTATCCGAGGTTTTATACATTACTAAATTCGGTAATTCAGTGAACGTTTGCCCAATAATTATGTCACAGGGCATGTAATGATCCGAGACTACAACTAAATCAACTTTTGCACTTACGTCATCAATAGCCACTGTACCTTCAACGGTCCCGACTGGCTTAACACTTGCATTACCAAAACCTCGCAAGTTCGGAAGTTCTGTGTTACTTTTAAAATTCCCGTATATTTCCCTAGCTAAACTTTCTTTTAAAAGAGTGCAATTGCTACCTAAATCTACAAACGCTTGCCTACTCTGACCTTCTAATTTCACCGCTTTGAAATATTTGTCACTGTCGGTACCATTCGAATTAATTCGCATTACAGTTTTATCAGCGGGTGGAGCAGTAATTTGAAGTAAATTGTTAGGTTCATTGTTGCCATCAGATGGATTAAAGAAACTATGGCCTCGGCTATTTCGACAATCTTTCGCTATGTGACCTACCCTCCGACAAATATTACACCTTTTCATAGGTTTTGTACATTTAGTGCGTATGTGACCGGCTTCTCCACAATTAAAACATATTATTCCTGATTTAGAAGCGTCAATAGCGTTACTGGATGTTGCGTTAGACTGTGATATTGGATCCTTATTCCATGGTACTTTACGCCTTTGCGAAGAGTATCCGTCACTTTGTGCTAAAGTCCTTAAGTATGACAAGAGCTGCTCAGGATCCTCAAAACGGCATGCATTTGCGCTCATTCTCACAAATTTGTCATCTATGCCGTGCACCAAACACCCAACTGCTTTACGTCCGGTAATCTCACATTTATTGATTAAGATCATCTTTTCATAATAATATACGTCCAAAGGTTGACCTAACTTACAACGGACTTGCAACATCCGTTGTAAGAGATCACCATAGTTTTCAGTGGAAGGAAAAGCAGATTTCAATTTCACCATCCATTGTTCCCAACTAAAAAGAAGTGATGGTAGTCCTTGATACCACCGCTTCGCAAGTCCTGTTAATTTTGCCAATGCATAGTGACAAATCTGCGTTTCATTCCACGAGTATATAGTAGCACATTCATTTACTTTATGGATCCAAGATTCAATGCTTTGAGATCCATCATTAGGGTCAAACTCGGGTATAACATTTATGTGCGTGAAAGATGGTACTGGAATAGACGAATTATTTATAGAAGTTGCGACGGCACTGTTGACCCCTAAATTAGAAAGTGAACTATGACTCTGAAAATTATTATTAGGTATAGAAGTCACGTTTGACTGTGCCCCCAACAACGGAGGAGTTTGTGTTTGGAGCCTACTAGGACGCTGAGGCGAATTAGAATTATGTTTTTTAGTTTTTGTGATAATTTTATGATGTCTATGCTTTGATCGTTCTTTAGACCTCTTACTATGTTTATAACGTTTAGACCTAGTTCCTGATGAAGAAGAGGAAGAACTAGTTGACTGACGACGGCGACGATGTTTCGATATGTGTCGCTTTCGGGAACGTGAACGTCTCTCAGACCCCATAGTTAGCAATTCGGATTAAATTAATATATTTTACAACTTAAAACAACTGACAAAAAAATATAATCCAACAATAAACAGTAACTGAAATCACTTTGAATATCTTAAAACTAACTCTTCTTAAAAATGTCATGTATTCAAAACAACATTAATTACCACTTTAATGATATCAACAAATTATTAGGTATTCTTTCTGAACAAATATGTTTACTTGACTAAAGAAGAATAGAACGTAATTAACTCAAGGTCAACGATTGTAACCTGATAAAATAGGTAAGTTTTATGCCAATCAAAGGTTTTTACACTGCCAGTTTGTTATTATTTAACCGCACGTAAAATTATCACTTTTTATTAACACTTATATTTTTCAACCACACTCGCTCAACAAGAGGAACTATCCACACATATCACAATAACCGCAGATCTGCATCGAACTCGAACCGTTGATAAAAATATTCAAATGACTCACAGTTTTCACCTATATCAGGAATCAGCTTAGCGGGTATTTCAGGCTCGCGTTGTCATCTTCCCTCTTCTGATTGAAAACAAAACGTACTCCAGGGAACACAATTAAACACATTTACTTGCCAAATAAGGTTTTACTACCAAACAACTTAATTTTAGTACAAGTCTATACGCTCCGTTCCGAGTGTCAAGGCAGAATACCCGTAACCACTCCGTTCGTCAATACACGAACTTTTAAATTATTTAGTAATACAATTTTATTAAAATCAAATGTAAATAGAATAATTATAGTTTAGTAAAAATAGGAAATATTATTATATCTAAGTAATTATTATAAACATTATACATTATTTGCTTTCAATATTCTATTATAAAAAATATGTTTGATATGTCTGAGTGAGTTCGAATAATATAAAAACAATGTAGGTAATCGGATAAACAATCCAAATATATTTGCCTCCATTCTCTATAGGAATTTAAATCGTTTAAATTTTGATGTAAATAAAAAAATCATTCAGGACAATTTCAACTCTATGTGCGTAATCAAGTAACATATGGGATTCAATGTATTAATTTGATGGAAAACTTGAATTAAGTAGTTCGTTATTGCAATATTTGTCGAAACTTTTGTTTGATGTAAATTAAAAATTTATTCAGGCCAATTTCAACTCTATGTGCGTAATAAGTAACATATGGGATCCAATGTATTAATTTAATGGAAAACTTGAATTAAGTTGTTTGTTATTGCAATATTTGTCGAAACTTTTGTTTGATGTAAATTAAAAGTTCATTCAGGTCAATTCCAACTATATGTGCGTAATTAAGTAATCTACATATGGGATTCAATGAGTTAATTTGATGGAAAACTTGAATTATTAAGTTCGTTATTGGAATATTTGTCTGCTACGAGGAAGGTTGGCATTCTCGGTTGAGGAATGCTACCAATGTGTTTCCGAACAGATACGACTTGGTAATTTTCAAGAAAAGAGATTATTCCTCTCTTAAGAGCCGGCAACTCATCTCTGATGCCTCATGTAATGCAGATGTTCATGGGTGACAGTAATCCGTTAGCATCAAATGCGCTGTCAGCTCGTTTGTCCGCCGTCATCATCATCAGCCCATTTAAGTCCCCACTGCTGGGGCACGGGCCTCCCTCAGTCAACGTGAGGGGTAATTGCCATACTCACCACGCTTGGCAGACGGGTTGGCGAGGGTTTTGATTTATATGCAGAGTTTTCCTTCTCTGGGTGCTGATGATCATGCCAGCAGCTTTACCTTAGTCGCCTTTTACAACACCTCGGTATGAGTGAGGGTGGCCTATTCTACTCTGCCGGGGACCACACGGCTAATGTCCGCCGTAAGTAACATTAAAAAAATAAGTAAGGTAATGCCACTGATTTTATGTCAGTGAGCATATCACTTCTGCCTTTAGAAACATTGACAGAGAACCCTGATAGAAATCTGACATTATACTATTATCTACGGATAGAGATTGGTCGAATAGAGCCTTAGTTCAGTAAATATTACTATGGGATGTCAAAAATAATATTCAAAATAAATGCAACTTCCAGAAAGAGGTCAATCGACGAATCCAACTCAGCTGGACAGCGTTCGGAAAGCTACGCAGCATATTTTCAGCCCATCTACCGCAGTGTCTCAAGACAAAAGTCTTTATTGCGTGTGTGTTGCCAGTGATGACATACGGAACCGAAACGTGGCCGCTTACACATACAATGTGCCGATTAAGGAGGCTCAAAGTCACCCAGAGAGCAATGGAGAGGGCTACGCTCGGAGTCTCTTTGCGTCATCGTATCAGAAATGCTGAAATCCCCAGGAGAACTAAGATCACAGACATAGCCCAAAAGATTGCTTAGACATAGTCTCAAGTGGCAATAGGCAGGGCACATAGCGAGGAGAACAGACGGCCATTGGGGCGGAAAGGTCCTCGAGTGGAGGCCACGAACAGGAAGTTGCAGCCGTGGCAGGCCCCCAACAAGGTGGACCGACGATCTGGTAAAGGTTGCGGGAATCCAATGGGTGCGGGCGGCACAGGACCGATCTGTGTGGAGAACATTGGGGGAGGCCTATGTCCAGCAGTGGACGTCTATTGGCTGAAATGATAATGATGATCAAAAATATCGATAAGTATCTTAAATGAAAAATATTCCTCATCTTAACGAGTAATTCCCAGAGTCCGGGCTACGATTGGACCATGATTCTCGTTTTGCATAGTCTGGTAATTGATCTCGTCTGACCATGTTTTTCGTTATCTTCACACGGACATACAAACTTAAATCTAAATATCTTTTTATTTCCTTCATCATTTCGGCTAATAGACGTACCCTGTTAGACATAGGCCTCCCCCAATGTTCTCCACACAGATCGGTCCTGTGCCGCCCGCATGCAATGGATTCCCGCAACCTTCACCAGATCGTCGGTCCACCTTGTGGGGTGCCTGCCACTAGTTCTGCCTACCTGCTAGTACCTTAGTAGGTACTGCCTCGGTGGCGAAGTGGTTAGTGGGTCGCACTTTAAAGCGACGGCTGCGCTTGGGGTCCCGGGTTCGATCTCCGGGTCGGGCCAAAATTTGTATCTGAGTGTTTCTGTAAGGAATTTTCAGTGGCAGCCCGGAGTCTAGAAGTTGGCGGTCTTGTACCCCCGTGCCTCGGAAAGCATTAAGTCGTTGGTCCTACGCCTGATCCCTTTTCGGTCGTGTCACAGTGGTGTCCCATCGAAATATGCGCAAACACTTGTGCACTATTATATGTCCTGCTTCGACGGACAATCTCTGAGATTGGCCGCCATGACCGAAATATCGGTTTGGAGGACATTATTATTAGGTACTAAAACATAGTCTCATTAAAATAAATAAGTTTAGAACCCATTGAGTTCTTCAAACTAATTATTTCGTAAATTGTAGCTCATAAATGGTATTGTGGTAGCAATTCACACGGACCGCACAGTATGTGAAGAGCCATTAGCTAATGCTACAGTGTAGAATCGAAATCAGTAAGAATAATACACAGTTGGAGAACGGGAGAGCCACGCTTTGTCATGAATGGGCCAGATCGACCGGAGATACCACGGCCTCACAGAAAACCGGCATGAAGCAGCACTGTGCTGTTATTCGCTGCGTGAGAGAAGGTACCGGATGTCTAATCCGGGGGAAAGTGAGATTTAAAGGTTGACAGCGCACTTGTGACTCCACTGGTGTCGCGGGTGTCTATGGGCGGCAGCAATTGCTTACCATCAGGGGATTCGTCTGCTCGTTTTTTTTTTTATGTGATTTGTAGCAGATGAGCAGTCGTCTGCTACCTGTCAAATAAAAAAAACAGTTGCTCGATTTTTTCAAGGGATCATAAATCAATTTGGTTTGGGATTCGACTACTGGAAAGCCAGGCAGAGAACCGGGCGTAAAATAGTACCTAGGCCGTTTTTCGTCGAGTAGTGAGGTCTTAGTAATCTGAGGTGAGGGCGCCGGATGCCCAATCTAGGGGAAGGGGAGTTTGAAGGTTGCTACGCACTTCTTACTCCAATGGTATTGCAGGCGTTCATATGCGGTGGCGATCGCTTGAGCATCGGACCAAAATAATGAAAGCAAATCATATAACAGCTGTACAATACGAAAGTTGGAACTCGTTTCTGAAACGATGTGTTTTCTCCATCCTACAAAATATATTTCTTGAAAGGAAACTTGAAGAAGCATCTCGCGGGCCAGTATGGCAGTGCCAACGAATGTATGTGGCCATGCCGACGTATCCATTGTAATTGCAACGTGGACTCTAATTTTGTTTACCACTAGGCTATGTTGAACTAATGTACAGTGAAGTATCAACCTATATAGTGTTCCACTGGAAGTTGGCATATGGCTGATTCACCACACTTTCCAAATGCGAATCGGTGATCATAAAAACGAGGTACGTTCGAAAAATTCAAACATACTTTTTGTTCGACTCGGAAATCAAACTCAGGACCCCGAGATCACAACTCGGTAATTAAACCACTAGACCAACAGTGCCTCAGCTAATACAGTACTGTGCCACTATAAAACTCAGTTCTGTGGAACGGTTTGGCTGCAGGAGTATTTCCCGACAGCTACGACTTAGGGACCTTTAAGAGAAAGAGCGTACTCTTTTTTAAAAGGCCAGCAACACATTAGCGATCTCTCTGATTTCGCGTGTTCATGGGCGGCGTTGTTTCCTTTCCATAAAAAAAGTCCAACAGTGAAGTCATCAAAATATATGAGATGCATTTTTTCACTATACTGAAAACGTCTTATTTATTCAACCTTATTGTTGCAAGATCTATTTGGACTCTCATCACTGAGATGTGTCTCACTGTGCCCACAGAGGGATTACATAGCTCGACCTGGAGCGCTGTGAGCCACAAATTTATTGTTGTGAAGCTCTAATGTTTCTTAATGCCACCATTCTAAACAGCCATGTTTTGTATGGCAGCCGGCTTCATGCCGTCAGTTGTGTATGACTTTCCTTATTGTTAGCATAGCCATATGATAGGTATTTTTTTTCCTAGGTGCTTTGGTTAGGTTAAGAGATATGACATTGAATGGAAGCTTATCATTTTAATTGTAAGATAAATATGTATATACACACAACGAAAGTTGCCTACATCTCGGGTTAAACAAGCTGCGCATACTATACGCATACGTATTCTGGGCAAAGTTCGGCATGAGACAGAGACAGACAAACATGTGCGGGAGAAACACGATGAGATAAACTGCTTAGAGCGTAGGCCAACAAACTCTGCGGTATCAACGTCAAGACCCAACCTTTTGTTCTGTGATTTAACAAACAGAACTCGAATAAAACCGGCCAAGTGCGAGTCGGACTCGCCCATGAAGGGTTCCGTAGCAGCAAGTAAGATATATGGAAGGTAAATTGCGGTTTACGGTTTATAACGTATTAAAAAAAACTACTCACTATATCTAGTTCAAACCAATTTTCGTTGTTAGTTTTCATGATTATGTACATCGTATATTTTTTTAGTTTTATAATTCATTTATTATAGAAGTTAGAGGGGACACACCCACACACAATTTAACACTTTGGGAGCGTTTCTTGCGCAAAGTATTGTGTTCAGAAAAAAATGATGTTAAAAACCTCAACATCATTTTTAAAGGCCTATCCATAGATACCCCACACGAATAGATTTGATGATAAGACATTTTTTTGAGTTTCAGTTTCAAGTATGGAGACCCCCTCATATTTTTTATTTGCCATTTGGCTATGGAACCCAAAAAATAACGTACAATTTTAAATGTTGTATTCGTGCGTGATAAAATGTATATTGTATTTAATGTTCTTCACCTAAGGGTTAGGCAAGATAACCACGGTAAAGATCTGTTGTAAAGACTATCTATCTATCTTACTATATATGTGATTAATAATATCCTCCAGTAAGAAGGATATATTATACTGCTCAAGTGTGTGCGCAAACACAAGTGCACTCTCTATTCACTTGCCTCTAAATTCCGAGAGGACACCAGTGTAACAGGATCGGAGAGGTATCGCAGAATCAACGGCTTAACGTATTTTCCGAGGCACGGGGGTACAAGACCGCCAACTTCCAGTCTCCGGGCTGACACTAAGAATTGCTTACCAAAAACTTGCGTAGAATTTTTAGAACGACCCAAGGATCGAACCCGAGACCTCTTGCGCAGCCTTCGCTTAAAAGTGCGACCCACTAACCACAGCGTTGCCGAGGTAGCCTATCTATGTGATTATCACATTAAAAATAAATAATATCCTCCAGCCAATTACGGCTACGGCGTCCAATCTCAACGATTAGCCATGTACGCTGAACATATTAAAGTGCTCAAGTGTGTGCACAAACACAAGTGCACTCTTTATTCATTTACCCTCACATTCCTATGGGACACCAGTGTGACACGACTGGAAAAGGATCGCAGGACCATCGGTTTTTAACGTGCTTTCCTTGGCACAGGGGTACAAGACCGCCAACTTCTAGTCTCCGGGCTGACGCTAAGAATTTCTTACCCTACGTACATATGTACATAGATATGTAAAAAATTGAACATAAGTACATACTTATGTTAAATTTTTTATCCTGACCCAGCTTTCTTGCCAGCCGAATAAGCCGTATACAGAGCGGGGGCCATTTTGGTACAGTCAACTCCAAAAATATGTATACACTTTAGGACCTTGTCACAATACTTACCTATAAGAAAGTAGAGGTCTACTTTCTTATATTATATATTGTGACAACGTCCTAAAGTGTATACATATTTTTGGAGTTGACTGTACCTGTTTTATAAATTAGTTGATTCTATTTTTGTTGATTTTCTGTATTTTTTATTTTGGTACCTACCAAATGAACATTTTTTCATTCTTTCTTTTTCTTTAAGGTGACGGGTAGGGCACACTGGCGACGCCAATCGATTTAAATTTTTAGCTACTAAACCAGATCTATTTTAAACAATTTCGGAGTTATAAACGCTTGGCAAACACATGTACTATTTATTAAATAACCATGCACAAATGTTGGGTCCGTTTTTGTAGGCGAAAAAAAGATTCACGCCAAAAGTGGCCGCTTTTGGCGGTAATCTAAAATTCGAGTGCATAAACAGACCAAACAGTTAACTAAAAGTATTTAATAAATAGTATAGGTGTTTTCCGAGAGGTTGTAACCCCGAAGTTGCTTAAAATAGATCCGGTTTGATAGCTAAAAAAAAAAAAATTAATCGATTGGCGTTGCTAGTGTGCCCTACCCGTCACCTTAAAGTGTGGTTAGTGGGTACCACAGCGTCGCCGAGATAGCGTATCTATGCGGTTATTACATTATTCATTCACACAATTACATACCAATTAAAATGACGGTAAACAGACTTGACAAAATATCTTAGACCCTCGTCACTCATGGCGAGTGCGAAGGTCGTCCCCGGGGACGGGCTGTCCGGAATTATTTGAGAATGCTAAACTGTCCTTTGTTTAACTGTGACAAAAGTTTTTCTCAAAGATGTATTGTAGCCTAGTAGGTAGAGCAATAATCAAGTCCCTAACGCTACGTTACAACACCACTGGCCTGAGGCCTTGCCGTGTGGTCCCCGGCAGAGTAGAATAGGCCACCCTCACTCTTACCGAGGTGTCGTAAAAGGCGACTAAGGTAAAGCTGCTGGCATGATCATCAGCACCCAGAGAAGGAAAACTCTGCATTTATATCAAAACCCTCGCCAACCCGTCTGCCAAGCGTGGTGAGTATGGCAATCACCCCTCATGTGATAGAGGAGGGCCCGTGCTCCAGCAGTGGGGACTTAAATAGGCTGACGATGAGGTAGAGCAATGGTGGCTGACTGGCTCAGAACGCGCCTGCCAAATGGGGGTCGTGGTTCGGATCCGAGCATGCACCACTGGATTTTTTAAATATATGTGCGTATTTCTACCATTATCTCGGCAGTAAAGGAAAACATTGTGAGGAACCCTGCACGTCTCGAATAGTTTCTGAAACATGTAACCTCAGTGTTGGCATTTTACCAACATTAATTAGGCTTACCACCCATATGCACAATAAGCTGACAACCCGAAATTGGATTTGTCATGCTGTAAGTTAGTTTCGTGTTTAAGTGTAATTTATCACCATATCAGTAGGTATTTGACTGACCGGATGGCGCAATTGGTGGTGACCGTGCCTCTTACGCCAAAGGTCGTGGGTTCGATCCCCACCCTTTTATTATTATTTGATAGAAATGGGGTGAGCCCTGCGTCTCATAGCCACTGCGACCAATAGATGATCTATTGTGACAGCCCCGTAACCTATTACAGCACCTCATGCAGCCCCAGTTCCAGGATAAACCCGAGAATGGAGCTGATGGGGGAGCTCTTGATCTCGTCAGCCGAGATCATGTGTGCTCCCAGGTGCCGGCTTCTGCTCCCCACCCTGGACAAACATTCGTGCGATGAACACTTGTGTTTGTTCAGTGTCTGGGTGTAATATATGTATTTAAGTATATATTTGTGTTCCTCTGTTGTCTGATATCTGCAACACAAGTGCTTAAGCTACTTAGTACGGAATCAGGTCAACGTATGAGATGTTGTGAGAATTATTAATTATTAATTTAATTTAATTCAAAATATGCCGTTCACAAACAGTCAGAAACGCACCAGCTACCCCCCACAGCGGTGAACAGGGGATAGCCAAGCTTTGGCTTGCTCAGCCAGAAGCCCTATTCTGCAGCACCGGGTCCAAATGCATGTGCGCTATGTGCTTGTCCGGTGTCGCAGTACGTGGCAGATACCTAAATGAATTTAATTTGTTCTACTAACGTAGTTTTTAAGTATTTTTAACCGACTTTAAAAAAAAGAGGATTTCAATTCGACATGTATATATTTATATATTTTTTTATGTTTGTTCGCCGATAACTTTGCCATTTATAAACCGATTTAGATGATTCTTTTTTAAGTGGAAAGTAGATATTCCCGGATTGGTACCATGATCAGGATATCAGGATCTGATGATGGCATCCTGAAAAAATTGAGGGGAACTCTCAAATTTTATAGGGACACGTAATGTTTTTCTATCTTTTTTCAAAACTGCACCAGTATTTACGCCTGACTGTATTAATTTTGTGGCTCTGCTGATGATGGAAGGTCAACTCCTCAACGGTAAGGATAATTCTTTCAAAACTGTACTCACAATTAGTTTTTTAGTTATTTGGCGAGGGTGGAAGAGGGGGGGGGGGGGGGGGGGTAAAAAAATTGGACACTAAAAGGCTTGAAAAAAATTTATTTTACACTTTTTAGATCGTGGTTATTGAAGGCGGTTTTTTTTGCAGATTTTTTTTTGTATACTACTATTATTATGGGCAAAGAGAGATAGATAGATAGATAAAACGTTTATTGGTTACAAAAAAATACACAAAACCTGAAATAAATGATTTTTTTCATATATTATATGATTGGCCGGCTCGATCGGAGTGATACCAAAGTCTCGCAGAAAAAACCAGCGTGACGCAGCACTTGTTCTATATTACTGAGTGAGTATGGGCAGAGTGCCAATATGAGGAAAGGGAGGTAAAAGATTGGCATCGCACTTGTGTGTTGCGGGAGGCGACAAGCGCATTCCATCAGGTGATTCGTTGGTTGCTACGTCTCACATAAAAATATGTATTATATAATACTCATCATCATCATCATCAGCAACCCATACTCGTCCACTGCTGGACATAGGTCTCCCCTAATGCACACCACTGCTCCCGATTTTCGGCCACTCTCATCCAGCCCACACCAGCCAGCCTTCGAATGTCATCATCCCATCTTGTCGCAGGGCGTCCTACACTACGCTTACGCTTACGATTAAATAAATACTATGTTTTCGCAATGACTTTGTAAAATAATCTTTTGTACATTTATTTTACTGGTGGCCCTCACTTTGTTTCGGAATATTAACACCAAATCATACTAATAGATGGCGCTGGGCGTCCGTTACATCTTACAAGTCGCTTTTTCAGTTTACCTATAGGCATTGTACTGTAAAGACTGAAATATTGAACAGAGGTTATTATTGAAAAAGGGCCGAAAATAATAAAAGAATTTTCCCTACCTCTCATCATAAGTCCTATTTTTGAATCGCTCGTTTGATATTGCGTCGTCGCATGCGACTTACGGCACATTCGTTTTCCCAGTCGTATGAAGCTAATTTTCCTTATCTTTTTATCATTCGTCTTTGATGTTGCCAATATAATACTCAAAGTTCACAATCGATCAATAATGTTTCTGCAATACTGAATACAATATAATCAGGTATTACTGACATGTTAATCACGTTGTTGTGTCACATGTACCATCAATGGTACTACTGACATGACGGGGTATTTTTATCTCTAATCAGACGCGCAAATGTTGACATTTTATCCATTACATGCAGTATTTCTAGAAAACATTAACTTTCGCATTGAAACGAAACATAAAAACCAGACCTGCTAGCTGTGTATGAACAAATTTGCTCTTTTTACTTTGACAATAAACGTTTATTTCGACGTTTAAGCTATCGTCCAATTCAAATCACTCAACTGCAACTAGGGACCGCTCGTTGTGGTAGTGGGGCAACTTAAAATGCGGAATATTATATATCGAACGAAAATCAATAAAATTGACAGCGAAACACGAAAACCGTTTTGAAAAATGACAATTTGTATAAAATAGCAAGTTTCATTACCCATTTTTTAAATCAAATCATCATCATCATCATCAGCCTGAATTTTGATCCCACTGCAGGCTATAGTGTCCTCCTGCTGTGCTCCCCAACGGTCCTGTGCCAGCCTCATCCAGGTCTTACCCACCGCTCTGTCTATGTCGTTAGCCCATCTGGTTAATGGGCGTCCTCTTAAATTAAATACATAGGAAAAAAACTAGAAATAGTGCGCTCGACTCGAGTCGAGTGAATCCAAAATAGATCTCGGCTTACATCTTCCTATTGGCTACTCTATCCACGAATGTTTGTATTCAAAGCTTCTCGACAAATTGACGCGTTTGAAAAGGGTAGAGAAGCCGGCTTATCGAGCCCAGACGTGGGACTAAGTCGATTGTGTCGCAAACGTTTCGACTTGCGGCTTTATCTTTTTTTTTTTATATTTATTTATTACAACAACAACCACAGTATTAGGTACATTATACATATAGACATTTAATAGTCATAGTTATCTAATAGTTATAGTTATCCAACCTATTAGAAAAGGCGATCCAAAGTTAATACTGTACTAATGCTAATGCTTTCCCGTTCGAGCAAGCAATGTTAAAAGGAGATAGACCGAGTTTTGTTCCAGAACCATTCCTAGATCGCGTTTCATAATAGGGAGGTAGTAGTTATTAATATGTAAGTTTACAATAACAATTTTGTAAGGGGTAAATCTAAGATTTGTCAGTAGAAGAGATCAACAATGCGGACCAGTTTCAAACTAAACAACAATTTATTCTAATTCTATCTGTTCGATTGCTGTGTAATTATGTTTACAATGCAATAAGGTTGCAATGATTCCTACTATAGGCTAAGCCTGTCCCGTGGGTAATCATTTTTATAATTATTTATCTAGTCACGGTTGCATGCTTCTGAGCGTTAATGTGCGTTTGAGAGTGCGGGTAAGTGTGTATATAACATTCATTTGAAATTTTCAAAATTATCTTTTGCACATTTATTTTACTAGTGGCCCTCACTTCGTTTCGGAACATTAATACCAAATGAAACAAATAGATGGCGCTGGGCGTCCGTTACATCTTACAAGTGTTTCGCTTTTGCGGTTTACCTATAGGCGTATCACATAATAAATATCGTGTTAATTCCCGTCTTGATTAATTATTGGCCGCCTTAGCTCAACATTTAAGCATTTATTCCCAATTGCGTGCAAAACCTCAGGGCATGCAAGGTTTGAGTAGTTTAGTAGTTATAGTGAAGCGACTGCCATCTGACTTTCGTAGCCATTAGACAGGGAACCAGACTATTGGATTCCACATTCAGAATCATTAAGGTACTATACATGATTATTTTCATGCTTAAAGCATGCTACTTTTGAGCAAGTACTACTTAGAAGCATGTGGACGGACGTGCTACAAATAAGCTTGCAACTTTTGAGCATGCTCAAAAATCGCACGCTGGTCGATTTGTAAGGTAGCATGATTTGTAAGCATGCTATCTTTAGTGCGGGTGGAAGGGGGTCGGAGTGCTTTAGCACGTGTTCTTATTTTGAAGCATGCTAAAATATGGGTAATAGCATTTTTTTTTATTATTCGAAGTTCTGGGGAGCGTTCGTTGCCGAGTTGTCACTGCGACCAAATTGATCTATTGTGACCTCCGCTCCCACTTACAGATCGTCTCCGAGGCCCACGGTTTGCATTAACCGTATAATAAACCGGTTTGCAAAACCGTAGGCCTTGGGAGCGATAGCCTTAACATCCTCCGGGCAAATGTGGTAACTGCCCAGGGTGCGGCTTCTTGGGTGCCCGAGGGCATCGCATTGACAAAGGACGTGCATCGAATAATAGCATGCTTAATGATAGCAAATGTGGACAGTTCCTTAAGTATGCTTAAAAAGCATACTACAAATGAGCATGTGTAACAGTAGCTTTACCTTAACAATAGCTTTTGTCCATGGAAGAGTCATGCTTCGACCGGAGTTATACCACGGCCTCACAGAAAACCAGCGTGAAGTAGCACTGTTCTGTGTGAGTGAGGATACCGGAGGCCCAATCCGGGGGAACGGGGAGCTTGAAGGTTGGCAGCACACTTGTGACTCCACTGGTGTTGCAGGTGTCTATGGGCTCCGTCTCTCTTCTGCCACATATGACATAAAAAAAAACAATTGTAAGTAACCTCATTCCTGACAATGTTTCACTCGCAACTGAGCTAATGGTTAAAATATTTACTTGTCTTTCTAAAAAAAAATATCCTACATCAGTTCAAGAGGTCTGTTTTGCAATGCATCTGTGGTGCGTTGTAACACACTATCCCTTCTCTTTATCTTCTTTGCATGTGAGGGGGTAACTGTGGATTTTAGTATTAAGTTAATTTTAGTTTAATTTTAATTTTTAATTTTGTTGTAACTGTTAGTTTTCTATTAATTTTCTGTCTGTGTATAGATGTCTTTGTATTGCAATCGGGGACTTGTCGAATGTATTGTATAAATTATTCTTATTAGATTGTAATATGTTTTGTATCATCATCAGCCCATTTAAGTCCCCACTGCTGGGGCACGGGTCTCCCTCAATCACATGAGGGGTAATTGCCATACTCACCACGCTTGGCAGACGGGTTGGCGAGGGTTTTGACATAAATGCAGAGTTTTCCTTCTCTGGGTGCTGATGATCATGCCAGCAGCTTTACCTTAGTCGCCTGTTACGACACCTCGGTATGAGTGAGGGTGGCCTATTCTACTCTGCCGGTGACCACACGGCCCATGTCTCCACAATCAACGGCCCATGTCTCCAAGCCACATGTTTTGTATACCTTATAAAATAAATATCTTGATGCCTAACTTCTCGTAACTTGTCATAAATTACTTTCTAATATATCAGCAGAATTTTATTACGATCGCAATCAGTCAGGAGGGATCAAAATGTTGTAACTAAGCCAATATGTCAGAACGTGTGAGAAGGGAATTAGGCGGTAACTTTGTGTTATCGCAATATTGTGCGTTATTTTGTTATATACGCCATGAAATCCTAAAGCTTTACTTATATATTATAAATAAAGTCTTTTTAGCAAGTTAGATAAAAAAAAATAGGCGAACAAAAATATGTTCCATACAAAATGGAACGGCTAGTCGTCAATATTGTATCGATCAGCTGATTTTGTTTTCGTTTTTTTATGTGATAGATGGCAGATGATCAGATGGATCACTTGCCACCGCCCATGGACTCTGGACACCAGTGGAGTCATAAGTGCGCTGCTAGCCTGGAAACCCACCTTTCCTTCAGATTTCACCTGTACCCTCACTCACGCAGCGAAACACACCATTTTTTTTTTATATATTAAATGGGTTTGCACCTGACCTCATCTCACCTGATGGAAAGTGACAATAAGGTCCAAGATGTAGCGTGTTTACCTTCACTCTCGACTTAAAGACATCCAAATTGTAGCTCAGGGAATACAGAAGCCGGCAAGTTGTTCCATTCCTTAACAGTTCGTACCAAGAAAAAAACCGGCCAAGTGCGAGTCGGACTCGCGCACCGAGGGTTCCGTACAAACCTGCAAGGTTTACAAAGTTCGTTCATTACGACAATGGAGTCATAACTATGGTATTTTTATTGCAAAATGAAATTTATAACATTACAATGGGGAAAGATGGAGGAGCATAAATTTAAGACAAAGATCTCTTTATCGTTTAAGTAATCCTTTATTTTATATTAACACATATCATTTCGATAAAAGAACGTCGAAATATAAAGAAGAAGACTATTTCGTCTTCTTTAAATCTTGTCCTCCCCATACATAGTATAATAACTCGCTGTAACTACAATTATGTTTACAATCACAATTTTTTCGGTGGTATAACTACTTAAAATTTTAAGCTTTTCGGAATTTTTCTGTTACCTGTGCTGTAAGCTATTGCTTCTTACCAAATTTCGAGATTCTATGTCAACGGGAAGTGGTATTTAGGTTTTAATTCCCTTGCGTGTAGTTGCGAGTTTCAAAATATGCGGTATCAATGGTTGTACTTTTGCGTTTTTGCGTTGACTTTGATTTTTTTTTTCACGGGTTAAAGGCAATTAGATCTAAGTATTTGATATGAATTTCAACTTGATAGCTCTACGCGTTCATGAGGAAAAAAGTAATAAGTTTATATTTATTAAAAAATATATATTTTGTAATGTAACTAAAAATTTAAGGTTTTCGGAATTTTTCCTTTATGTGTGCTATAAAACGTTGCTTCATGCCAAATTTCAAGATTCTAGGTCGACTGGAAGTACCCTTTAGGTTTTGATTCCCTTGCGAGTACTTGCGAGTTTCAAAATTAAATTGCTGTTTCTTTTGATTGCGTTGACATAGAAGTTTGATTTTGTTACAGCTTAAAGGTATTATAGACCTGAGTATTTGGTATGAATTTCAATTTAATACCTCTACGTGTTTATGAGGAAATGGGTAGTAAGTTTAAAATTATTAAAAAAATATATACCGGGTGTCCGGTGGCAGAATTAGGATTTAAATTTCAAATTATTTTAAAACCGTTGAACGCCGGGGCACGCGTGAGGTCGCGTTCGATTTGTCATTCGTGCGGGTTACTTGGTTATGACGTCACAGTGGACAGGTGAACAACGTGCGTTCGCAATCGAAGCGTATTTTAAAGGTAATGATTCCTGTGCTTTTGCTCGTCGAAGGTTTTGTTCGCATTACAATATTCGACGTTTGCGTGATGCGCCAAGTGAAGATCTGATTCGATCGTGGGTGCAAAGGTTCAGGACAACAAGTTCAGCAGTGAACAATCCGCGGCCGGGTCCCAGCCGAACGTCGAGAAGTGATGTCAACATCGAACTTGTCGCAAACAGTTTGCGCGATAACCCGCGACAGTCCGTGCGTAAAAGGGCGACTGCTCTAGGGCTCCCAAAAACGGTGGTGCACGAAATATTGAAAAAGGATCTTCGTTTTCACCCCTTCAAAATTCAAATTGTGCAAGCGCTTACGTCCAATGATTATAATATGCGTAAAAGTTTCTGCGAAACAATGTTGCAACGATTTCGTACGGTTAACACAATATTTTGGAGTGACGAAGCCCATTTTCACTTGAATGGAAGTGTTAACAAACAGAATTGCCGATATTGGGCGCCGAAAGGACTAAATCCACGTTTAAAACATCAACAGCCACTTCACAGTCCCAATGTCACGGTTTGGTGTGCACTGTCAAACAGTGGAATAATCGGGCCCTATTTTTTTGAAAATCATCGAGGCCACGCCATTTCTGTGAACGGTGTATCTTATAGGCTCATGCTTGACAATTATTTTTACCCACGCTAAGAGAACATCGTGCCTACAGTTCACACACATGGTTCCAACAAGATGGCGCCACACCACACACTGCTAGAGAGACCATGGCACTTCTTCGTGATTTCTTCCCTAATAAATTGATAAGCCGTTTTGGTGACATCCCCTGGCCACCCAGGTCGCCGAATCTCACTCCCATGGACTTTTTTCTATGGGGGTACCTCAAAAGTAAAGTTTATAAAACAAACCCAGCGACCATTTCAGCACTGAAAGAGAATATCGTTCGCGAAGTTCACGGCATCCCGACGTCACTTCTCCAGCGAGTGGCGCGGAATACTGAGGTCAGATTCCAAGAGTGTGTCCGACGTGACGGTAAACATTTAGATGATATAATTTAAAAAAAAATAAAACCCGCACTTCTCTTGGTTTATATGATAGTAACATTAAATGTTTATCTTTTGAAGTTTTTTCTTTATTTAAATTCAAAATCCTAATTCTGCCACCGGACACCCTGTATTATGTGATGTAACTAAAAAATTATGGTTTTCGAAATTTTTCCTTTATCTATGCTATAAGACGTTGCTTCGTACCAAATTTCAAGATTCTGAGTTCACGGGAAGCACCCTGTAGGTTTTGATTCCCTTGCAAGTGTCGAAAATTTGCGGCATAAACGGCTGTATCTTTTGATTTCGTTGGCTTAGAAGTTTGATTTTTTCACAGCTTCAAGGGACAGTAGACCTGAGTAATTGATATAAATTTCAGCTTCATACCTCCACGCGTTCCTGAGAAAAAGGGTCTTGACAGACGGACGGACGGACAACAAAGTGATCCTATAAGGGTTCCGTTTTTTCCTTTTGAGGTACGGAACCCTAAAAAGAAGCGAAACTGTGTGCTTTAATTGATATATTCGTAACTTGCAAAAAGGACCTTATTCGTGATACAAATAAAGAGGGCTTCGGTAAATAGTCCGCGAAATTAGGCGACTGGACCTAATTTAAGTGTTCCACGCGATAGAGACGAGACCTATCTTCCGCTAATTTGATTTAATCTAAGATTTTTACTGAGTAATAAAATTGTTTTCTTAATCTTTGTAGTTTTTTAATAAAAATTTTTTTGTTAAAAAATTATAAGCATAAAAATTTAAATCACATAAGCAATGTAGGGCTTAAATGTAAGCTTATTCCACAATCTCTCACGGTTTACGAAATAAGTAAAATTATATCTATTCGGTACCCACATCATACCCTGTGTGGCGTGGCCGAATTACTCCGGATATAGAATATTGTGACTCGACTCTGGTTTAGACGGATTTATTTATTTAAGCTCAGAATAAAATGTTACGTAAGTTCATATAATACAGGGTGTATCTGTGAACATTTACATCCCTCCAAACACGAGTTGTACCAACCATTCCGAACAACATTTGTTCTATGACTTTTGGTAATTCGCATAAAAAAACGACCTTTCATACTGGTCGAGCCGGCGTATCCTTGCCGAATCGTAGCTCTCCCACGGAACCGTAGTTTTGTGCAATAAAAGTATTATTACAACATTCATTTTTATTTAGACGACAAATCGTTCATCATGCCAACATTGCTTTTATTTTTAGAATAACCCGCATCATTATCTCGCCGTCTCGCCCTTAGGGACATCAAAGGTCTTCGAGATCCATTTGCGAATTATGTATGGACGAAAAAGTTGGCATTTTTCTCTTTTCTGTTTAAATGTTGAAATCTGAATTTATTTGAGGAAATTTAATAGGAGAATATGTCAGAAATGTATTCATCATGTTCTCGCTAAGGCACTTAATCTATAAGATAAGTACGTAATACGTAGTACGTAAGAACGTAAATATTTACGTAAGATATGAAATGTCTTTAGTAGGTACTTTGTAATAATTTAAATCTATGTTTTTTTAAGGTTTCAAAATGTATTGAACGTGCACAAACATAAGGGAACTTTTTTCCTTAAGCACGTAATTATATTTAAAAAATATGTCATAGTGTTGCGGAACTATCGATAGTTTCCCTAACTATAGTTGACCTCGAAAATCATCAGACTATCCATAGTAGTGCTTTTGGTCAAACGAAACTATCGATAGTATCCATAGTAATATTTGATCAGTACTATTGATAACCCTAAAACTATCGATAGTATGGATTGCTTAATGCCCGATACTATCGATAGTATTAGCGTTATCAATAGTATTGATCAAATTTAACTATCGATGCTATTCGCGTATCCATACTCTTGACAACAAACAATACTATCTATAGACTATCAAATTATCAATACTATTGATTTTACTTTTACCATCGATAGTCCATCGATGGACTGTCGATAGTGGACAATCGATAAGAAACACTTTCGTAGGACTTTTCCGTAGTCGCAGTGTTGTACTCGTAGCACTGTAGATGGTCCGTAGCCGCTCGTAGCTGGTTTCGTAGTCGTGTAGGGCATAGCGAAATGTTTTGGTATTATGCAGTATGCACTTAAGGCGACACTGCGATCTTACTAGCGCCGCCTATAAATTTGTATTAATTGTGACTAATATAGGACATTGTTGCAAAAAATGGGCAATTAGATTCTAAAAAAAAGTATTTGTGATTTTTCAAGATATATCTGGCACAAAATATTTCTTTGAGATATTTTGTGCCAGATATATCTTGAAAAATCTATCTTGAAAAAAGATGTTGTGTCCGTTTTTCTACGCGAAAAATTTATTCACGCCAAAAGTGGCCGCTGTTGGTGTGAATCAATTTTTCGCGTATGCGTTGGACCCAACATTTGTGTACGGTTATTTAATAAATAGTATAAGTGTTTGCCGAGAGGTTGTGATCCCGAAATGGTTTAAAATAGATCCGAATTAGTAGCTAAAAATTAAAATCGATTGAGGTCGCTAGTGTGCCCTACCCGTCACCTTAATGCAAATTCTCCATACACTTTTGAAAAAATACACAATCTCCATAAAACAATATTAAACAGTTGAAAATGGCATTGCTTCAACAACTTTATGAATGTTAGCTAACAAATTATGTTTGAGATGAGTATAAATATTTTTTAAACAAACTAACTTCAAAGAGCCGCAAGGGAAATATAAAATCCTAAGTAATATGCGTTCTGACTTGCATTTAAAAACTTTGTTGAAATAAATCTTCATTATTTGAAGTTAATTTCTCTCTTTGGACTACATAAACTTATTAAATGGCTTTTTATAATTGTCTTTGTTATTTCGTCAACTACAATGTTCTTTCTACTGCATTTGCCACGCTTCGCTATGAATGGGCCGGCTCGACCGGAGTGATACCACGGCCTCACAGAAAACCGGCGTGAAGCTGCACTGTGCTGTGTCCGGGGGAAAGGGGGGCTTTAAAAGTTGGCAGCGCACTTGTTTCTCCACTGGTGTCGCGGTGTGCTCGTATCACATAAAGTCACAAAAGTCAGACAGTCGCTTCATCTCATACTTTGACTGACCGGATGGCGCAATTGGTAGTGACCCTGCCTCTTGCGCCAAAGGTCGTGGGTTCGATCCCCACCCTGGACAAACATTCGTGCGATGAACACTTGTGTTTGTTCAGTATCTGGGTGTAATATAAGTATTTAAGTATATATTTGTGTTCCTCTGTTGTCTGATATCTGTAACACAAGTGCTTAAGCTACTTAGTATGGAATTAGGTCAACCTTATGAGATGTTGTGAGAATTATTATTATTACTTAATTAACAGACTTCCCAAATCCTAGATCATGGTCTAAGCGTGCCCTAGCTTCAAAGCCACAGCGATGATGAAGAAGAATACATTTCCCACAAACAAGAGCCTATTACTTTACATGTGCGAGATACAAAAAATTCCCTCGCTCATTTGAAGGAACACAGCTTTTCCCCTAAGCCTACGATATTCCCCAAATTAATGATACGCGAATAAATCTTGGGTCCTTATCAAATAATGTAATATTTTCCTTGCTCAAATAATATATTCCGCCAATATTTGCTTTGGTAAACATCGGTCTTTGAGCAAACCCAGTTCTTGTAATTAAGAACCTAAATATACATTACTAGGGTTGTTTGGAAATGTGTTCTGGAGGTAAGCTGGAATAAAAATATGTTGGCCAAATAGCCGTCAAATATGATAACATTTCACTATACATTATTATCACACGCAGGAGAAATGAGTTCAAAGACATAGCCCAAAGGATTGCATGTCTCAAGTGGCAATGGGCAGGGCACATAGCGAGGAGAACAGACGGCCGTTGGGGCGGAAAGGTCCTCGAGTGGAGGCCGCGTACAGAAAGTCGCAGCCGTGTCAGGCCCCCACAAGGTGGGCCGACGATCTGGTGAAGGTTGCGGGAATCCTTTGGATGCGGGCGGCACAGGACCGATCTATGTGGAGAACATTGGGGGAAGCCCATATCCAGCTGGACATATCCAGCAGTAGACGTCTATTAGCTGAAATGATGATGATTATAATACGAAATAGCACGCTGAAATGAGATTTCATTTCAGCGTACTATTCCCAGTTGTGTTCAAAGCCATCGCTTGGAAGTCCCGAATACTTTTTTTATATCTAGGATTTGGTGAGTCGGTAGTTGTTTTGTTGTAGGTATATTTTTATGGGATATGTGTCAGATGAGCAGACGGATCATCTGATGGTAAGCGATTGCCGTCGCCCATGAACACCCGCGACACCAGTAGAGTCACAAGTGCGTAGCCAACCTTTAAACCCCCATTTCCCTCGGATTGGGCCTCCGGTACCCTCACTCACGCAGCAAAATACAACACTGTGCTTCTTGCCGGTTTTCTGTGAAGCCTTGGTATCACTCCGGTCGAGCCGGCCCATTTATAAATTGTGGGAGAGCCCCACTACGGAGTTGGGCTCTCCCACGGTCAAAAAATATTGTAATTACCTCTCCATGCTTTGTTGAGGTAATTATAATAAAATGAGAAATAGTGAACCTTTGCAAATCAAGGGGAACGATCCAAAACGTGCAGTTTCCTCACGATAATTTCCCTCCGACCTTATGGTAGAAATAGCGAACCTTTGCAAATCAAGGGGAACTATCCAAAACGTGCAGTTTCCTCGCGATGATTTCCCTCCGACCTTATGGTAGAAATAGCGAACCTTTGCAAATCAAGGGGAACTATCCAAAACGTGCAGTTTCCTCACGATGATTTCCCTCCGACCTTATGGTAGAAATAGCGACCCTTTGCAAATCAAGGGGAACTATCCAAAACATTCAGTTTCCTCACGATGATTTCCCTCCGACCTTACGGTAGAAATAGGGAACCTTTGCAAATCAAGGGGAACTATCCAAAACGTGCAGTTTCCTCACGATGATTTCCCTCCGACCTTATGGTAGAAATAGGGAACCTTTGCAAATCAAGGGGAACAATCCAAAACGTGCAGTTTCCTCACGATGATTTCCCTCCGACCTTATGGTAGAAATAGGGAACCTTTGCAAATCAAGGGGAACTATCTAAAACGTGCAGTTTCCTCACGATGATTTCCCTCCGACCTTATGGTAGAAATAGCGAACCTTTGCAAATCAAGGGGAACTATCCAAAACGTGCAGTTTCCTCTCAATGATTTCCCTCCGACTTTATGGTAAAAATAGCGAACCTTAGCAAATCAAGGGGAACTATCCAAAACGTGCAGTTTCCTCACGGTGATTTCCCTCCGACCTTATGGTAGAAATAGGGAACGTTTGCAAATCAAGGGGAACTGTCCAAAACGTGCAGTTTCCTCGCAATGATTTCCCTCCGACCTTATGGTAGAAATAGCGAACCTTTGCAAATCAAGGGGAACTATCCAAAACGTGCAGTTTCCACACGATGATTTCCCTCCGACCTTACGGTAGAAATAGCGAACCTTTGCAAATCAAGGGGAACTATCCAAAACGTGCAGTTTCCTCACGATGATTTCCCTCCGACCTTATGGTAAAAATAGCGAACCTTTGCAAATGAAGGGGAACTATCCAAAACGTGCAGTTTCCTCACGGTGATTTCCCTCCGACCTTATGGTAGAAATAGGGAACCTTTGCAAATCAAGGGGAACTATCCAAAACGTGCAGTTTCCTCACGATGATTTTCCTCCGACCTTATGGTAGAAATAGCGAACCTTTGCAAATCAAGGGGAACTATCCAAAACGTGCAGTTTCCTCACGATGATTTCCCTCCGACCTTATGGTAGAAATAGCGAACCTTTGCAAATCAAGGGGAACTGTCCAAAACGTGCAGTTTCCTCGGAATGATTTTCCTCCGACCTTATGGTAGAAATAGCGAACCTTTGCAAATCAAGGGGAACTATCCAAAACGTGCAGTTTCCACACGATGATTTCCCTCCGACCTTATGGTAGAAATAGCGAACCTTTGCAAATCAAGGGGAACTATCCAAAACGTGCAGTTTCCACACGATGATTTCCCTCCGACCTTACGGTAGAAATAGCGAACCTTTGCAAATCAAGGGGAACTATCCAAAACGTGCAGTTTCCTCACGATGATTTCCCTCCGACCATATGGTAAAAATAGGGAACCTTTGCAAATCAAGGGGAACTATCCAAAACGTGCAGTTTCCTCGCAATGATTTCCCTCCGACCTTATGGTAGAAATAGGGAACCTTTGCAAATCAAGGGGAACTATCCAAAACGTGCAGTTTCCCCACGATGATTTCCCTTCGACCTTATGGTAGAAATAGGGAACCTTTGCAAATCAAGGGGAACTATCCAAAACGTGCAGTTTCCCCACGATGATTTCCCTCCGACCTTATGGTAGAAATAGGGAACCTTTGCAAATCAAGGGGAACTATCCAAAACCTGCAGTTTCCCCACGATGATTTCCCTTCGACCTTATGGTAGAAATAGGGAACCTTTGCAAATCAAGGGGAACTATCTAAAACGTGCAGTTTCCTCACTATGATTTCCCTCCGAACTTATGGTAGAAATAATCAGAAATAATTATAAATGTAAAAAGTGCAAGTGCAAGGCAATTTTGATTAAAACCTAATATTCATTGTTACAGATTCATTAAATTGTATCTACGTAATTGTGATTGAAATCCAATTTTCATTGTTCCAGATTCAACAAGTTTACAGCTACATAAAGTACACACCGATGGACTGACCACGTAAGTGAATTTGTCTTTTATTTAGACATTTTTTTTTATGAACTGTAGGCTAACGCTTGACCACAATCTTACCTGATAGAAAGTGACGAAGAGGTCTAGGATGTAACGCGTTTGCCTAGAAGATGCCTGTTCACTCTTGCCTTAAAGATGTCCAGATTGTAGTGGTCTGGAAAAACAGATCTTGGCAAGGAGTTCCATTCCGTAGCTGTCCGCATTATGAACTTGGAGGCAGATCGCTTTGTGCAGATAAGGGGCAAGCTAACAACGTATGGATGAAACCCCTTGCCGCTCCTTGTTGTCCGGTGGTGGAATGGGCTAGGGGAGATCAAATGAATACAGAATCTCCGCACACTCTCCGAAATGAATCCGGTAGAAGACTGAGAGACTTGCCACACGTCTACGTCACATCATCATTATCTAAGCGCTTAATACCAGTTGTGTTGCGGAAACCGGGGTCCATATTCCTACTTTACACTTTCCACTTTGCACGATCCTTCACATATATTTTTTTATTGGTTTAAACTACAATACTATGACTGACCCGATGACGCAATTAGTAGTGACCCTATCTCTTACGCCAAAGGTCGTGGATTCGATCCCCACCCTGGACAAACATTCGTGCGGGCCTCCCTCTTTGTATACATATTTTTATGAGTTGTAGTCAGTCCTAATGGTTAAAGGCCAATCGGCCGTCCGAGATATCGCTAGAAGGATGAGGTCGAAAAAGACCTGCGCGGACTCTCGGCAGATGACCGGCAGGAGGTAGCGCAGGATCGACCAAGATGGAGGCTCTTATTATCGGAGGCCAAGACTCACTGTGGGTCGCTGCGCCAACCTAGTTAGTTAGTTAGTTAGTAGTCAGTAGTGTGCTTATATAGTATTATGTGCTTATATAATATTTTTTATGCTACTTACTTAGAATATTTAGTTCTAAATATACACAGCGTTACATAAAAATAAGTGTTGTATTTGTCTCGCCAATCCTCATCAACACGAGGAGAAGGAGGTATTGATGGCACTGTAGGACCCATTACACCTTCCTGCCCCACCTCTGTTACCCTGTGTAGTGTCGTGACCCTGCCTCTTACGCCAAAGGTCGTGGGTTCGATCCCCACCCTGGACAAACATTCGTACAAGGAACACTTGTGTTTGTTCAGTGTCTGGGTGTAATATATGTATTTAAGTATATATTTGTGTTCCTCTGTTGTCTGATATCTGTAACACAAGTGCTTAAGCTACTTAGTACGGAACCAGGTCAATGTATGTATGTAATTCCCTCTGGAGGGGAGAATAGGGTGGTGGTGGTTTGGAGGTTTGATAAGGAGAGTTATTCTGTTAATAATACCTTGGTGGTACATAATTTGGTGCTCGTTAACTTATTTAGTGCTCGTTACAATAATTTAGTGCCGGTTACCTTATTTAGTGGTTATTCAAAATCTAGTGTTTCTAGTTTAGTAGCGGTTGTTTTTTTTATGTTAGTACTATTACTATCTACGTAATAACAATACATAAGTAACTTGTAACTACTCGTAACGACGGCTTTGATCTCGGGGTCCTGGGTTCGATCTCCGGGTCGAGCCAAAAGTATGTTTCGAATTTTTCAAACACATTTTTCTCGAACGAATTGTGATCAGTGATCACTGATCAAAAATCCGCATTTGGCACGCGTGGTGATTAAGCATAATCCCATCATAGTAGCGATGTCTTGATTTCTTTGATGGAGGCCTTTGCCCTGCAGTGGGATAGTATGCAGGGTGTATCTGTGGACATTTATATCCCTTTAACCACGTATTCGCCGCATCAGAAATGATGTAATCCGACAGAGAACCAGAGTCACCGACGTAGCCCACCGAATTAGCAAACTGAAGTGGCAGTGGGCTGGTCATATTAGCCGCAGAACTGACAGCCGTTGGAGCCATAAAGTCCTTGAGTGGAGACCGCGACTCTGTAGGTAAGCGTAGTGTAGGACGAGTAAGCGAAGATAGGATGATGACATTCGAAGGCTGGCTGGTGTGGGCTGGATGAGAGTGGCCGAAAATTGGGAGCAGTGGCGTGCATTAGGGGAGACCTATGTCCAGCAGTGGATGAGTGTGGGTTGCTGATGATGATGATGAACCACGTGTTCTACCAACCATTCTGAACAACATTAGTTCTACAACTTTTCAAAATTAGTCGACAATTTTTTCGACTCCCCATCAAAACGACCTAGTCACGTGACCGACTTTTTATGAGATGTTGAAATTTTCTTATGCGAATTTCCAAAAGTCATAGAATAAATGTTGTTCAGAATAGTTGATAGAATACGTGTTTAAAGGAATGTTAATGTTTGCAGATATACCTTGAATAGGCTGATATTTTATTTTATGGTCATAGATTTGAAAAATTTAGACTTGCATGTTTCTATTCGCACGTA
Organism: Marasmia exigua; assembly: GCA_019059595.1. Classification (NCBI taxonomy): domain Eukaryota; kingdom Metazoa; phylum Arthropoda; class Insecta; order Lepidoptera; family Crambidae; genus Marasmia; species Marasmia exigua. The sequence continues at coordinate 14,845,721 of CM032485.1, forward strand.
TAACCTCCCATAAAAGACGCACAATCTTATCCTACTGAGCGACCATCTAACTCTCTCTATCAGCGTATAACTATAACATGTACACATTAACAACCATCTGAACACGTGACTGGGTGTTTACAAAGCAGGCTTGGAGGATGTGGCTGCAATAATGTAGAGTGCTCGCTTACCCTCCTCTAGGGAGTAGGGAGGGGACTCAATGATAGCGGAATTGGAGAGAAACTAAGCGAATAAAAGCATTTTTTTTTATATGATGGCTCTATCCAAAGATATCTTGCCAAAGTCAAGTAACTTATTGAGAATAAGTGGATAGTAAACAGACGAAGTCATTCAAAGTTTTAACGACCTACGGATTCTGCCGATACCACTCTAAACACAATCGTGGTTTGTAAGACTATAAGATCCAAGCAAGTTGTCACGTGACAACTCACTAGACTCACAATACCAGTCTTGAAAACGATACAATACAACGATTCTTATTATTAAGATCTCTTCACTATCGTGATCTGTTCACTTAAAGTGACAGGTAGGGCACACTAGCGACGCCAATCCATTTTAATTTTTAACTACTTAACCGCATCTATTTTAAACAATTTCGAGGTTAAAATCTCTCGGCAAACTTCACAGATATGCGTCTGCTCGGCTGCCACCTAGAACATAAAAAAAAGCTTTTTTTTATTGCGAATAATAGGCAGACGAGCACGTGGCCCATCTAATGGTAAATGGTAACCGCCGCTCATAGACATCAACAACGCCGGAGCACAGACATGCCGCTGCCTACTGTTAAAAAAGAACGTGAAGCTTACCTATATAAATAACTAAAAAAACGCTTGCAAACAAACCACATCCCAAAACAACACACAGAACACAACTCCTTAATAATACATAACCGTAAGACGCTCACCGACTACTTTCAGTAATCCTTTAGCCTTACTAAGCCCTAACGTCTCTTCTTTGCATTTTATTAGCATCAGAGCGAATTTCCAACGTTTGAAAAATGGCAACGTAAAAAATAATAGTCTATTAGCGAAAATGTACCAAGTTGGATATTTTTAATAACAGGAGCTCAGTAAGCCCTCTGAGAGTATGTCATCACCGTACAGTCTCTTCGCACGGCGCTCTATTGAGTCCAAAGCATCCAGCTCATAACAGGCAGATCAGTTCCAAAGGTGACAGCAGTACTCTAAATCGGAGCAAACCTGGGCTCAAAAAAGATTTAAGAGCTGTTCTGGTTTAGAGTGAGCTCAGTAAGCCCTCTGAGAGTTCGTCATCACCGATCAGTCTCTTCGCACGGTGCTCTATTGAGTCCAAAGCATCCAGCTCATAACAGGCAGATCAGTTCCAAAGGTGACAGCAGTACTCTAAATCGGAGCGAACCTGGGCTCTATAAAGACATTTGCTCTGGTTCTCTGCTCTGGTTTAAAGTATCGCCTGACCTTCCAAAGAATGCCTAATTTTTTTGCAGCTGATGTTGCTATGGACTCAATGTAGCGAACAAAATTGAGACTGGAGGACAGATCCAAGCTCAGGAGCTCTATGTGGTCTGTCACCGGTAATGGAAGATTTCGGAAGGTCGGAGTCAGGTTCACGAATTTAAGTTCCTTCATCTTAGCGTGCATTTCCCGGTAGCATTCAAAGCTTTAGTTTTAGAGATACTAAGACTATGATTCAGGATTTGGGGAGTCTAGAAACTACAATGAATCATAGTTGCAATGACTTGTTTCCTATGAGAGAGGCCTGTGTGTAGTGGGGCAATAAATAGAATGACACTTTAAGGCAAGCCAAATCTTCGATCTCCACTTTTCTATTGTCCCGAACCTACCAAGAGACTGAAGACCTACTAAGGCAATTAAAATAAAATAATTATTTAATAAATAAATAAATTAAGCTTACACACATAGTTCACATAATCACATACACACACACACACACACAATCATACGTCACATAAATTTTAGGTTTAGTTTCTTATCATCTCGCTCGCACACTTCACAGACAGCAAGCATATTATATTACAATATATTTATACCTTTCTTTTTTTTTTTAAACCTTTTTTAACCTTTTTAACTAAATAACTTTTGTTAAATAAATTACTTTTGTTAAATAAATTACTTAGTGTTAGCACTGTTTCAAATAGTTGATAATGTTATCTTTGTTTTAAATGTAATCTGTCGCTCTCCTGGTTTTGTTATTTATACCGGGTGCCCACGATACAGGACTTTTCCTTGTGTGGGACCTACTGTAATGCCCAATAACCCACATGTTTAATGGAAATAAAAACTATTTGTATTTGTATTTGTACTTTCCTTTTTACATAATAATAATAAATATTTCACAAAATCACATACATTGATCTGACTCTGAGATAGGTAGCTTACACAGCTGTGTTACGGATATCAGAACCAACAGCGGAATTACAAAATAATATAACATTTAATACTTTTATTTTGTAAATACATACTTATATATAGAAAATGCCCAGACCAATAGCAACCGACATGTTAATGCATACAAATGTTTTTACTGCGCGGGAATCAAACTCACTAGCGTTCACTACTTCTAATCCAAAAGTGTGGTCAAAACATTTTTTTTATTACATGCGGTTGATATTTTGTGCAAAATCCATGACCTAATATTGAATTTTATATTCTAAACGCCATGAATCTAAAATTCAATATTTGAACCTACAATTTACATATTTACTCAGTGACATTAAGCAAACAACGTTTCATTTTATGTATTGCTGAATATTTCCAAAATTCCTGGAAATGAAATAAACATGCTGTTTATCAGTAAATATGAGTCACTGGAATAATATTGACATTTCAATACAAACATTATATTACGAAACAAACAAAATGTCGTTTGTGCTGCGTTCAAAGTGATATTTATTATGCGTCTTTTACTGTGAAACAAAACTGCGTGTTACACCGAAATAATTTATTTTCTTATATTATACATGGTAGACGAACAGACGGATCACCTACTGGTAATCCATTGCCGTACGCTTGACTGGTGTTGCGGTGCCTATAGACACCCGCAACACCAGTCGATTCAAAAGTGTGATTCAAACCACTAAACCTCCCTTTTCCCCGTATTGAGCCTATAGTACCCCAACTCATACGACGACATCAAAAAATATATAGACTGTCACGGTAGCGCGTTTAGTGGTGACCCTACTACATACGCTAGAAGTAGTGAGTTCGATTACCACTCTGAATATACATTAGTGACACAAATTAAGAACTTAGGAAACCTATTCATGAAATTTTGTTGTCTTATTTGAGCTTTAAAAATTAACGTGAGTAGACTAGACATTTTTTTCGTACAATTGGTTGAAGGGTTGCGGTTTTGATCCCCACACAGTACAAACATTTGTGTGCACATGGACATACAGTTGGGTGTTTTCTATGTATTATAAGTATATATTTACAAAAGTATTATGTATATTTTTGACGACCCGTTTGGAATAGTGGTAGTGAACACTGCCTTTGGTCCAAGGGTTGCGGGTTCGATCCCCGCACAGTACAAACATTTGTGTGCATGAACGTTTGGTGTTTCCTATGTATTATAAATATGTATTTACAAAAGAAAAGTATTATATGTATATATTTGTAATCCCACTGTTGATTCTGATTGCACCACTCTCCCCTCCCTCCCTATCTCTCCCTCTTCTATCTAATGTCCTTTACCTGAAGGTTGTCTGGTAGAGATCGCTCCCAGCGATAAGACCGCCTAAATTGTACATTGTATCTCTGTACACCTAGCTTTTAAGTTTTTCAATAAAGAGTATCTATCTATCTATCTATTCCGATATCCGTAACACAGGTGCTTGAGCTACCTATCTCGGAGTTAGATCAATGTATGTGATGTTGTGAAATATTTATTTATTTGTAATTCCGCTGTTGGTTCTGATATCCGTAACACAGGTGCTTGAGCTACCTATCTCGGAGTTAGATCAATGTATGTGATGTTGTGAAATATTTATTTATTTGTAATTCCGCTATTGGTTCTGATATCCGTAATACCGGTGCTTGAGCTATCTATCTCGGAAGTCCGATCAATGTATGTGATGTTGTTAAATATACTGTGTGAAATTGTTCGGCTTTTCGATTTTAATTGCTTGGTTTGACGATTCTTTTAGCGCATATAATGATTCATCAGTATGATCGTTATGTTTTGGATATAATACACACATTAATGTGTTATTCTAATGTGTAAGCTACTTTATTTTGAAGTTTCATTAAAATCATTTTTTTTTGTTTTTGCCTAAAAGAGGAACAAACTTTCTTACATACTTAATACATCCTATAATCCATCCATCCAAGTTTAAGTCAGAGTCAAAGTGTTTGTTGCTTTGAATGTTACAAAACAGGTTTTCATATATGATTATTATGAGTATGATTATTTTTAAGAACTGGCAAAGCTGTTCGGTGTAATAGTCATCCAGTTTTCACGTACTTACAACCAGATGGTTATCTTCGCCACCGCGGCAGCCATTACAAACATTTCAGTTACGCTACCAATATTTACCAACTTATTCACGAAGCACATTCGCTGAAATCTAATAATAACTCCTTTTTGATATTCAATGACGTTTCGCTTTGCCGATATTCCCTTCTCGCTCTTTGTGAGATCACTCTTTGAGATTCGATTCCATTTATATGAGTATAAAGGACTACAACTTTCTGAGATGTCGTATTCTGTGTGTTACACGAGAATTCGTATGAAAAGTTGATTTTTTTTATGTGAATTTCCAAAAGTCATTATGGATACGGCTGCCGATCGCAACAATCAGCCACGTACGCTGGATATATTATAGTGCTCAAGTGTGTGCGCAAACACAAGTGCACTCTCTATTCAATTATTGACAAGATGCTAACCACCTACTATTGTACACCTCGTCCTGCAGTTTTTTAGTATTGGATTAAGTAACTACTACTCTTTGTGACCTATGAGGGGAACCTAAGTAGTCATGCTCACTCAAATGTCTCTGAGGTGGGGTGGTGGTGGATGTGGCTGGTCATTACATTCCCTCAACGACTTAACATGCTTTCCGAGGCGCGGGGGTACAAGATCGCCAACTTCCAGACTCCAAGCTAACACTTAGGTCTAACCAAAAACATAGGAACAGTGGCGGACAGGTCAAGCTATACAAAACTGTCGAATTTCTTCAATCGATTTCAAACTCAATGTGTATAAGGTTTATAATCGAATGAAGAAATTTGACAGTTTTGTATAGCTTGATGTGTCTGCCACTGTACAATTTTTTTGTAACTCAATTTTCGGTAAATTTGTGATGGAACAGTAATATTTGTTCTACGACTTTTCAGTACAAGGTATGGAAATATTATTTACACAAGCGGAGATCAGTCCAGTGACTGGCTAGGACATTATACGGTATTCAAAAAAAGTTATAAATATTTGGTGGTTTAGGAATAAATTTAAAAACCCCAGACAAAAATTAAAAAAATCCAAAAAGTAATTGAGACTGTTATTGACTGTCCGTAAATGGCGTATTTTTTAGTTAAATATTGTTGTGTGAGGGACACATTATGACTTTACCCAAAGACATTTTGCTAATATCAAATACCTATATTATTTAGAATAAGTGGGTAGTCATCAGTCGGAGTCACAGTCATTCAATAAAACGCTGGAGTGTTACGTTTTAATCGACCGCGGAGTGTTTTAGTCCTACCCCCAGAATCCAATATGCTTGTATATCAAACCTGACAGTTGACAGACGTCATCGAAATCTCATACCCGCCATCATGGTTTTGGATTCGGCGGGTAGGGCTAAAACAAGCCGCGTGGGCTGATGCAATTCAAAGGCTTTAAATTAGTGTCTAGGTGGTTTTTTGTGTACAAATTTAGTGTTTATTTGTGCAGTGAAGTGCCGAAAAGTGATCCTAATAATAAGAATCGTTGGATTGTATCGTTTTTAACACTGCTATTGTGTGTCGAGTCAGTTGTCTAATGACAACTTGCTTGGAGCTAATAGAGTGTTAAAACCCGCGATTGCTTTTAGAGCGATATCCGCTGAATCCGTAGGTCGATAAAACGTAAATCACCGGCATTTTATTGAGTGACTGTGACTTTGACTGACTTCGACTGTTGACTACCTACTTATTCTCAATTAGTTACTTTACGTTGGCAAATTATCTTCCAGTAGAGCCATATTTAAAAAAATATATCATAGATTTTGCTTTTTTGTATTTGTATATTTTTCTGTGATATTTGTTTTTGCAACACAAAACGAAACTATTTAAAAGATATTGATAGTGACAAAGTGTTAGTTTTGGAAAGGGGTTTAAAGATTGGCAGCGCACTTGTGACTATACTGGTTTCGCGGGTGTCCATGGGCGACGGCAATTGCTTACCCTCAGGTGATCCGTCTGCTCGTGTGAAACTTATCACATAAAAAAAACGTCTTAGCCAAGCCTCCATTCAAATTTGGACAACACCTTTAATATGAAACAAAATAAAAGAAAATCTCCCAACCAATACTGTGTTGTCAATGTGACGTGTACGTTTTGTTTGTTCTAGACGGTGTCCATGTCCAGTATATTTTGTTTTTTTTTTATATATAATTGAAAATCAATTAATTAAAGAGATACAACTCTAAACACCATACGATTTCGTCTTGGAACATGTGTCTCTTAAAACACTCGACATTGGCAAAGTTAAATCGAAATTCAATAGGACGCCGTAACAAAAAGCAAAAATATAAGAGTATTTTATGTAATCTACTTTAAGGAGGTAACCAGAATATGATTACCTTACTCTATACAGGTAACATTCTGCATTACTCTGAAAAAGGACTTTAAATGATATCACTCCGGAATCCCCGCTGCATATAAATTGCACCAGTACACGGGACTGCACTTAGAGTTGCATTATGTTATTTAATAAGAGAATTTTTCAACATTTTTCAACCATTTTCATGTGTGTGGTAGGGAATTTGGAACATTGTTGTGAAAGGTTTTATGTTGTAATAATTTTATTTATGGGAAATGTTAGTGACATGTTTACTGGTTTCTTCAGGATAATAAAAATGCATATGTATAATAATTAATAAGTCAACAGAATATAGTATCTACTAAAGTTTGGTATATATTAATTACCTGGGCAAGGTACTTCTAAATTATGAAGCCAGATTGGAAAACTTTAAAGTTTTTTTTTTTTATGAGAGGTGGCGGACGAGCAGACGGATCACCTGATGGTAAGCAATTCCGCCGCCCATGGACACCCGCAACACCAGTGGAGTCACAAGTGCGCTGCCAACCTTTTCCCCTTCCGCCCCATTGGGCCTCCGGTAACCTCACTCACACGGCGAAACACAGCGCAGGCGCTGCTTCACGCCGGTCTTTTGTGAGGCAGTGGTATCACTCCGGTCGAGCCGGCCCATTCATGCCTAAGCGTGGCTCTCCCACATTGGAACTTTAAAGTGAGCTCTTTATCAAGTCGGAGACGCTTGCACAACCTGCTATTCCTGTACAAGTTGGCGAACGGCATCATCGATGCTCCGGATCAGATATAGCGGCTAATATAATATATAGGATAGCGGCTAACATTCTCAGCACCACTTAAACTTTCAGCAAAGTAGCAATTCTAACCTAGGTCAAAATGCTCCATTGAACCGTCTTGTTAAAGACTACATCAGTTTGGCTGGATCAAAGGGTCTCGATTTATTCGCGGGTGACATTCGCAATTTTAAAAAATCATTGGCTGCCTAACAGCCACACTGCGTAGAATGTGTTTATAAATATTATTTTCTTTAAATTTTTTTTGTTGCTTCTTAACTTGTTTCTATAGCATGCAGTCTGCAATTGTAATTGTAAATGCATTAAGCTTTATACCCCATTATATAACCCCTTATGTATTGTCAAAATGTATTTTATGTTGGTGTTCTAATTAAAAAAATAAAAAAATAATTCTAGACATTTTCTTATAATATGAATGGACTGGCTTAACAGGAATGATACATATATACCACAGTCTCTCAGAAATCGGCGTGAAGTAGCGCCTGTGTGAGTGAGGGTACGGTGTTTAAAGGTTATCAACGCACATGTGACTATGGGCGACGGTATTGCTTACCATCAAGTGATCGGTCAAGTCGTCTGCCACCTATCACATGAAAAAATCAAATAATAAATTATATTACTTGTATATTTCGTCACTTTGTTTGTTTTATCATAGACATACCTAAGTTTTATTAAATATATGTTTTTTTTTTGTTTCAGGAATATTGGAAACACATTTTTAACCGGTAAGTGTTTATAAACATTTATACACATCCAATGAAAAAAGTCAAGCAGATCCTAAAAACTTGGTTACAGAACCTTACCTACATTGAAACTGAAGATCTTCTGAAGACAAGTTATATAGAATAATGTGTTTTTATTATACACATATCGCACATAGCACACACACACACACACACACACGCACACGCACACGCACACGCACACGCACACGCACACGCACACGCACACGCACACGCACACGCACACGCACACGCGCACGCGCACGCGCACGCACACGCACACGCACACGCACACGCACACGCACACGCACACGCACACGCACACGCACACGCACACGCACACGCACACGCACACGCACACGCACACGCACACGCACACGCACACGCACACGCACACGCACACGCACACGCACACGCACGTTGCCTCGTTAGCTCAATAGGTAGTGGCGTCGCACTTTAAAGCGACGCCTGCGCTTGTGGTCCTTGGTTCGAGACCCGGGTCGGAAAAAGAGTGCACTTGTGTTTGCGCACACACTTGAGCACTATATATGCATGCTTGTATTTGAACCATGATCTCCCGTAACGTCCCGCGTTCTTATCCACTGAGCCATCATCGCTCTGAGGCTCGTATTATCTCCCAAATATTCAAGGACAGCTCTGGCCACTTCCCATCAGGTAAGAAGCTAGCCTCTGGTTTAAAAAAACGGATTCAGGTCAGTCACCCTTATTTCAAAATTCGTAGATGCAAGTACGCCAAGTTTTTGAATCTGGGCTAACACAAAATTTCACTCATATCATAATTATCATAGCCAAAAGCCTTGGTTACGAATGCAGTGCAGTTCCCCAACTCAAACAACATGTGCAAGTTGCAAGTCTCATCTCACACTTGGAGTGGTTTCACAACTTAAATTAACTTCTCGAGCTTCAATGGACTTTTCAGAACTGAAAGGAAAATACTAATAAGATTGCTGAATGTGGAACGATTGGTACGTGTTAGCCGTCGATATCTTGAAGAATTGTATGGCCTTCTAATTTGAGTAAATTTCTACCAATTCCCAATTATAATGGCTTTTTGGATTGGCTCAGGGTTGGCCAGTTATGGGCTCAGGGTTTGGCAGCCATTGTCTCAAGGTGAGGCAGGAATACAATAATAGTAACTAGCTATTGCTTACCATCAAGTGATGCGTCAAGTCGTCTGCCACCTATCACGCTTACAGCACCCAATGCCAACATATTATGAATATTCTCTTAGCACCCTTTCCAAAAAAGGACCAAGTATGATGGTCGTGCAAATTTACGCGGGAGCACTAAGGTTACAGACATAGCCCAAAGGATTGCACGCCTCAAGTGGCAATGGGCAGGGCACATAGCGAGGAAAACAGACGCCCGATGGGGCGGAAAGGTCCTCGAGTGAAAGCCACGTGCAAAGTGGACCGACGATCTGGTGAAGGTCACGGGAATCCATTCTATGCGGGCGGCACATGACCGATCTGTATGGAGAACATCGGGGAGCCTTTGTCCAACAGTGGACGTCTATTGGCTGAAATGATGATGATGATGCATTTTAAGCAGAAAAGGTGTGTCATATTTCAAAGTGTGTCCTTCGTTCGTTTGTTCATTTTCAGAATCTGCTATTACACTTGACAAAAAGGTAACAACTATTTGTATGGTCAAGCCATTTATGTGACTGACATATGTGACTGCCTCGGTGGCGCAGTGGTTAGTGGGTCGCACTTTAAAGCGACGGCTGCGCTAGAGGTTCCGGGTTCGATCCCTGGTCGGGCTAAAAAATTGTACCTAAGTTTTCGGTAAGAAATTGTTAGTGGCAGCACGGAGTCTGGAAGTTGGCGGTCTTGTACCCCCGTGCCTCGGAAATCCAATCCCTCTCTGGTCGTGTCACAGTAGTGTCCCATCGGAATATGAGGGTAAGGGAATAGAGAGTGCACTTGTGTTTGCGCACACACTTGAGCACTCCTGCGTACCTATATATGTCCTGCGTACGTGGCTGATCGTCGAGATTGGCCGCCGTAGCCATCGGTTGGAGGATATTATTATGTATTTAGAGATTTCAAAAACCCGCCTTACAAAAATTTGTTCATATGAACACGAATCAGAATATCTAGGAGGTTGCTGATATTTCCCAAAGAACCCTATATAGGTAATTCACTACAGATCTCCTGACTGAAATTTCAAGAGCGTATACCGAAACATTGTTGCTAATACTGAAATCACACGAATACTCTCAAACTAGTTTGGAAGAAAACTGGAGAGGACCGCTTAGTTCCACTTTAATGCACTTTAAGCTGAGTTTAGATACGGCTTGGTGCTTACGACCGAGGCAGTTTGGCGTATCTTTGTTTGGAGATGGTGCTCTTTTGCCAAACTTTTTGTAACTGTCAAAAACCGAAATACCCCTAGGTATGTTCTACGATTCTTATTTTTTATGTGATAGGTGGCAGACGAGCAGAGGATCACCTGATGGTAAGCGATTGCCGCCGCCCATTGACTCTCGGAGCACCAGTGTAGTCACAACTGTAGTCCCCGATTCAACCCCGCTTTACCCCGAATAGGGTCTCCGGTACTCTATCTCACGCAGCTAAACACAGCAGAGACGCTACTTCACGAAGGTATTCTTGGAGTCCCTGGTCACTCTGGTCGAGTTAACCCATTCGATAGTTTTTTTTTTAAATTTTCGCGTTGCATTATAATTGGCCGTGTGGTCCCCGGCAGAGTAGAATAGGCCACCCTCACTCTTACCGAGGTGTCGTAAAAAGCGACTAAAGTAAAGCTGGTATGATCATCAGCACCCAGAGAAGGAAAACTCTGCATTTATATCGAAACCCTCGCCAACCCGTCTGCCAAGCGTGGTGAGTATGGCAATTACCCCTCATGTGATTTAGGGAGGCCCGTGCCCCAGCAGTGGGGACTTAAATGGGCTGATGATGATGATTATAATTAATCAAGACGGGATTTAATAATAATATATAATTCTCACAACATCTCATAGGTTGACCTGATTCCGTACTAAGTAGCTTAAGCACTTGTGTTACAGATATCAGACAACAGAGGAACACAAATATATACTTAAATATGTATTTAAGTATATATTCTGCTGTCTGATATCTGTATATTTATTTTTTTGGGGATGTATATTACACCCAGACACTGAACAAACACAAGTGTTCATCGCACGAATGTTTGTCCAGGGTGGGGATCGAACCCACGACCTTTGGCGCAAGAGGCAGGGTCACTACTAATTTCGCCATCCGGTCAGTCCGGTGTAGCTGCGGTAGTTCTTATATTGAACAAACGAAGCGGTCAATTGCAGAACGTGTCAAGGAACATAACGCAGCTATTAAAAATCGACAAGCGAATAAATCGGCAATAGCAGAACATCTACTGGAAATGAGAGTTAATCATTGGATGGAACTACATGACCCGAAAATCCTCTCCACCGATCGTCATTATCATACCAGGATGGTACGGGAAGCGATTGAGATCAAGACGTACAAGTCTTTCAATCGGGAGGATGGATTAAAAATATCATCAACATGGAATCCAGTAATTAACAAGTGCAAACCCCATGCTAGGCGGTACTAACGCAAACAAACACCGATACTTTTAGTGTAGTGTGTCGGAGTAACTTCACTGACAGTTCATTTAGTGGCGAATTAATATCGGAAAATGTGAGGGTGTCCGAAGATTCACAGCCCGACCCCAGCAGACGACGCCGTGCTCCGCCAGTCCGCTCATGACCACGGCTGCTGTAACGTAGCCGAAACGTCGAGTAAAATATGTGAGTACACAATGATGTATCACATAATAAATATCGTGTTAAATCCCGTCTTGATTAATTATAGTTAACCCTTTCAAGCCGAAGCGGGATGTTTTCTGCAATATTTTTTTTTGCAATAAATTGATTTTTATTTATTTTATTTTCTAGTTTTAGCTAGTTTTCCTTAGTTTTAGTGGCCTGATTCTTTGTAGTTTTAAAGTGAAACTACGACTTACGATTCCGCTTGATTTCTATATAAATAGACTTGTCATAATCATAATCATTTATTCACATACTTTTTCAACATACATATTGGTACATAACATAAAATTACATGTGTGGATTGTAGATATTTTTGCTTTGTTATAAATTACCTTTTCAAGGTATTAGTGATACATTTTTCCTTTTCACTGACATGGCCCAAAGGATTGCATGCCTCAAGTGGCAATGGGCACGGCACATAGCGAGGAGAACAGCAGGAAAGGTTCTCAAGTGGAGGCCTCGTACAGGAAGTGACCGTGGCCCGTGGCCGTGCCCCCTACAAGGTGGACCGAAGATCTGGTGAAGGTCACGTCAATCCATGGGTTGTGGGTGCCACAGGACCTATCTATGTGGAGAACAATGGGGAAGGCCTATGTCCAGCTGCAAGCGTCTATTGGAAATGTTGATGATTATTATTAATGTATTTTTGACCGCAAGATTAAAGCGGACTTAATCAATAGGCCACTATTGATTAAGTCCGCTTTAATTGTATATATATTGCAATAATTTTGACATAACACACTATTGGTAATTGTATTTATGAGTGAATTGTTGGCGCTTTGGCATGACTGTTCAGCCCGCAAGAAAATTGTATATAAATAAATAAATAAATTATCACAATGTTTTCCCTTAATACTGAGCTATTAATTAGAAATACTCACACAGACATGGAAAATTAAATGGTGAGGTGCTTGTTAGAATTCAACCTTCCATTAATTTGATTTGAAGAACTTTACCCAATGGAGTATTGATTCATTGAATTTTGAGGGCCTATAGTCTCAACAAGTTTGGGTACAATTTGTTCACAAGTAACATTGTGTAAGGCAATGATTCTGGACGTTTAACCGTGACCCAAGTGTATATTGTTAAAACTTCATGGTAACTAACAGAAGAATCATTTGCAACTAAGTGTGTGTTAAACCATTGTTCAATTATTTTTTTTTGGAAATTTGTATGTTTTTGTTTGTTTTAACGTCAATACTGCTCTTTTAACACCGTTTTAGCTAACAAAGGTTTATTGAAACTTTACGAATAAATCCTTACATTTTTATGTACATTCAACGAAGTTTTAGGAGTACCAGCGCTAGGCGATAATCGCTTGCATACGTAGTGGGTTCGGCGTAGCGGCTCCCTGCGCTTAAGCATGGCGCAGTGCAAGCGATTTCGCTGGCTATCTGGAATTGCTACATTCGCTGACTGTACCTCAAAAAGTCAAAAATATGGTACTTGGAATCAATCTCGTATCCAACTATTCTAAGGTGATCAAGTTGGCCTAGTTCCCGTGCCTAATATTTCATCATCATCATCAGCCCATTTAAGTCCCCACTGCTGGGGCACGGGCCTCCCTCAATCACATGAGAGGTAATTGCTATAGTCACCACGCTTGGCAGACGGGTTGGCGAGGGTTTTGATATAAATGCAGAGTTTTCCTTCTGTGGGTGCTGATGATCATGCCAGCAGCTTTGCCTTAGTCGCCTTTTACGACACCTCGGTAATAGTGAGGGTGGCCTATTCTACTCTGCCGGGGACCACACGGCTAAAATTAGTAACGAAGTAAATTATCCTGCGGATAGTTATTCTTTTATAAGTCAAGTTGGTCGAATCCGCATTTGTTTTATTCCGCTATTAAATCTATGGTATAGCGCTGTCATTCTGACGTTATATGATATATTATTTCACGCTTAAATCTTAGTCGGATTCGGCGGGTAGGGCTAAAACAAGCCGAGTGGGCTGATGCAATTCAAAGGTTTTAAATTAGTATCTAGTGGTTTTTAGTGTACAAATTTGGTGTTTATTTGTGCAGTGAAGTGCCGAAAAGTGATCTTAATAATATGAATCGTATCGTTTTTAACACTGCTATTGAGTGAGTGAGTTATCTCGTGACAACTTGCTTGAACCTAATTTTAATATTCTACTCTGCCGGGGACCACACGGCAAACTACAAAAAAATCGCCAAATATTTATGGGGATGAAATGATAACCACTTCATTGTAATTACCAGACTCTCCAGATCCTGAATCATGGTCCTAGAGTACATCGAGCTCCAGAGGGACAGGTTTGGACGCATCCAGGAATAACACGCTAAGATGAGGAACAGGAATGTCAGTTGAGCTATGAAATTCCACATCGTTTTAAAATATTAAAATATTCTAATAAGGATAATAACCTTTCGGCATACTTCTTTGTAAAATGGCCAGGCTTTAAACCTCTTACCTGCCATGTCATCTGACCTTTTGATCAAACCTAGTGATGTGAAGCATTTTCTGTAATAATCAGTAATATTTAAAAAAATGGAAAGCGAAATATAACTACTATAGTCCGTAAAATTTAACTTATAACAGATTATAATGGCAGCTACAGATGTTAGGGAAAAATTACCTTCATTTCAATAGAATAAAACATAAAATGGAATAAAACTACTAACTTAATATTTTATTTCAATAGAAATAAAATTATATGAAACAAAAAATAACATACACATTACACACAAACTAAATTTTACGGACTATAGTGAACAGTAGGAGTCATAGTGTATTTCCACAATCAAAAAAGTACAGATTAAAAATAAAAGAAGAAATAACCAAGATAAAATTAATTCCATTATATGAAAAGCGGAGCTGAGCAGCCTCACAGGAAACCGGCGTGAAGCAGCACTGTGCTGTGTTAAGCTGCGTGAGTGAGGGTACTGAAGAAAAGAAAGTACTAAAGGGTGGTTTTAAGGCGCACTTGTGACTCTACTGGTGTCGCAGGTGTGCATGGGCGGCGGCAATCGCTTACCATCAAGTGATCCGTCTGCTCTTGTGCCACCTGCCAAGAAAGAACTCGAAAACTACCAAAAAGTGGCTGTGACATAGAAACGGACGGACAGATGGACAGCTGGACAGATGGACAGATAGACATTTGGACAGATGGACAGAGATACAGACGGACAGACCGACATGACGAATCTATAAGGGTGCCGTTTTTGCCGTTTAGCTACGGAACCCTGAAAATTGCGGAACATACATGAGGGTTTTGGATGCGGCTCTTTGTGGGGTATCTCAAAAAGCATTTGGACCACTGTAAATGGACCACCCTGTTTAGGATCATTACCCAGACCTGAAAAACATAAGTGTTCATCACACGAGTCTTATTCAAAAGTGGAAATCGAACCTACGACATTTAGCGTACGAGGCATGGTCACTAATTATAAAGACGCTATCGGGTGAAAGCATATTTAGCTTAGCAAAAGTAATTTACAAAATAATTGTTATTTTAAAATATTACTTTTGCCTTCACATTCGATATACATTTTATCGATATTAGAATACACATCACTACGCAATAGCATAAGGATGGATTCCTCGGATAATGCTATTCTACCTACAAATTCTTGGCTCGAACCTTTAGTGGGCGGATTCTTCAAATTTACAGAATTTATTAACGCATAGTCTTTCACTCTTCTTCAACAATACCTTTTTTGTCTATAAATACCTGTTTTTATTTAGAAGCTTTACTCGTATAAATATAAAATATTTATTTCAAATAACTTATATCTAAAACAACTTTTGATCAATAAATCTTATATAATAGTCTACATATTTAACATTTTGTCTGAACTAGGGTGACCTGTGTTTCAGGCTAAAAATAGGTCTTAGAAACTTTAATCATATAAGCAATAAATTAAAACTTAAACTTAATCTTACGCTAACAATTAAAATTAGGTGATAGTTATTTGGGGACAATGATTAATTTCTCTGTATCATCGTAGGACAACTTCAGGAGCACCTCCTGGAGGTGTTTTTAGCGCAGTTAGAGGTCAGTGGATATATGGTGTCTATGGCGTTAAGTCTATTATGGAAAAGTGGGCCCAAGAACACGTAAAAACGGCAAGACCAAGCACGCTTCATTAGATGATTATGAGAGCAAACTTTATCTTTCCTTCTTTTGTTAGTAGATTCAGTGCTGTATGAAAGTGCGGTGTGCTTTGTTGATTAGAGGTAACTAAGTGCTCTTTGCGTTCATATTTTTTTAAATTATTATTTTATAGATCATGCTGTGATCATCTTGCTGTGTTTCGCTGCGTGAGTGAGGGTACCGGAGGCCCAATCCAGGGGATGGGGGGTTAAAAGGTAAGCAGCGCACTTGTGACACCACTGGTGTTGCAGGCGTCCATGGGCGGCGGTAATCGCTTACCATCAGGTGATCCATCTGCTCGTCTGCCACCTATATCATAAAAAAAAAATATTGATTGAGCGTTGGATTCTCAGCACACGCTTTTTAGGGTTCCGTAGTCAAATGGCAAAAAACGGAACCCTTATAGATTCGTCATGTCTGTCCGTCCGTCCGTATGTCACAGCTACTTTTTTCCCAAACTATAACAACTATTCTATTGAAACCTGGTAAATAGATGTATTCTGTTACCCGCATAACGATTTTTACACAAAAATAGGAAAAAAAATGAGTTTCAGTTCAGAAGTATGGGGACTTAGAACTGAAACTCAATTTTTTTTCATCAAACCCATACGTGTGGGGTATCTATGCAGAGGTCTTTAAAAATTATGTTGAGGTTTCTAATCATTTTTTTCTCAACTTAATACTTTGCGCAATAGACGCTCCCAAAGTGGTAAAATATTGTGATATACATTACCATGAAAACGGAAATTAGTTTGAACTACATGTAAGTAGTTTTTCTTAATACGTTGTAAACCGAAAACCGTAATTTACCTTCCATATATCTTACCTTATGCTACAGAACCCTTCATGGGCGAGGCCGACTCGTACTTGACCGTTTTTAAAGGCAATAATTATTTGTTATAATCAGTTATAATCAACGTAGCTCACTCAGCTTTGGCCATGGCTTTAGGTAGGAGTACCTTCAGGCCATGGCGCTGGTTTTATGTGAACCTTAATGTGACACACGGGCGACATAAGTACATAATGTTTAATGTTATATCTAAGGGTGTGCAAATAATTAAACAATATATAATAAAAGAAATAGTGTAACACACGATTTGACCCATGACTTTGCCCGTGTAGTATACGGTTTTGTTCATCCCACAGGAATCTGTTATTTTCGGGACAAAAATCTATCTAAGCTACCACTCCACCAATTTTCACCCAAATCGGTACAGCCGTTCTTGAGTTATTAATAGTGTAGCTATGACGACTTTTTTTATAAATATAATAATAACCTCCAACCGTTATCGGCTAATCTCAACGATCAGCCACTTACGCAGGATATATTATAGTGCTCTAGTGTGCGCAAACACAAGTGCACTCTCTATTCCCTTGTTCTCATTTCCGATGGGACCGGAGAGGTATCGGGTGCAGGACCAACGGCTTAACGTGCTTTCCGAGGCAAAAGGGTATAAGACCGCCAACTTCCAGACGCCGGGCTGACACTGAGAATTTCTTAACAGAAAAACTCAAGTACCTACAAATATTGGCCCGACCCGGAGATCTAACCCTGGACCCTAAACGAAGCCGTCGCTTTAAAGTGCGACCCACTACCCATCGAGGCAGTCAAATATTATATTTATAAATATAGAGGAGATATTATATAAACATAGGATAATATAAATATATGTACAGCTGTACCACGTTCATAAGTTACATCGGCTTTATTGTGTTACATTAAGATTAAATACAATTAATCCAGAGAGGTATGCTATCTCTCTCTTAACCGCACTCGCACCGAATAAGGCGCTGACGCATCATCCAATAAGAAATTCTAATTTTTGGCGCGCGTAAATGGAGCGTTGTGATTGGTTAAGATTTTTCCGCAATTTTCGAAAATAAGACTTCTGCGCAGGTACATTGGTGTAGCTATACATATTTCCATAATGTTTGACATTTTCTTTATTTTGTTCCCGAAGTCAATTTGATAGATGGGAGCTACCCTATTTCCCAAAGGAACATAGAACACCCACATTCAGGTAAATTGATTTAAGGTTGTAGCGTTGCGGGGAATAAAGCAGTTATCGAAAAGATTGCTTTTGCTGCCAGAAACAATTGATATCGTAAAAATAAATAAATTCATATTACAACGTCTCGATAATTTTATGACGACCAGTCTGGATCAGTGGTAGTGAACGCTGCCTTTGGTCTGCGGGTTGGATCCCCGCACAGTACAAGTATTTGTGTGCATGAACATGTCTGTTTGTATTGGTCTGGGTGTTTTCTATGTATTATAAGTATATATTTGTAATTCCGCTGTTGGTTCTGATATCCGTAACACAGGTGCTTGAGCTACCTTCTCGGAGTCAGGGCAATGTATGTGTTGTTGTGAAATACTTATTATTTATTTATGTATTGACCTGATTTGGTACGCTCTACTGCCAGAAAGTCGACCTTTGCATAGTACAAGGGACGCGGGGGCGCTGAGTGAGTTCGTATATTATTCTGTTTTAGGCTGATAAATGTATCTTTCTAAAGTTTGGATCATTTGAATCTAAAACAGTGAAAAAATTCGTTTCAGTGATACGCTTCATTTAGAACATCGATTCTCAGATAGATTCAGAACAGAGAGTGATTAAAATTACCCCTTATTTAAATTATTTTACCAAGTTTTATACATACCATAAAGTTTTATTACTATTGGCCTAAATATCAGCTATCAGTGATCATCGTTAGTTCGTCGCTCATTCATGTCAGTGGAACACAGTGAGTTAGTGAGCGAGTTCACCGATTGAACAAATCTAATCTTGAAATCCGAATTAGGCGAATGATACATTCGGAGCGAGTATTCGTGATTCGGATCAGTGTATCATCTATCTAAAGCGGAACAATGAGTAGTTTCAGTAAAGAAAGTTACACACGTCTCTTCTGTTTGGGCCAGTCAATCAGTCGCCATCACAAATGACATTGGCAGCTGGAACCGTGCGACTACGCGAGTTCCAAAGAGAACTTTTTCGATTGGTCAAGCTCACTCCGCCCTATGCTGATAGCCCAAAGATAAAATAATCGCCCCTCTGACCCTACGAAAGTTGACTTTGTTTCGGTAAAGCTATAAGTATCTTAAATAATTAGGCAAGTGAGTTATTTAAATTTAATAAGTCTAAATGTATTAGTATTTAAGCTGTTTGTTTCCTCAATAAAGAAAAATAAAATAAAACAAAATAAAATAAACAATTATGTAATAATATAATGTTATTTATCCGATTATTATTTGATATTGTCTTCTTAGTAAATATATTTAGACACAAATACAAGTATTATATACCCACATTTTATACATACACGTTAGGTACACAAAATACACTAGACCATGGCACACACTCAGCTGGTCTCACTGAAAACCAGTGTCATGGCCTTTGTCTGAGCCGTGACTTAGCTTGAGTGAGGTCCATTTATACCCGACGCACTAGACGTCATAACACACTATTATTCATTTGGCACTGTCTGGACATGATTGAATATTTTTGGTTTTTTTTATTGTTTTCTGTTTGTGCCAAATGGATTTCTGTTTACAACTGCTGTATGCCCTATGTTGTGATGTCTATAATAATGAATATTTTCTTTCTTTTTCCTTTCAATTGGATTATGAAACCCAGACAACAGAGGGATATAACAAAACGAACACACAAACAAAACAATGCCGTATCAGGTTACAATTTTCTAGAACAATCATTAGAACGAGTCGTTCTTTTATTATTTATACCAAGATTGTGTCTACGGATCGTATAATACAGCGAAGTGACGCTGTATCATATGATCCGTAGCGTTATTGGTACCATAGATTTATTCTTGGGTAAATATTCGTCGAATTGGTTCTAAGTGTTATGTATGATTTTATGCTGAAGAGGACACCTTAAAGTAGTATTTTTCTTTATTGGTACATAGTCCAATATTTCCACTTAAATTAACAAGTATCTTGTCTTTCACCTACTACATTACCATGGGAGAGCCACGTTTCGGCATGAATGGGCCGACCGGAATGGTACCACGGCCAAGCAGAAAACCGACGTGAAGCAATCCGAGGGAAAGGGGGTTTAAATGTAAAATTATCACTCATACAATAATTCCACTCACTTCCTTTTATTTCTAAAGACAACATCCTTATCCAAAACATCACAGAGACAGAGCCACATCTAGCTATAATGGTTCTTATTGAGATAGCATTTTGAAAGAGAGACCGCAAACCACATTGGATTGGTTAAAAGGGTCTTTGCTTAAGGGATTAGAGTAACCAACTTCCTACTTAAAATTTGGTTGATCAAACACCCCGAACATTCATAATTCATTGGTATAAGAGAGACGGCATTGATTGGCGCTCGGATTCTGTTTTAAGTTTATTTGGAGCGACCACTCGACTTTAACGGACTTCGACAGTTAACTACCACTTTATACTATGTCTTCCTAGAAATTATCAAGTACCTTCATAAAGATAGATAGAAGTGTATCTACTTTATTGCACAAAATTTACAAATCTTAGCCTAAGTTATTATACTAAAACAATGCAATGTAAAAGAAATAAGTTGATTTTCATAAAATTATCACATTACAATTTTATTTTATCGATTATGTATCGTAATTTTTAATACAAAAAGGGGAAGTTATATTAAAAGGAGCTAAATAATTATTGGCATCTGGCCGTGCTTTCACCATCACATATAGCCAGCCACTAGAACCACAAATACTTATCGAAACATAAGTGATAAAGTAGATAATTCTACACCATGTCAAAAAAATTACCTAGATGACATTGTACCAGAAGGAGTTTGAATGGTTTTCGACCATTTATTTTTTTATGTTAAATTTTCTAATAGCAAAATTAATTTACAACAATCCTTTTAAGTATCTTAATCCAAAATTCCTATGACGCGTCTAAATTATCCAAGCTATCCGTTTGCATAAAACTATGTGGGATGACCCTAACGTCTCATATAGACAACCCGAAACGACGACTAACTTTTAATTAGTTAAGTTTGGCCGCGGTCTAGCAGACCCGCTGATACGTATCGGATTGTTAGTTTAGCCGCGTTCATTTCCTTACGATTATAATTGAGCTGGATATTCCAGGATAGTTTAAAATTAGCGGGACATGAATGGGGACAGGGGAGAGCTAGTATCAGTTTTCATAGGACTTTGAAATTGAGTAGACTTATTGCTTCGGTAGGTAACCAATTTACAAGTATAATGACTGATTTAGATAGTATGTGATAATAATAGTTGCTATAATTAATTGAAACGGTGAATAAAGCGAAGTTAGGAAGTTAAGAATAGTGAAAAGGTTATTCATGGGCAAGCATGGCCCACCTTGGACTTCATCTTCACTCAACATGATGTTGTAACATCATCATCATCAGCCCATTTAAGTCCCCACTGCTGGGGCACGGGCCTCCCTCAATCACATGAGGGGTAATTGCCATACTCACCACGCTTGGCAGACGGGTTGGCGAGGGTTTAGATATAAATGCAGAGTTTTCCTTCTCTGGGTGCTGATGATCATGCCAGCAGCTTTACCTTAGTCGCCTTTTACGACACCTCGGTAAGAGTGAGAGTGGCCTATTCTACTCTGCCGGGGACCACACGGCTGTTGTAAAAAATGTTTATTTATTATTAACTACATAGTTTTCTTCTTACTGTTTGACATTTCAGTTGCGTAACAGCAGCAGATATCACAAGCGGTTCAGTTAATCAGCATCGCAAAATATAGAAACTTTATTTCAGTTACGAGTACTTCCTTTCAAGTAAATTATTTAAGGGGATAGACAAGAACTAATTTCAAAAGGCACTATTTATCTTACTGATTGAGTAGAGGTCACTGAGGTCAATCATAGCGATTAAACTAACTTCGTAGGACAAATGCTTAAGTGTAAGTTGTAGAAAGCGTCATTTAAATTAATCCTCCATTATTATGATCCTGCCATGTCATTTGTCAATAGAATAGATAAGGCCAGCACTATACCACACGCAAGCAATTGTCGTTTATCATCTAGATTGGTGGCGGTCCAGTATTGTGCGTTTCTCACGGAACTTTTTCCAAGTACCTCAGGTTTTTGGAATGGTTTAGCCGCGGCTATATATTTTCCTGACGGTTTTAACTTAGGGATCTTCAAGAGACGCACACCTTTTCAAAAGGCCCTCCTGGCATCTGCAGCCCATACGATCCTATTTTTTTTGGTCAGGTCACAGAGTGAATGACCAAAAAAAATAGGATCGTACCTATCGTCGTCGTAAAATAGGATCGGGCGTGAATATAGACCTCGAGCCTAAGCTCTTTACCCGGGTGTCATCTCACAGACTCTCCCGAGTCTAAGTGTTATGGTGCTGGCACGGCAAGACTCGTCAGATCTCACGGATATTCATGGGCGATGGTGATTACTTACAACCTGTGCGCACTCGTGGGGTGCGAGTATAGACGCAAATAGTGTGCGAGCGAGAAGTGAATAGATGCGCCGCCATATATCTGATCCCATTCTTTATCCGCAAGGTTGTACAGTCAGGAGACCCGCTTGCTTGTTTATCAACTCTAGCCTATACTATTAATATCCTTCAACCGATTTCGGCTAAGGCAGCCAATCTCAACGATCAGCTACTTACGCACTATTATATAGTGCTCAAGTGTGTCCGCAAACACAAGTGCACTCTCTGTTCCCTTGCCCTCATATTCCGATGGGACACCACCGGGGTGTGTGACACGACCGGAGAGGGATCGGGTGCAGGAATAACGCCTTAACGTGCTTTCCGAAGCACGACGGTACAAAACCGGTAACTTCCAGACTCCGAGCTGACACTATGAATTTCTTAACAGAAACACTCCGGTACAAATTTTGACTCGACCCGGTGATCGAAGCCCAAGCGTAGCCGTCGCTTTAAAGTGCGACGCCTTACCCACTGGGCCAACGAGGCAGTCTCTAGCATATAAAAACATCTTAAAAGACTAAGTTTAATTACGCTTTCTGCAGCACCAAGTAGGTCAGTAAACAATCCGATATCGCAATTAACCCTGACTTTCGCTCTTTGAGTCTTTGGTTTTTTTTTTTATATGTGAGGTGGCAGACGAGCTGACGGATCACCTGATGGTAAGCAATTCCGCCGCCCATGGACACCCGCAACACCAGTGGAGTCACAAGTGCGCTGCCAACCTTTTCCCCTTCCCCCCATTGGGCCTCCGGTAACCTCACTCACACGGCGAAACACAGCGCAGGCGCTGCTTCACGCCGGTCTTCTGTGAGGCAGTGGTCTCACTCCGGTCGAACCGGCCCATTCCTGCCTAAGCGTGGCTCTCCCACATTTAGTACGATTGTCACTCTAGTTAAACAATTGTGTGATGAACATATGTTTTTATGTGATACCAAAGTGTCAGACGAGCAGACAGATCATCGAGCAAGCGATTGCCACCGGCCATGGATACCGCAACACCAGTGGAGTCACAATAGCCAACTTTTAAAACCTATTTTCCCCGGATTGGACCTCTCTCACGCAGCGAAACAGCACAGCGCTGGTATACGCCGGTTTTCCATGAGGCCGCAGTATCACTCCGGTCGAGCCAGCCCATTCATGCCGAAGCATAAGTGTCGCTTCATCATCATTTCAGACAATAGACGTCCACTGCTGGACATAGGCCTCCCCCAATGTTCTCCACACAGATTGGTTCTATGCCGCCCGCATCCAATCGATTTCTGCGAACTTCACCAGATCGTCGGTCCACCTTGTGGGGGGCCTGCCACGGCTGCGTCTTCCTGTACGTGGCCTCCACTCGAGGACCTTACCTCCCCAACGGCCGCCTGTTCCCCTCGCTATGTGCTCTGCCCATTGCCACGCTTAGATGGTATGGTATGGCTCCCGTGGTAAGAAAAAATATGTTTTTTAGTGATTATTACAGAAAAGATATATTTATTTTACTTATCCAGACTTTAAGCTTGATAGGGCATTTGATGGTGAGCCTACCTCATACGCTAAAAGATTGTTGATTTCATGTACAAACATTTGTGTGATGAACATACTGCCCACTGCAGGTGATGGGATTAGGCTTAATAATCACGCTGGGATTGGTGATCACAAACCTCGCGGATCTTGAGCTCGATCCGGGAATCAAACCCAGGACCCCGATATCACGGCTCAGTAGTAAAATCATCAACCAACCAACTAACAGAGCGTCATTTGTTCAGTGTCTGGCTGTAATTAAGTATTATTTGTATAATTTATATTCATAGCCTAGGAGAGCCAAGCTTCGGAATGAGTGGGCCGGCCGGATCGGAGTGATACCACGGCCTCACAGAAAACCACCGTGAAGCAGCACTATGCTGTGTTTCGCTGCATGAGTGCCCAATACGAGGAAAAGGGGGTTTAGAGGTCGGCAGCGCACTTGTGACTCCACTGGTGTCACGGGTGTCCATTGCTTACCATCAGGTGATCCGTCTGCTTGTCTGCCACCTATGACGTAAAAAAAATCTTTGCTGTCTCATATTCGATGCTGCTTAAACTACCAATTTCGGAATCAGAGGGCCCAATTTAAAGCACACGTTATGACTGAATCGGAGTTTCCCTCTCTTTCACACGGGCTGTGTGTCTCCTTGTTTGAATGCGACAGGTATACTGACCGGATGGCGCAACTGGTAGTGACCCTGCCTCTTACGCCAAAGGTCGTGGGTTCGATCCCCACCCTGGACAAACATTCGTGCGATGAACACTTGTGTTTGTTCGGTGTCTGGGTGTAATATATGTATTTAAGTATATATTTGTGTTCCTCTGTTGTCTGATATCTGTAACACAAGTGCTTAAGCTACTTAGTACGGAATCAGGTCAACGTGTGAGATGTTGTGAGAATTATTATTATTATTATATTATTGTTCGTTTAGGGACGGCTTCAAATCAGACCACCAGGTCGCTGTATGAGATGTTGTATTAATTTTAAACATAGTGTCGAATAATGTCACCAAAACAGCCCTCAGCGCATCTCTCGTGTTTAACTGTTTAACCAGTAGCGAGTGGCGGCTCTTAATTAGTAAAGTTTTGCTCCGGTCTCGGTCCCCCGCTAATACATATCAGTTTTGCAAGGGTTAACTGCTGTCCCAGTTTTAAATATATTCTTTAATTATATTAAAAGCTTCAAACTTTAAAGGCAAAATGGTGTGATGATCTAAACAACTTCATTATCATTTCAGCCAATAGACATCCACTGCTGGATATAGGCCTCCCCCAATGTTCACTTCACACAGATCGGTCCTGTACCGCCCGCATTCAATGGATTCCCGCGGCCTTCACCAGATCGTCGCTCTACCTTGTACGTGGCCTCCACTCGAGGACTTTGCCGCTCCAACGACAGTCTGTTCTCCTCGCTATGTGCCCTGCCCATTTCCACTTGAGGCATGCAATCCTTTAAGCTATGTCTGTGACAACTGTACTATGTCTCCTGCGGATCTTATCATTTCTGATACGATCACGCAAGGAGACTACGAGCATAGCCCTCTTCATTGCTCTCTGGATGAGCCTTCTTAATTTATATTTGGTATGTCACAAAAACCTGATCGTCCATGGGCGAAAGCAATTGCTTACCATCAGGTGATCCGCTCTCGTTTGTTTCCTATCACATAAAAAGAAACATAATTACTGCTGCACTCAGAGACGTACGCATAAATACTTTTTTTATAATTAAATAATTACGGAAAGTATTTAGTAACAATATTTTTTCTTAAGTAACCTGTGAGATGTTGATGTGTGAGATGTTGTGTTGTGAGAATAATTAATTCTCACAACACAACATCTCACACGTTGACCTGATTCCGTACTAAGTAGCTTAAGCACTTGTGTTACAGATATCAGACAACAGAGGAACACTAATATATACTTAAATACAAATATTACACCCAGACACTGAACCAACACAAGTGTTCATCGCACGAATGTTTGTCCAGGGTAGGGATCGAACCCACGAAGTTGGCGTAATAGGCAGGGTCACTACCAATTGCGCCATCAACATTTTTCATTTTTGAGTGCGACACTTCGTGCTGCTGTATCAAGATCCTATCATAGACATGCACCCTAAACAGGCTGTGCCTTCTTATAGAAACATATTCTTGGAAAACTGCGCGAATCCGTTAGAACTAGGGTGACGTGAAGAGCGACGTTATTTCTCTACCGCACCCGTATAGAATCTGCGTCAGCGCCGGTTGAATCTCCTTCACACTTGGTGAAGTTTCTTCCGAAAATGGCACATTCCGTTTGAAGCGCGGTTTTCTAGTTCCTTTTACAGTGCATTTTACAATGGCGATTACTATCAGAAGGCACTTCAGTGGCAAAGACAGACGGTGTTGTAAAACATTTCTTCTATGCAAAAATGTCAAAACAGCATTAGATCCGACTTTTTACCCGACTACGGCGAACTAAAAAGGAGGGTTATGATTTTGACCTGTATGTATGTATGGTTATCCATCTGTTCCCTCATAACTTCTAAGCTAGTTATCATATGTAAACAAATGAGATGTCATTAGAAGCGTATTGATTGTCTTCTGGTTATTAGTGACATAACGTCACGTTGAATTGGCTACAGCGCCCTCTAGAGGACTTAGAGTAAGGGACTAAAAACAAAATTTTTCTTTACGGCACCGTGTAAGGTAACGAATGAAAGAGCTTTTTTAGCACATTTCAAATATGTAATTTTATTTACATAACTAAAAATATTTCAAATAAAAATAAAGTTTAAAAACTAAAACACGACTACCAAAAAAACACGCTATCATCATTATCATCATCATTTCAGCCACTAGACGTCCACTGCTGGACATAGGCCTCCTCCAATGTTCTCCACACAGATCGGTCCTGTGCCGCCCACATCCAATGGATTCCCGCGATCTTCACCAGATCGTCGGTCCACCTTGTGGGGGGCCTGCCACTGCTGCGACTTCCTGTGCGTGGCCTCCACTCCAGGACCTCTCTGCCCCAACGGCAACGGCGAGGAGAACAGACCCTCGCTATGTGCCCTGCCCATTGCCACTTGAGGCACGCAATCCTTTGGGCTATGTCTGTAACCTTAGTTCTCCTGCGGATCTCATCATTTCTGATACGATCACGCAGGGAGGCCGAGCATAGCTCTCTCCATTGCTCTCTGGGTGACTTTGAGCCTCCTTAATCGGCACATTGTAAGCGGCCACGTTTCGGTTCCGTATGTCATCACTGGCAACACACACGCATTGAAGACTTTCGTCTTGAGACACTGCGGTAGGTGGGCCGAAAATATGCTGCGTAGCTTCCCGAACGCTGCCCAGCCGAGTTGGATTCGTCGATCGACCTCTTTCTGGAAGTTGGACTTACCAAGTTGGACTTTTTGTCCGAGGTAGATGTACTCGTCTACAACTTCCAGTGCAGAGCTTACAACCTTCACAAGAGTGGGTACGACATGGGAATTCGACATGACGCTATATAAAGTACGAAACAAGAAAATTGTCTCTGCTGAAATTATTATGCCGTATTGCCAAGGTCCACCTACTGTAGCAAAACAGATACATTATATATGATAATACAATAAAATTAATGTGGCATGCGACAACGGCGATACGGAATAATAATTTCAGCAGAGACAATTTTCTTGTTTCGTACTTTTCAGAGCGTGTGCTTTTCGGGTTTTAGTTTTTAAACTTTATTTTTATACCACGTGCTAAATAACTGTGATCGTACTGTAACAGATGCAAATGATTATATGTATGAGATCTCGTCATTTGCATCAGTAAAAGTATACATACATACCTAAATGTAAAAAAAACATATTTTAGCGCAAATCTCGTCGCGCATTTCCCGAGTGGCCAGTGGCAACTCTTACTTAATTAGTAAAGTTCCACGGCCTCCTGGAGTCCTGAACCAACCACGCTAATACTTATCGGAACGGTTAACTGCTGTCCGGTGTTTAAGTGCTTTTCAAATTAAATAGTGTCACCATTTTGATTTGGAAATATGATAGAATTCATTTTGAAAAGCGCGAAATTATGGTCCCATGGCCAGTGGCAACTCTTTATTAGTAAAGTTGTACAGCGGGCCACCAAACCGACGCGCATCACGCATCGGAATGGTTAACTGCTGTGCATTTTTTACCGTGGGAGAGCCACGCTTCGGCATGAATGGGCCGGCTCGGCCGGAGTGATACCACCTCACAGAAAACCGGCGTGAAGCAGTATTGTGCTGTGTTTCGCTTCGTGAGTGAAGGTACCGGAGGCCCAAACCGGGAGAGAGGGGCGATCCGTCTGTGCTCCTCTGCCTCCTATTACATAAAAAAAAAACCTTGTGTTACAGAGCAGTGTTAACGTTTGAATCAAAAAAAAGTTTAAACTAAATTTTCTAACATTGCATTTGTGTGAATGAAGAATGAACATAATTAAATGTGTTTGTATTAGTTTGGGTGTTTTCTGTAGATTATACGTATGTATTCATAAAAGAAAAGTATATATTTGTAATTCCGCTGTTGATTCTGATATCCGTAACACAGGTGCTTGAGCTACCTATCTCGGAGTCAGATAGATCCCGAAAGATGTTGTGTGGGTGTACGTAAGGGGACGTAAGGGGGGGGGAATGTTTGCAAGCTAGCCCCTGGCTTTCTCGTCCGTAGAACAAGTAATTAAACATTTTAGGGTCCACAGCAAGCACTGCAGGTGTCACTGATGTATGAAAGTTTGCCAGGATATTAACTAATTTACTGAATAACGTGTGTACCACGTAATGACCTTCGTGTGGGGGAAGCCGGGACGTTATTCTTAGTGATGTACATCATGTTGTGACATATTTATTTATTTACTTATATCATTGTTTTTTTAACAAAGGGTTAACAAGTATTCATGAATAAGACCCTGGAAACAGCTCTTGACAAAGTGAGGGACAGCAAAGTGATCCTAGGGCTTTACATGTTTATTTTTGAGAGATAGAACCCTAAAGGCCACTGGGGTCAGTTTTTAAAACTGCGGCGTGAAACTGATAAGACACAATTAATAATCCAAGCATACCTCCTATAAACAGTCCAGACGATCTAAAACTAAAAAGCTGGAATGACGCCAGTGTGTGAGTAAATACACCAGATAAGCGTGGCACTCACTCAGCTGGTGTCACTGAAAACCAGCGTCATGGCCTTTGACTGGGCCGTGACTTATGCTGAGTGAGGGCCATTTATACTAGACGTCATCACAATTTTCATTTAGCACTGCCGGACATGATTAAATATACTCATTTTTTTATTATTATTTATATGTATTTTAAATCTTTTCTGTTTTTGCCTTTTGTGTTTAGAACTGCTGTATTTCCTGTGTTGTGATGTGTATAACATTTTTTTTCTTCTCTTATCTTTCTTTCTAAATTTTGTTGGCATAAAATTGGAGAGACGCCACAGTTTTATGACAAATTCCTAAGCTCAGATCAAAGAAGTAAATGTTGCAAAACGTTTTATTATTGGAAGCTAAGTTTAGTTCAATGCGTGGTAGTACCCGGTTGCGTTCAAAGCTATTGCTCTGGAGCCCGTGGTACGTTTAGACCATGATTCTGGACTTGGGGAGTCTGGTAATTACAATGAAGCGACTGCCGTCTGACCTTCGCAACCGTTAGACAGGGAAACCAGACCAATCGGGATCACGGTTACACGTTCAGAATCATTACCTGTAGGTATTCACAACTTTGAGAAACTATCCGAAAGATGCAGGTTTCCTCACAGTGTTTTCCCTCACCACTGAATTCTAACATTAGATAAATACGCACATATATTTCAAAAAAAAAATATTATTAAAAAAAGAAAATACCCGACTGCACACTAAAAAAAGAGTAAAACAAGCCCCACAATAATATTGATCAATCAAATGCTAAAAACTAATTATGTAATACCGTTTAAACAATACCTATATTAAAATACACTACAATATGTGTTCGTAATCGATAGTTAAATAAACAGAAACTTATTTTGAATACAAATTTACTGAATATAATTTATAAATGTTGATGGAAAGCATCGCAGGCGGGGACCACCTTGACCGCCACCAACGAAAATTCTGCTAAATGGTGCACAACCGAAATGACTATAAATAAGCCTCTGTTGGTAAGCCTCTGTTGGTCCCCGCCTGCGATGCTTTCCATCAATATTTATAAATTATATTCAGTAAATTTGTATTCAAAATAAGTTTCTGTTTATTTAACTATCGATTACGAACACATATTGTAGTGTATTTTAATATAGGTATTGTTTAAACGGTATTACATAATTAGTTTTTAGCATTTGATTGATCAATATTATTGTGGGGCTTGTTTTACTCTTTTTTTAGTGTGCAGTCGGGTATTTTCTTTTTTTAATAATATTTTTTTTTTGAAATATATGTGCGTATTTATCTAATGTTAGAATTCAGTGGTGAGGGAAAACACTGTGAGGAAACCTGCATCTTTCGGATAGTTTCTCAAAGTTGTGAATACCTACAGGTAATGATTCTGAACGTGTAACCGTGATCCCGATTGGTCTGGTTTCCCTGTCTAACGGTTGCGAAGGTCAGACGGCAGTCGCTTCATTGTAATTACCAGACTCCCCAAGTCCAGAATCATGGTCTAAACGTACCACGGGCTCCAGAGCAATAGCTTTGAACGCAACCGGGTACTACCACGCATTGAACTAAACTTAGCTTCCAATAATAAAACGTTTTGCAACATTTACTTCTTTGATCTGAGCTTAGGAATTTGTCATAAAACTGTGGCGTCTCTCCAATTTTATGCCAACAAAATTTAGAAAGAAAGATAAGAGAAGAAAAAAAATGTTATACACATCACAACACAGGAAATACAGCAGTTCTAAACACAAAAGGCAAAAACAGAAAAGATTTAAAATACATATAAATAATAATAAAAAAATGAGTATATTTAATCATGTCCGGCAGTGCTAAATGAAAATTGTGATGACGTCTAGTATAAATGGCCCTCACTCAGCATAAGTCACGGCCCAGTCAAAGGCCATGACGCTGGTTTTCAGTGACACCAGCTGAGTGAGTGCCACGCTTATCTGGTGTATTTACTCACACACTGGCGTCATTCCAGCTTTTTAGTTTTAGATCGTCTGGACTGTTTATAGGAGGTATGCTTGGATTATTAATTGTGTCTTATCAGTTTCACGCCGCAGTTTTAAAAACTGACCCCAGTGGCCTTTAGGGTTCTATCTCTCAAAAATAAACATGTAAAGCCCTAGGATCACTTTGCTGTCCCTCACTTTGTCAAGAGCTGTTTCCAGGGTCTTATTCATGAATACTTGTTAACCCTTTGTTAAAAAAACAATGATATAAGTAAATAAATAAATATGTCACAACATGATGTACATCACTAAGAATAACGTCCCGGCTTCCCCCACACGAAGGTCATTACGTGGTACACACGTTATTCAGTAAATTAGTTAATATCCTGGCAAACTTTCATACATCAGTGACACCTGCAGTGCTTGCTGTGGACCCTAAAATGTTTAATTACTTGTTCTACGGACATTTTGATGATGAGATGTTTTTTTTACATTTAGGTATGTATGTATACTTTTACTGATGCAAATGACGAGATCTCATACATATAATCATTTGCATCTGTTACAGTACGATCACAGTTATTTAGCACGTGGTATAAAAATAAAGTTTAAAAACTAAAACCCGAAAAGCACACGCTCTGAAAAGTACGAAACAAGAAAATTGTCTCTGCTGAAATTATTATTCCGTATCGCCGTTGTCGCATGCCACATTAATTTTATTGTATTATCATATATAATGTATCTGTTTTGCTACAGTAGGTGGACCTTGGCAATACGGCATAATAATTTCAGCAGAGACAATTTTCTTGTTTAGTACTTTATATAGCGTCATGTCGAATTCCCATGTCGTACCCACTCTTGTGAAGGTTGTAAGCTCTGCACTGGAAGTTGTAGACGAGTACATCTACCTCGGACAAAAAGTCCAACTTGGTAAGTCCAACTTCCAGAAAGAGGTCGATCGACGAATCCAACTCGGCTGGGCAGCGTTCGGGAAGCTACGCAGCATATTTTCGGCCCACCTACCGCAGTGTCTCAAGACGAAAGTCTTCAATGCGTGTGTGTTGCCAGTGATGACATACGGAACCGAAACGTGGCCGCTTACAATGTGCCGATTAAGGAGGCTCAAAGTCACCCAGAGAGCAATGGAGAGAGCTATGCTGGGCCTCCCTGCGTGATCGTATCAGAAATGATGAGATCCGCAGGAGAACTAAGGTTACAGACATAGCCCAAAGGATTGCGTGCCTCAAGTGGCAATGGGCAGGGCACATAGCGAGGGTCTGTTCTCCTCGCCGTTGCCGTTGGGGCAGAGAGGTCCTGGAGTGGAGGCCACGCACAGGAAGTCGCAGCAGTGGCAGGCCCCCCACAAGGTGGACCGACGATCTGGTGAAGATCGCGGGAATCCATTGGATGTGGGCGGCACAGGACCGATCTGTGTGGAGAACATTGGAGGAGGCCTATGTCCAGCAGTGGACGTCTAGTGGCTGAAATGATGATGATAATGATGATAGCGTGTTTTTTTGGTAGTCGGGTTTTAGTTTTTAAACTTTATTTTTATTTGAAATATTTTTAGTTATGTTAATAAAATTACATATTTGAAATGTGCTAAAAAAGCTCTTTCATTCGTTACCTTACACGGTGCCGTAAAGAAAAATTTTGTTTTTAGTCCCTTACTCTAACTCCTCTAGAGGGCGCTGTAGCCAATTCAACGTGACGTTATGTCACTAATAACCAGAAGACAATCAATACGCTTCTAATGACATCTCATTTGTTTACATATGATAACTAGCTTAGAAGTTATGAGGGAACAGATGGATAACCATACATACATACAGGTCAAAATCATAACCCTCCTTTTTAGTTCGCCGTAGTCGGGTAAAAAGTCGGATCTAATGCTGTTTTGACATTTTTGCATAGAAGAAATGTTTTACAACACCGTCTGTCTTTGCCACTGAAGTGCCTTCTGATAGTAATCGCCATTGTAAAATGCACTGTAAAAGGAACTAGAAAACCGCGCTTCAAACTTCAGTAAATTTGTATTCAAAATTTAACTATCGATTACGAACACATATTGTAGTGTATTTTAATATAGGTATTGTTTAAACGGTATTACATAATTAGTTTTTAGCATTTGATTGATCAATATTATTGTGGGGCTTGTTTTACTCTTTTTTTAGTGTGCAGTCGGGTATTTTCTTTTTTTAATAATAATTTTTTTTATTTATAACTTTTTAGCTGTTTTTATTTAACGAAAATGTTGTAGATGTAGAAGACTATGTATATGTAAGTACCATTTTAAATTATTTCGACCACATTTGGCTTTAGATTACGAGTGATGTTACTCCGCAACATAAATTTACCGCCAATCTGGTAAGTTTCGCGTCAGACGACGAAGTATCGAAAAAATCGCTATTTAGAGACGACCGTCAACGACGTGTGCCCTTATGCGTGTGCCCGCATTCGGGCTGTATACTCGAGCATATCCCCCTCCGCACCGCGCCGCGCGCCGCATGCCAGGCCACGCCCTATCTTTTTGCTTGCTAACGCATGAGTTGCTTTGCGTTGACGCAGAATTAACATGTTCCCGTGGGAATTTTGAGAAAAAACGTATCCTATATTAATTACTCCCGTGATTGAAATGAATCTAATGATACCGCATACATATTTTTTTAAAGGGAAATTTAGAAAAAATATTATTATGTCTTTATCCCGTGGGACTTTTAGGATAAAATGTATCCTATGACACTCCCGTAATCAAGACAAATCTAACGATACCTCATACATCAAAATCCATCAAGCCGTTTAGGCTACAGGAGGTCACAAAGGAAAAGACATACATACATACTTACATACACTCGAAAAACATTACCCTCCTTCTTTGGCAGTCGGGTAAAAATCCAGAGGTGCATGCTCAGATTCAAACCACGACCTCCCGCATGGTTGGCCCGCTTTTATCCACTGAGCTACCATCGCTCTAACTCGCCCGCTAGGTCAATACTACTCTGATATGCTCAAAAGAGTACGAAAACTGATGCAGCTCAGAAGACTCAAACTTTATAATTCAAGACTAAAAACAACAATTCTTCGTGGTCTTTAGCCTTAATGAGTCTCAGCACTATGTGTAGCTCAGCTTAGCTCAAACACCGTTGACGACTAGATTGTGGAAGTTTAAACTCTGTTACGTGGTTAGGTCCAGGCTGGGCCAGAAGATAGCAAGATAATTACTAGAGGGTTTTGGTGTTGTTACTGTAAGAGCGATGCTATCTCATTGAGTAAAAACGGTAGTTCGTATCCAAGCATGCACCGCTAGATTTTTCAAATCTATGGGCGTATTTATACCGGCGTCGATGTCAAAACATCATGAGGAAATCTGAACGCGTCTAGCAGTTGCTGAAACGTGTAATCATGATTCAGTTGATTTATACCACGCGGAGTCGTATGCTGAGCTAACCACTCCCCAGCAGTGGGTACGCTCACGTACTCCGAAGGCCCGTTTTCTCGCCTCTTACGACAGAATGACCCTAGCCACAGAGCACAGAGCGGTAAGACACACCGTTAGGACCGCCGCTGCGACGTCTTCTTCAACGCGAGGGATTTACACGCTGGCGTTCGCGGTCGGCTTCCTCTTTCTGGAGCATAAAAAACACACAAAAAGAAGAAACCACAATCCCAGGACATAGGCCTCTATCCATTTTTCCCACATAGCCATTTCCCACAGCGCTGCCCGTGCTAGCTGCGGTGTTGCCGGCCGACTTAGAAGTCGTTCGTGTGGAACGATTCGCCCAGGAGTGCCCAAAGGAAGCCACAGACAAGGAGCAGACGGCACTTAAACGTAGAATATTCGGAGATGTTGTTGCCCAATGGCAGGAGCGCTGGTCGACCAGCGACAAAGGAAGAGAGTTGTCGCAGTTTTTCCCAGACGTAGAAATGAGATTATCGGCCGGTTGGGTGGAACCAGACTACGCTGTGTCACAAATATTTACAGGACATGGGAGTTTTAACAGCAGACTGCACGCGATGACTCTCTGTGAGTCACCTGTATGTCCCTGTGGAGAAGCTGATGAAACTCGGGACCATGTGCTGTGGGAATGTCAGCTGTATGAAGAAGAGCGGCAACAGATGCTGAATGACTGGAACAGAAACGAGATAGGACCAGTATACCATCAAGAGATGGTCAACTCTGCAGAAGGTTTTCGACGGTTGCGTGCGTTTGCACACAAAAGGCTTAATATTAGGAAGAAGATTGATTGATGTGGAACTGCCCGAGCGCGAGTCGCTTGTGTTGTGGTGTTTCACGCCCCATTTGGGGAGAAGTGACATTGAGATGGGACACAGACACAGATTTTGTAGGGAGTGAAGAATCGCACCGGGGAAAGAGCCCTTAGCAAGTATCTGGTGAGCGTCTCCCAAGATTCGGTCCGTATGCCGAGACGGTAGGAAGGACCATGGGCTGATGGAGGGACTGTGTTTTCCCACATAGGAAAAAAACTATGTCATCATCATCATCATCATTTCAGCCAATGGACGTCCACTGCTGGACATAGGCCTCCCCCAATGTTCTCCACACAGATCGGTCCTGTGCCTCCCGCATTCAATGTGTTCCCGCGGGCTTAACAGATCGTCGGTCTACCTTGTGGGGGTCCTGCCACGGCTGAGACTTACTGTACGTGGCCTCTACTTGAGGACCTTTCCGCCCCAACGGCCGTCTGTTCTCCTCGC
The DNA here is from genome assembly GCA_019059595.1 of Marasmia exigua. NCBI lineage: Eukaryota > Metazoa > Arthropoda > Insecta > Lepidoptera > Crambidae > Marasmia > Marasmia exigua. The sequence goes on from CM032485.1 coordinate 14,881,682, forward strand.
TATGTGTCCTGCCCATTGCCACTTCAGGCATGCAATCCTTTGGGCTATGTCTGTGACTTTAGTTCTTCTGCGGATCTCATCATTTCTGATGACATTAATTCACATTCGGTATGTCATAAAAACCTGATCACCCATGGGCGAAAACAAATGCTTACCATCAGGTAATCCCCCCTGAAAAAAAACATAGTTACTTAATCGGCACATTATACTGTATTATTTTAGACTGCATATGTCTCACGCAAGACCGTAGCCTGTTTAGCACGCAATGTAGGCCGCTAGAATTCTGTGTCTACTATTTCGTGACAATATATTTTGAATAGATTTATACAAAACACATTCAGTATTTTGCCGTTGGTTTATTTGATAAATTATCGGTTAACTGTTTAACTCCGAATTCTTTAAGAGTTAAAAAGTATGGCCGCCATCTTGAAATGCACCATCTTGAAATCCGTAGCACAGGTGCTTGAGCTACCTATCTCGAAGTCAGATCAATGTATGTGATGTTGTGAATTATTTATTCATTTACTTGTATCTGAGCGGAAAATTTCCTATACCTATTTTCTATACCTATGAAGGAGGCCTTTGGCAGGCAGGCAGTGGGACGGTATATATTCTGATACTTTACTTTACTTTATTAGGATACGCTGAGACCTTGATTCTGGATTTAGGGAGCCTAGTGTGTCTCCTAGAGCCTAGTCTAATGTAATTTAAAATTCGAAAGTAAAATAATGAGCGCTCATTACACTCGAAAAAAGACATAGAATCTACCGAATAAAAGCCAAAGTTAGGCACTATTTATTCCGTAGCTACAGTAGCAAGTTGCAACCAGGACTGGTATTATTATGCAACTTGCACAACGCAATCAGAACGCGCGAACTAGTCTCGGTGCGTCTCGCCGGGGATTTTAAAAACACCGGCAACATGTTTGGAGCTGTTTTGAAATTATTGTTTGGCTTTTAGGGTTCTGTAGCCAAATGGCAAAAAACGGAACCCTTACAGATTCCTCATGTCTGTCCGTCTGTCCGTCCGTCCGTATGTCACAGCCACTTTTCTCCGAAACTATAAGAACTATACTATTGACACTTTGATTCATGTATTTTGTTAACCACATTACGATTTTTACACAAAAATTGGAAAAGATGAAAAAATTCTTGAAACTGAAACTCAAAAATTTATTTTTCATCAAACCTATACGTGTGGGGTATCTATGGATAGGTCTTTAAAAATGATGTTCAGGTTTTTAACAGAATTTTTTTCTAAGCACAACATTTTGCGCAAGAGACGCTCCCAAAGTGGTAAATTGTGTCACCCCCCCCCCCTCCCCCCAACTTCTATAATAAATGAATTATAGAACTAAAAAAATATATGATTTACATAATCATGAAAACGAACAACGAAAATTGGTTTGAACTAGATATAGTAAGTAGTTTTTTTTTAATACGTTATAAACCGTAGACCGCAATTTACCTTCCATATATCTTACTTGCTGCTGCGGAACCCTTCATGCGCGAGTCCGACTCGCACTTGGCTGGTTTTTCTTTGTTGAGTGCGCTATTGTTTGAAAGTACATTTGGAACGGAAAATAAAGCTTGTTTGTCTCCAGTACAATCCTATGCCATCTAGTAAAAAGATACGTACTTACGTTACACTACTATTATTATTTCCTTTATTTTATTTTGTGTAACAATTAAACTGTATGGCTTGGTATGATGATGACACAATATTGTATGAAAGTTTGGCGATTAAAAAGAGTAACTGGCGAGTTTCTTGCCGGATCTTCTCGACCAGAAACAACTTTCCGAGCCCGTGGTAGAATCGCATTATGTTTATTTATTTCTTTAGTTTATTTTATGTATCAACATATATATGTATTACCGTGTAAATTATACATAAGTACTTATAAATAGTTTTAAGTCATTCAAATGTATGACGATTTGTAAGTGCTGTGTACAAGCCTATGCAAATAAAGAATTATTTGACTTGACTTTCTTTGACTTGATTTTACTACTCCACCGGGCAGACCCTCAATCGACACCGGTACATGGTAGAAATACCAAAAGTCCGCACAAAGAGGTTTGAATCGTCTTTCCTTATTCGTACTGTGAAACAGTGCCTGAGGAGGTGTTCCCTAGAAGCTACAATTTGGGGGTTTTCAAAGCGCGAATGAATAGGTATCTTCTAGGTAATCGTGTTACATCTTAGAAAAAAACACATCTTTTTCCTATGCTTAATCGCGTTATATGGAACATGGAGAACTTTTCTGGCTGGATAAACCACGAAATTACACAGTGCAAGCAGCTGTCCATGGTAATTTCACTTAGTACTTTTTTCTTTAGTATCGGAAAAATAATTCAGCGGGTTTCGTTAGATGAGGCTTGAAAAGCAGATGTAGCTTTGAAAAGAATTCAAGCAGATGATTCAGCGTTGTTTCGGTAGATGTCACTATGCATTTTTACATCGTGCTAGTAAAGCGTGTTTCCGAAACAATCTGCCACACTTAGAGTCCTTGATTAACTTAGTTGGCTAATTAAGGAAAAATATCCACACTTATTTTGATTGATTACCGAGACTACCGAGAGCAATGGAGAGGGCTATGCTCGGAGTCTCCCTGCGTGATCGTATCAGAAATGATGAGATCCGCAGGAGAACTAAGGTCACAGACATAGCCCAAAGGATTGTATGTCTCAAGTGGCAATGGGCTGGGCACATAGCGAAGAGAACAGCCGGCCGTTGGGGCGGAAAGGTTCTGGAGTGGGGGCCACGTACAGAAAGTCGCAGCCGTGGCGCCCCCTACAAGGTGGATCGACGATCTGGTGAAGGTTGGGAGGGGGGGGGGGGGGGTGGGGGGGTGTTGTTCAGCAGTGGACTTATATTGGCTGAAATGATGGTGATGAGGTTATTGTGGGTCAACGAGAACTGACGGCCGTTGGGGCGGAAAGGTCCTCGAGTGAGTGGAGGCCACGTACAGCAGCCGTGGCGCCCCCTACAAGGTGGATCGACGATCTGGTGAAGGTTGGGGGGGGGGGGGCTATGTAATATGAAATTCTTCTTCTTAGTGTCAGCCCGGAGTCTGGAAGTTGGTTTTATATACCCCCGTGCCTCGAAAAGCACGTTAGGCCATTAAACCTGCGCCCGTATTGAGATTAAGAGAATAGAGAGTGCACTGTTAGCGCACACACTTGAGCACTATAATAGTTTATATCCTTCTTATGTGGCTGATCTTTGAGATTGGCCGCCATAACAGTAATCGGTTGGAAGATACTTATTATAATTATCAGCAGTGCCGCAGCCGCGCTGGTATTTTAGTGAGGGCTATCTCCTCTGATGAAAATTCTGAAGCCGTACCTCATATTTTATTACAACGAGAAAACGTCAAAAATAATAAAAATCGATAATTTTACACAGTAATTTTTACGTGCTTTATCTTACCTCTATTGTACGTAGAGAACCCCTTTATTCTGATATGATTCCACAAAGAGCACACGAGGTCCTCATTAGAGCCAGACACATCGGCATTTAATGACGTCACGCTGACGTGATCATCGGTGAAAATCCTTCCATTGTTTTGATTATAATGATTGCAGTTTTGAATGGAAAGAAAGTTTAAACCAATCTTTAATTAAGGTGCAGACTTCTTCAAAATGATCTTATCTTTGAAACCTATCCAAAATAGCTGATCATTTGACAAAAGACAGCTGAATGTTAGTATCAGGGTCATTTCACTTAAAGCTTTGTTCCTTAGTATGGGAAAAATAATTCAGCGGTTTTCGTTAAGGTGACGGGTAGGGTACACTAGCGACGCCAATCGATTTTAATTTTTAGCTACTAAACCGGATCTATTTGAAACAATTTCGGGGTTATAATCTCTCGGCAAACACTTACACGCCGTGTGGTCCCCGGCAGAGTAGAATAGGCCACCCTCACTCTTACTGAGGTGTCGTAAAAGGTGACTAAGGTAAAGCTGCTGGCATGATCATCAGCACCCAGAGAAGGAAAACTCTGCACTTATATCAAAATCCTCGCCAACCCGTCTGCCAAGCGTGGTGAGTATGGCAATTACCCCTCATGTGATTGAGGGAGGCCCGTGCCCCAGCAGTGGGGACTTAAATGGGCTGACGACGACGACTTAAAACTATTTCTAGATTAGACTCATAGAAATTGAAGAAAAATAATTCCAGATTTTTAGACAGATGTTTGCGGAGAAAAAAATAAAATGTAAAAATCCTCCTGTGAAGTCATCACTCGGCAATACAAATTAATAACGCTTTTCCTCGCGTTAATTAAAAAAAAAGTAAAATCTCTGAGTATAAAATGACAAGATAAAATAATGACAGTGACAGTAAGTAGCTTAAAGTCGTCTAAACTTTTTTTTATTGAGCATATAGCAACCGACATCACAATGTCGGTGCTATATGGTAAAAATTTAAAATATGAATATTTCAATAAAAAGACACATTTAATGATAACCAAAAATATGGGTCATATTTATTCTCTTTCTTTATTTGAAAAGCGAATTGCGAATATATTTTTTGTCGTATTGTCCATCATGGGAAGTAAACCATAGTTCCAGCCGGGTGTGCATAAGGCGGCGCCGACCACATCGGCGCTGACGTCGGTTCCTTCTGAGCCGGCGGCATTTTTCTCCGAGTGATAAAAAAAAAAGGTATATCCTCGATCATTACGACTGTGACGGTTTGTTATAGACCTTTAAGTATAGACAAGAATGAGAGGTACAAGTTGCTTCAACTCATCATGATGAGTAAAAAATCGGTAAAAAAACTTTTAAGTTGAAACCGTTTGGTTTCATCTCATGTGCACTGAAAACTAGAAAATAATAATAGCAATTAGGTATTTTGAACTTATAGTTCAGAAATATTTTAGTACCAAGCAGAATAGCTTAATAGGGGCCCATTAAATATTGCTGTAATACTTTCTTCTATACTAAGTGTAGATTGCATCGACTTACTATAATCGTAACTGAAGATTTTAACAATCAATAACCAGCCGTGGTGGTTTCACCAGCACATGATCTACAAAGTATAAAGATATGCTTTGCGATAGGTTGGATTTCAGAGGGGCCCCACGTTTTTATTTTAGTCTAATATGCCTAAAAGCTATTCTACTTAGTACTAAAATATTTCTGAACTATAAGTTCAAAATACCTATTTGCTATTATTATTTTCTAGTTTTCAGTGCACATGAGATGAAACCGTTTAACTTAAGAGTTTTTTTACCGATTTTTATTTTATAGTTTTTAGTATTTAACGGAAATGCCTACCGAATATTCCTCATTCTAATTAATTCCTTTAGTGCATCATTATTACATGGTTATTTACCTGATAATTTATTACAATCCAATTCCTCAATACACAGCCCTTCCAGAGACTTGATCTGTCCTTTTAACGTCACACAATCTTGGACATAACTGTTCTGGACACTACTCATGCCCTCACCTAATACGCCATTTTATAACCACATTGAAATCCAAGATGGACGTGGCCACGTCCATCTTGGATTTAAATTTTTTATAGTATATTGTATTCTGCTTGTTGAGCCCTTTCATTTGATACCCATATTGATGGGATTAATAAAACATAAATTATCCGCCATTTTGTAGCGGCGGCCATCTTGAATTTATAATGATAATGAATAAACATAATTGTATTGTCACCAAAATCCAAAGTGTATACAAAATTTCAGATTAATCGGTTGACAGGAACATGGTGAAATTTGAATTACAAAATTTGATCCAAGAATAAATAATAAAACAAACAGGGTGAGTTATATAAAACCGTTTAAAATAGAGGGGAGGCGACGCGCTGGAAGAAGGAAAAAATAGTATTTTTTTATGTGATAGCTGGCAGACGAACAGATGGATCACCTGATGGTAAGCGATTGATGCCACCAATAGACACCCGCGGTACCAGTCACAAGTGCGCTGCCAACCTTCAAACCCCCCTTTCCCCCGGATTGGACCTCCGGTACCCTCACTCACGCAGCGGAATACAGCACAGTGCTGCTTTACGCTGGTAAAAACTGGAATAAATCGTGGCTGCGCGATATAAGGGAGTGGACTGACATAGCAACTGTGGAACGGCTGTTTCGTCTCGCAATGAACAGAGAGGATTTTGGAAAGCTGACGGCCAACCTTCAAAACTGAAGAGGCACTTAAAGAAGAAGAAGGTATAGACGGCCACCTATCACGTTACCACAATCTGTCAAATTTCCTCAATTGGAAGAAAGAAAGAAACATTTTATTGACCATCACAATAAATAATTTAACAATGAACACTCATTAGAAAACATAGGTAACATTCACACATTAAAACTACAGACAAAGGTGAGTACGAAAAAAGTGATAGGTAGGTAGACACACAGTTATATAATAACAATATTCTAAATAAATAGGCGTGTTTGAAGTGTGAGGTCAATCAGGTCCTGGCCTCAGCATGGTGCTGCCACGGCACCCACATAAATGCCGCGGCAGCGCTGGTATTTCGGCAGGACCTGTTGTGAGTGCCGACCGTGTTAATAAATCATCATCATCATCATCAGCCCATTTAAGTCCCCACTGCTGGGGCTCACATGAGGGGTAATTGCCATACTCACCACGCTTGGCAGACGGGTTGGCGAGGGTTTTGATATAAATGCAGAGTTTTCCTTCTCTAGGTGCTGATGATCATGCCAGCAGCTTTACCTTAGTCGCCTTTTACGACACCTCGGCAAGAGTGAGGGTGGCCTATTCTACTCTGCCGGAGACCACACGGCTCGGCTGTTAATAAATAACCATAAATAAATAAACACTAATGTACATAAATAAATAATAATGTGAGATAGAATTACTAGATAGAAAAGAAGGAGATAGAAATAATTCTATGAGCTAGTTATAAAACTAACTCATTCATAAAAGTGGCAGTGGCGCCATCGATTATTTCATAGCGTCAATGTTGACAATTGATATCGAACCAAACGTGTTTGATATTAAGGTGAGAATCGACTGAAGAAATTTTACAGATTTGTATACATTGATTTGTGGCTTACCGTAACCACCAATCAGTCTTTTTTGATCGAAGGTTTGTGCTTAAAATGATTCATGTGAGTGATGAGGATTACGACGGGAGGATAACATTTAATAAGACTAAAACTCGAATAATCGAATGCTTTATCATCCAGATCCTTCCACCTGCTCAATGTTTGACAAATGACGTCACTGGCCTGGGACACATTCAATCCCCCATTTCTCTTGTAATAGGGGTATTACACTTCGATGGAGATGAAATATTGAACTTTATTGATAGTAATATATTTTATTTCAAAAGAGCGACGGTTGCTGAGTGGATAAGAACTAAGGGTCTAGCCGTTATGCTCTCATTCCGCGAGGTGCTCGGCCGCGACGCGTTCGATATTCAAAATTGGTAAAATCAACAAACATTAACTTAATTTGGGCATGCCAATTCGTTCAGAAACTCATAAGTCTACAATACTTCTTAGTTTTATTCGTTTGTAGATTTGTATATTCAATCCAGAGTATTAATATTAAAAGAAGATAATTAAAAAGGAAAAAAATATATTAATATACAAACAAAATCAACGACCTTTTGTTTCACCTAAAATGTATATACAATGCAACCGGTTTATTCATATTTAAACAAACAAAATACCTAGTTTTTTTAGATTTTTGCGTTGCGTAATAACTATAATTTATCAAGACGGAATTGACTCCGCCAGTCCGCTCGTGATCACGGCTGCAGTAACGTAGCCGAAACGTCGAGCCAAATATGTGAGTACAAAATGTTGTATCACATAATAAATATCGTGTTAATTCCCGTCTTGATAAATTATAGAAACAAAATACCTAGTTCAGTTCTGACTACCATAATCTATTATTTTCATTTGACAATTTTAATCGCAACAGTACTTTAAGAAAAAATCATGAGCGTCGCGACCGAGCGCGTCGCGGAATAACAAATTTTGAAAATCGAGCGCGTCGCGGAAAAACAAATTTTGAAAATCGAGCGCGTCGCGGCCGAGCGGCTTGCGGAATGAGAGCGTAACGGTTGGACCCCCCGAAAGACCTAACATCACACGCAGTGCGGTCATAGGTTCGAAACCGTCTCTGGATTTATCAAATCTACGAGCGTATTTCAACCATTAGCTCTGCATTAAGGAAAAACATCGTGAGGAAGTCTGCACGTTTCGAATAGTTTCTGTTACGTGTAACCATGCTTCAGTTGGTAAGATCTGACGGCAGTCGCATCATTGTAATTATACCGTCATTCTGAATCAATAGTGTTGCGGTGGGAGTCCATGGGTTGTGGCAATCGGGTATTTGACTAAGCTCGAGATGTTACAAAATATAAATATTTTATCAAATTATATACAAAACATATTTAATGTGCCAATAGCAAAAAATCTCAATTCAAAATATAACGTCGAGCCGGTTTATGGTCATTCAAAGATTCATGGGCAAATCCATTTTAAAAGTAATTATACCACTGAATAACCCTAACAATTTTCACTAACTATTCTAATAGAAACATTGACATAAACGAAAAATTTGATATAGCTACCATACAAAATTCAAATTAAATGCATACAAAAAACTTGTTTGTGACGTCACATCTTAGTAGCCATTTGTATGGAGCGTTTTGGGTTTGCCCAAAATAATGTGATTTTAAAGTTGTGATATCTTAGGTAGTTTAAATGAGATTTAAGTAATTCTTTAAACGATGTTTCTATTGGAGGTATTTTGATTATAAAAATTAATAAAAAAAGTAGTGAAATACCGTGGGGTCATTTCACTTAGTACCTGTTTACTTAGTATGGGAAAAATAGTTCTGCGGTTTTCGTTAGATGGGGCTTGTACTAAGCAGATGTAGCTTTAAATAGCAATCAAGCAGACAGGTCGTCGTTATTTCGGTAGATGTCACTATGCATTTACATCGCGCTAATGAAGCGTGTTTCCGAAACAATGCCTGCCCACATAAGCAATTTTAAAATTGCACGGAAAATAAACTATAGGTACCGAAGGTATTGGGAATATTGTTATATAGCAAATAAAACTATTCCTGATATTTAATCGTCTCCCTGACTGATTCTCGAAGGTGGCCGTTCTACATAGCCGTTGAGTATTAGTCGTTTTCCTCTAGATGGCGCTAGCACTGGCTAGCCAACTGATGACTCTACCTCAGTATATATAAGTTACTCTATAGCAATTGCTTCCTCCTCCTCGGCGAGTGCATAGCGCTGCACCGCTGCAGAAGCCGGCACCTAGGAGCACACATGATCTCAGCAGACGAGATCAAAAGCTCCCCCATCAGCTCCATTCTCGGGTTTATCCTGGAACTGAAGCTACATGAGGTGCTGTAATAGGTTATGGGGCTGCCACAATAGATCATCTACTGGTCGCAGTGGCTATGAGACGCAGGGCTCACCCCATTTCTAACAAATAATAAAATAAATGGCAATTGCTTACCATCAAGTGATCCGTCTGCTCACCTGTGGCCCATCACATAAAAAGCATATTTAAGTTTGAAAAAGCTAGCTAAAATACAAAAATTATTATTTCATAAACTTTGGAAATATGAACGAATTTTCCCAGCATGTTTCTCGAGCTAACGTACCATCAGCAAAGTTGAGAACTAGTCTGATTCGTATGCAAAACGCAAGTTAACCTACGTCACCCGCAGATGGGGGAGTTGGGTGTCACGAGATGTAAATATTTTAATACTAGCTCCTGGCTCGGCTTAGAATGAATTTTCAGAGGTACTTACTAAGCAGTTAAATATTTTATGCTATCATGTCATAGATACCATTATATAATATTCTCCAACTGATTACAGCTACGGCGGCCAATCTCAACGATCAGCCACGTACGCAGGATATATTAGAGTGCTCAAGTGTGTGCGCACAAGTGCATTCGCTATTCCCTTACCCTCAAATTCCAATGGGACACCAGCGTGACACTAGCGGAGAGAGGTTAGGCGCAGGAAAACGGCTTAACGTATTTTCCGAGGCACGGGGGTACATAACCGCCAACTACCAGACTCCGGGCTGACACTACGAATTTCTTACCGAAAACTTAGGTACAAATTTTTGATCAGACCCGGGGATCAAATCCGGGACCTGTTGTGCAGCCGTCTCTTTAAACTGCGACCCACTAACCACTGCGCCATCGAGGCAGTAGAGACCATTACACTTTGATTTAAATACTTTCCCGGCCTGTCTTAAAAGGTGACAAATCGGGCCTTTGCAGTACGTGACCATATCAGCATATCCACTTTGAAGGATTGATGACTTTTTTTCTCAGGGGAAAGCATCGTGGCCGTCACCTTGCTACATCTAGGGAACAAGGTCACAGGGGAAAGCATCGTGGTCGTTACCTTGAACAAGGTGGTGTGTGGGACTCAAACCCCTAACTAAAACCCCTGGGGTGTCCATCTCCGCGCAATCGCGGTCGGAAACCCCACAGCTTGGACTAGACCGTACCGCTAATCGCGCTCGCCGCTTCACCCCTATCTGGCGCAATACAGCCCTTCAACGCTGTACGACCTACCAGGACACCCAGTAATGTCGTCCCCCGCGGAGTCGTATGCTGAGCCAGCCACTCCCCTGCAGTGGATACGCTCACGTCCTCCGAAAGCCCGTTTAGTCGCCTCTTACGTCAGGCCGAGAAAACCTTGGCAGTATTCTTAAACGCCCCTAGCCACAGGGCGTTGGTCCAACCTCAAATTGTTTATGTATTATAGTTTTTACTATTTTTGATATATTATTGTTTGGTTTTGGTTTTTTGCTTATGGTCTGTGCTGAGACCTTGAAGTGGAAATATAAAATTTTGCCGATATCAAATAGATTATTGGCATCCTCATACTCTTTTTTTATATTAAGCCGGCGACTATGCAGGTCCTATTCAGACCGGTATCACTGCGGCCAGTTTGATCTATTGTGATCGCCACTATCTTATACCCCATTCCTGATATTTATTAATGAACTACAGAAAACAATTTGAATTACATGTCAAGTCCAATGTATAGTCTAATCGCTACACCCACTACTGGGAAGTGGCTTGCTCAGCATACAACGGGGAACGGCGTTATTGGGTGTCCTGGTATATCAAACACCACAAAAGGGGCTGTGGGTTTTCCGTGGTCGCAACCATGGCAGGCCCCCCATACCGGTGGACCGAAAATCTGGTGAAGGATGCGGAAATCCCTTGGGTGCGGGCGTCACAAGACCGATCTGTGTAAAGGTCCTTGCGAGGTGCTTATGTCGAGTAGTGGACGTTTATTGGCTGAAATGATGATGATGATGAGGAAGAATGAAATCTTATGGTGTATCGGGAAACAGTTACCTTTTACGTGATAGGCGGCAGAAGAGCAAACCTGATCACATGATGGAAAGAGATTGCCAACGTCCATGGACTGCTGTACCATCACTGGAGTCATATTTAAACTGCCGACTTTTCTCCTTCAAAAACTAATTTATATCACTATCATGTATCACTCCGGCCGAGTCGACCCATTCATGCCGAAGGTTGAATCTTCGACGGTACAATAGCAGGAAGACCTTATATCAACTACGTAAAAAGGCCAAACACACAATACACAAATACGCATTTCTGTTCACCATCAGCCATCTACAGACGATGACGTATATCGGCCTAATTTCCGGAGTCAGCTACATTACCATTAAAAACGTGGAACGTACGCAAAAGCCTGTCCCGCGATGGCTGCGTTTTCAATTTCCGTTGCTTTTGTCTGTACTAGTGAGATAAAATACCTACTAGGTTTATGTTCGTTCTACTCAGTCTTTTATGTGAGAGGTGGCGGACGACCAGACGGATCATCTGATGGTAAGCGATTTCCGCCGCCAGTAGAGTCACATATGATGCCCACCTTTAAACCCCCTTTTCTCCTTATCGGGCCTCCAGTATCCCTTCTGCATGTATGGGCCATGTGACTGGAATGATGCCAAGGCCTCACAGAAAACCGGCGTAAAGCAGCGTCTCTGCTGTGTATGCGTATGAGTGAGATTAGAGGCTCAATCCGGAAGAAAGGGGAGTTTAAAAATTTGCAGCGCACTTCTGACTCCACTGGTGTTATGGATGTGCGAGCATGGCTCTCCCACGGTAAACCAGTTAGGTATACTTTTGATAGCCAATCTTCTTATTCCCAATCTTCCAAGAACCATTCTGAACAATATTTTGTTCTATGACTTTTACCCATGTGTGTGTGTTTTTTAACCGTAGAAGAGCCACGCTTGATGAATGAGCCGGCTCAACTGGAGTGATAAGTACCACGGCCTCACAGAAAGCCGCGCTTGTGACTTCACTGGTGTTTCAGGAGTCCATGGTTGGTGGCAATCGCTTAACTTCTGGCGCTTAACACCTTATAGTAATGGTGTAAAAATTTAGAGGTGTATGCACAGATTCGTACCACGGCCCCCGTAAGGAATTTCACTAACATGATATTAATTATTAATTATTCATATCAGCCACTCATTAGCACCCGTCACAGTATCTCATTGTTGATGTAGCTCCTAATCACTCTGACGAGATCGGATAAGTACTATATCCTCATGCATATATTATGCCAAGCTTCTGAGTAAACTACGCTAAGTACACTACAATTAGAGATGTTTACTGGATGTGTGGGCCATAAGATTAGCAGTATCTTAGTCCAGACCGAAGTTACTTAAGAAAGCTCAAAGTCTCCAGAGAGAAATGGAAAAAGCTATATATCAGGAATCATGAGATCCGCAGGAGAACCAAGATCAAAGACATAGCCCAAAAAATTGCATGCCTCAAAAGGCAATGGGCAGGGCACATTGCGAGGAGATCAGACGGCCGGCCGGTGGGGCAGAAAAGTCCTTGAGTCGAGGCCGCGTATAGGAAGTCGAAGCCGCGGCAGGCCCCCCACAAAGTGGACCAACGATCTGGTGAAGATCGCGGGAATCACAGGATGTATGCGGGTGGCACAGGATCGATCTGTGTGGAGATCATTGATCATCAAATGATGATGCTGAAGTCCAAACAATGAATACTTACTAGCAGATGTGTTTCATCATCAACTTCCTGCCCTGTTTCCAGATTATCTGGGTTGGGGACCTCCTTGTGCGGCCTCTCGGTAGTAGGAGTAGTTTTGCTCTGGGCAGTTACTACTGGGCAGTTTTGAGGTTACTACTGGGCAACGGTGGGTAGTGATTTTTGGCAGCCATATTGCTACCCGACGAGGTCGTTCTGACGACTCAACTAACCCTCTCGAGTCCGGGCTAGGTAGGACCGGGCTCACGTTGCGGATGGACATGGAAAACCCATCACTCTACTTATCAGAAGACGTGCAAGTGTCCTCACGATGTTTTCCCTCTCCACCACTACACATTGTAAAATCCAGAAGTGCATGATCGGATTCGAACCTTGACCTCATAAGCTACCATCGCCATGATTCTATCTAGGAAATGAATTTCCAAAAAATAAGTGTAAGGACAAAACGTCTCACAAACAAAGAAAACGCATTCACATATTTCACGCGCCTAGCATAAGGGTAAGCCTACCCGATTCCAATAAATTGAAAGACTTTACCCCAACAAGGACTTTGAGGATGCAATCACACTTATACAAAACAAATGTATATCTAGTTACAGCTTCCGCCGGCCTAGCGGCCCACGCATTTGATGCCAGGCGCAAATCGTCACTTTACAAGAATATACCTTAACAAGTTAGTTTACACTGTAATTCAAATAAACTGGAACTCGTAATTTGTAGAGCGAATAGAGAAGTAGAAACACTTAGTACAGTTAAGAAAATAAATTGTATCTAGTTTATATAGGTATTTAAGAGAGTAAAAGACCTCTTGTAAACTGTAAGTTACATTTAAATGAGTTCTTTTTTCAAGAAAATCTCTAATCAAGAAGAAAAATATAGCAAGTTCTAATTAAAATCATAAAACAAATGCAAAAACAAAGACCTTGGAGGAAAAAAATTAAAAAACACAATAAAATATACTCCATCATTCGCTATACAGTAGGCCCAATATTATATTTTTTTATGATCTAAGTTTAGCTTTTTATTCTGCTTTTAATAAATCAACACACTAACTAATACAACGTATCTAAGTACGAAAATGCTGTCCAATACTCCTAACTACGATTATTCCAAATTGAATCTTGTAGCATTTGAGTTCTAAAATCAGAAGGGTCATTAAGGGAATTGTTGTATTCTATGTAAAGATGGGTATTCTCCAGGGGTGTATCACTGGACCTATGTTGTTTCAGACTAACATAGATCTTAAGAAACATTGCAAAATAAAGTTTTCTTTAGGTGTTTCGACAGACAAGCATTTGACCTCAATCCCATCTGATGTTAAGGGAAGATGAGGTCCAAAGAGGGACATGCTTGCTCGTGAAAAGCCTATTAAATCTCTCCTTAGAGGGGCCAAGGTTATATTGTCCAGAAAATATGTGAAGGAATTTTATTCTTCATGTCACTAGTTATAATATTGACATTTTTTACGAAACATTGCTTAAATATGAGAGCAATAAAAAGATGGCAATCAAAATGATGAAGAAAACGCTGCTTCTTGGTTACAAATTTCCCGCACCGTAATTACTTTCCCATATATAACTTCAAAATTTTCACACCATCGATCAAAAACTTGTGCGTCAGCTCCATTTCAGGAAACGAAGTTAATTACAGGGAGAAGTATTCCTTTCGGATCGGATACCTCTTGATCAAAAATAATTATGTTGACTTCGTTATTATTTTGAAGTTGTAAAAAAATATGTAACCCCTGATTGATGGCTTTTGAAACAGTCTGGAAGGACCTACTTGAGTTGAGTTGGATCAATGTGAAATATGTTTCATGGATTTCACAGTTTATGTTTTGCTGTCTCTCTGGAAACGCGTTTGACAATTCATGCCTATTAAGAAAGCATTTATTTAAAACATTAACGATGCATTCATATTTATATATTGGAAACTTTATTGCACAAAACTATGCGTCCGGGCATTAAGATCGCCTATTGTATCCAATAGGCAATCTTAATGCCCGGACGCATTCTCTACTAGTGAACTTTTGGGCTATACAGAAAAGATAAAGGCGCATTCTGTTTTCATTTAAAATACCTAATAAGTAAGTAAGTAAGTTTTTTCCTTGTTTTCCATAGGTATGTATTTTATATGGCAAACAAGGTTTCAAAAATGATCTTTAAATAAACATAATAATTACCACTTACCCACCTAGTGACTATCAAGAAAAGAGCTTATTCCTTCTTAAAAGCCTGGCAACACATATTAAGATGACTCGGGTATTTGCAGATGTTCATTGGTAGTATCGGTAATGACTTACAATCAACAATATTGCCCCGGGAAAACCTTCTTAAAACTATAGAGAAATATCTAGCTATCTAAGTTACTTGTTTTTATCTAAGTACTTTTTTATTTGATTAATCTAATCTACAGCCTCTAGGTCCGTGCCTTTGTTTGCTATGAGTAGTTTAGAAAATTGTTTGTAGTGTTATTTGGTCCACGAAAAACCGTTGATTGTATTGTTTCCTATATACATACATTTTATAACTACCTACATACTTATGGACCTGCTTCCTTATTAGTCGCCTCTTGTTTAAAAAATTACATATTTATGCATTCATTATTTTCAGATAAAAAAATAAAAACTCTAATTTTGAAACACACCTTTCCCTGTCCCCAAGTGCATAACTCGTTACCGCCTTACAAACGGAAAGGTCCAGTTGTCTCCATAGACGCTCAATTTAAGGCCCTTTGTCTTGCCCTTACGAAGATGGCCCTCAGAGGAAGGTGGTAGCCTCGACCTTCGCAGGGAAATAATGGCGATATTCCAAATTGTATGAAGGCTTTGAACAATTTCCCATAATGTAGCTAAATAATATACCATATATTTATAATGGCTTCGTTTACTAGTACAAGTTTTAGACCGTGGGAGAGCTCCGCTTCGGCATGAATGGGCCGTCTCGACAAGAGTTATACGACGGCCTCACAGAAAACCGGCGTAAGGCAGCACTGTGCTGTGTTTCGCTGCGTGAGTCAGGGTACCGGAGGCCCAATGCGGAGGAAAGGGGGGTTTAAAGGTTTGCAGTGCACTTGTGACTCCACTGGTGTCGCGGGCGTCCATGGGCGGCGGCAATCGCTTACCATCAGTCGATACGTCTGCTCGTCTGCCATCTATCACAAAAAAACACTGGGTTTTATTGAGTGACTCACTTATTCTCAATAAGTTATTTGACATTACTTTATTTGACATTGGCAAGATATCTTCGGGTAGAACCAGCTGTAATCCGTGGTGTTCCCAAAGAGATACGGCCTGGTAACCTTCAAGAAAAGAGTTTTTTCTTTTCTTAAGGGCCGGCAACGCGTATTCATATTCATATTCTTTATTGCTCTCCATGATGTTACAAGAGGTGGTAATAACATAGTACAGTACAATTATGGACCCTGTCGGGCACGGCATAGATAAGAGAGGGGAGGAGTCACCTTACGCTTCGTATGTGTTACCTCAGGTATTGCAGATGTCGCAAGGCACGTAGAGGGAGGAGACGACGCCAATACTTGCGTCTCCTTCCCCTGCGAGGAGCAGGTCCGCTGGTGCGTGGGGCTGTAACCCCACCACCGGCATTGCACGGACCTCCTCCTACGCCTGGTGGGCGGCACGACTCTCTCGGCTGTCCCCATCCCTCTCCCCGACCCCAGTGGGAGAAGGCCGTGTAGACGGGCGTCCCTGTCCGGGGGTGACGTGTTGAAAGGCTCCGAGCTTTGGCCCCATGTCACCCGCCCACCCATGGACAGATGAGGAAGAGTCCCAGGAGTTTTAGTCGGCATACCCCCGCCTTCTGCGGGGGGGAGTCCGACATAACCCATCCGTTTACAGACGGATGGGTATGCGTAACGTATTTCTCCTCTCTAATAAAAAAAAAGGTGTTGCAGATGTCCATGGGCGGCGGTGATCACTTACATAATGTAAAAAAAGGGCCGAAATTAAACACATTGGTTATGGCTAAATGACATGTGACAGCGTGATTTTTTCCAAGCGCAGTAGATTTTTTTAGATATTTAGAAACACTATACAATATGCTGGCCGATTATGGGCCGTGTCCTTTGCCCTTATTGTTGCGAATCTTCGAGAAGTTACTTTGTCAGCAACAAGAGCTGTTACGAAGTTGGAAATGTTTTTGTAAACAAAGTTGTTTGTTGTTGGATTCAATGGAGACAAGATAATAAGCTTTTGTTTTATCGCATAAACATTTTTATCAAGATATTACAGGACTCAAACTCACCCAGAGAGCAATAGAGAGGGCTATGCTCGGAGTCTCCCTGCGTGATCGTATCAGAAATGATGAGATCCGCAGGAGAACTAAGGTCACAGACATAGCCCAAAGGATTGCCTCAAGTGGCAATGGGCAGGGCACATAGCGAGGAGAACAGACGGCCGTTAGGGAAGAAAGGTCCTGGAGTGGAGGCCACGTACAAGAAGTCGCAGCCGTGGCGCCGCCCACAAGGTGGACCGACGATCTGGTGAAGATCGTGGGAATAAATTGGGTGCGAGTGGCACAGGACCGATCTGTGTGGAGAACATTGGGGGAGGCCTATGTCCAGCAGTGTACGTCTATAGAAATGATGATGGTGAAGATGATACATGTTTATAAGTCTGTGACAGCTGATGAAAGCAAATACCCGTTTGGATCAAAGGTAGTGAATGCTGCCTCTGGTGCAAGGGTTGCTGGTTCGATCCACGCACAGTACAAACATTTGTGTGCATGAACATGTCTGGGTGTTTTGTATATATTATAAGTATGTATTTACAAAAGAAAAGTATTAATTTATATATTTGTAATTCCGCTGTTGATTCTGATATCTGTAACACAGGTGCTTGAGCTACCTATCTCGGAGTCCGACCAATGCACGTGATGTTGTGAAATATTTGTGTGAAATAAAGAGCCAAAGTAATTCAGTAGATAAGAACGCATCTTCCATACGGGGGCTCGTGGTTCGAATCCGAGCGTGCACCTTTAGTTTTTGGTGATGGAAAACATCATGAGGAAACCAGCACGTTTTGGATAGTTTCTTAAACGTGTCACCATGATCCAGTTGGTCTGGTTCCCCTGTCAGCAGTCGCTTCATTGTAATTACCAGACTGTCCTAATCTTGGATCATGGTCCAAGCGTACCCCGTTCTAGCTTTGGACGCAACTGTTACTTCAACTAGTTGAAGGGATGAAGAAAGACATTGTTTGAGTATGTGCTTTTAATTTTAATAAATGTAATTTACCTATCAATACATAATAATTGGCCGTGTGGTCCCCGGCAGAGTAGAATAGGCCACCCTCACTCTTACCGAGGTGTCGTAAAAGGCGACTAAGGTAAAGCTGCTGGCATGATCATCAGCACCCAGAGAAGGAAAACTCTGCATTCATATCAAAACCCTCGCCAACCCGTCTGCCAAGCGTGGTGAGTATGGCAATTACCCCTCATGTGCTTGAGGGAGGCCCGTGCCCCAGCAGTGGGGACTTAAATAGGCTGATGATGATGATGATGATGACATAATAATAATTAGAGAATTATTGACAGCTGGTCGAGATGCTTCTTATAAGACATGAAATTGTTGATATTGGCGTCACCTTCTTACCAGAATTACATTACAATTCATTCATAGAAACATTTGATCTTAGACACATTATGTACCTATGGCTAAGTAAGTAGATAATGTAATTATTGCACTTTAGCTTAGGTACCTACTTATGCGTTTTCTATGCTTGCATTTACTCTATTAAAACCTATGGTGATAAATTAAACACTTCGATAATAATGAATTTAAATGCGCCATTGGCGCTGATTTCAACAGAAAAGCTACCTGTCATTTGTACATGCATTCGCGACATAATTTGACCTGTCACTTGGACAATAGTTAACACGGCCGCCGGCCCAAAGGGTCAAATCTCTTTGAGTGCCACAACAATAAAACTAACTTACAACATGACAAATCCAATTTCGGGTTGTCAGCTTATTGTGCATATGGGTGGTAAGCCTAATTAATGTTGGTAAAATGCCAACAGACATAGGCTACGTACTTACGACTGTCTCAGTGGCGCAGTGGTTAGTGGGTCGCGCTTTAAAGACGGGTGCGCTTGGGATCCTGAATGATTCTGTTAAGAAATTCTCAGTATCAGCCCGGAGTCTGGAAGTTAGCGATCTTGTACCCCCTTGCCTCGGAAAGCACTTTAAACCGTTGGTCATGCGTCTGATCCCTCTTCGGTCGTGTCACAGTGGTATCCCATCTAAATATGAGGGTAAGGGAATAGAAGGTGCACTTGTGTCAGCGCAAACACTTGCTCTACAATATGTGCTGCGTCGATGGTCGATGGAGATATTGGCCACCATGACCGAAATATCGGTCTAATGGACTTTACTTTTACTTATGGCATTCTTGGCAACCCGAATTCCAATCCAGCGGAGCTGCGGGTGACCGCTTGTGCCTTATAATTTTAAAACGTTGAATAGCATTAGCATGCTTTTGCTCTCTTCACTAAAACTTCACTATTCCAATACTAAATATTTACGATAGCCGTAAAACATTTTTTTTAAATAAAAGTGTCATTCTATCGTGAACAAAGATTCTCGTAATATTATATTACATTAATAAGGGGCCGTTTGATCTACTGTGTTATATGTTGACCTTTGACAGGTTTTCTAATGTTTCCTTCAAAAAGATGGCCGGAACCTTTTCCGGATCAAAACCGGATTAATTAAAATTCCTTTCGCAGAAGCTAAATCCAATATCCCATCTCACACGTATATGAATGTCATTGATAAAAACATTCGAACGAAAAATCGAAGGCACCTTTTTGCGGCGCGTGTAAGGTCTATTTTGGCGTGTATGGCTTTAGACAAAATGCGTCAGTTTTGGGTACAGTCAATCTGATAATATTTTAAGTCGACCCTCGTCCAAATTCGTATGGAAATTACGCAGTACCAAAAATTCACAATTCGACGGACGAAAACTAGAAAGTTGTAAGTGCAATTTGGTTTTCGCATCTTTTATAACTGTTTATTGCAGTGTGAATCTTTTTGCGATATTTTAGGCGAAATATCAGATTTTTATTGCATCTTTTTGCAATATTTTATGATATTTGATAAGGGTTTTACGGATTTTCTATTTTTGTTAAGAACGCTTTTCGGCTTCTACGTAAAAATATATTTAAAAGTTCAAAATACCATACTTCAGATTTCTTGTTTTTTTTTAATTTGCATCGTATTTTTTATTGTTTATTTTATGTGGCATAGTATTGAACTTGCTTTAGTTGGTTGGTAAACAAAATGTAAGCCTAAGTTGCAATACGGTATTCGACCTTTTTTTTAAATATCTCTAATCAAAAGAAATTATAGAAACATCGTTGAAAGAATTTACTTGATTCCTAAATCACATTTTTTTACCAAGCCCAAAACGCTCCATACAAATTGCTACTGGCTTGTGACGTCACACGTATGTGTTTTGTATGCATTTCTTTTGAATTTTGTTTGGTAGCTGTATCAAATGTTTCGTGAATGTCAATGGTTATATTATAATAGTTGGTGCGAATTGTATGGGTTGGTCAATAGTATAATTGTTGTAAAATGATTTCATACTTTTAAAATTGGTTTGCCTATGAATCTTTGAATGACCATAGAACCGGCTAGACTTTATATTTTTAACTGAAATTTTCTGTTATTGGTACTTATTTACTTATATTTTGATAACATATTAATATTTTGTACAAGCTCGAAATAAGTCAAATACCCTATTACAACGCATGGCATGGCATCACATCCGTTGGCATTTAGGCGGTAATAAGAATTATGGTTACTTCTCTAGATATTGCAGCGCCCTTAAAGGGTGTGACCTGATCAATGTTCTGTTACTGATTATACTAACTATTTTAGCACATTTCAAATAATGTAATTTTATTTATATAACTAAAAATATCTTAAATAAAAATAAAGTTAAAAAACTAAAACCCGACTGCTAAAAAAACACACTCTAAAAAGTACGAAACAAGAAAAGTGTCTCTGCTGAAATTATTATGCCGTATCGCCATGGTCATATGCCATCTACTGCAGCAAAACAGATAGATTCATTATAATAATAAAATAAAATCAATGTGGCATACGACCACGGCGATACGGCATAATAATTTCAGCGGAGACAATTCTCTTGTTTCGTACTTTTTAGAGTGTGTTTTTTTGGTAATCGGGTTTTAGTTTTTAAATCAATTAAAATCGTTGGCAAAGCTAGTTTCGGCCCTAGAGTCTATGGATTTAATGAAACAAACAAAAAAAAACGTAGATAAAAACGTGTAACTTAGATAGCTTGATACTTCTCGATAGTTTCAAGAACGTTTTTCCCGAGGCTCGGGAGATGGGCAATAGAAACTTTTCTCTTCATTATTTTCTCAGTTTCCTTGTAGTTTGCGAATAGATTAGAGTTTAACTGCGGATTCAAACTGTCTACGAAGAGATAGTAAGAAAGTGTTTTTTTATTTTTTAACGAATGAGCACTGTCCTTCGTCATTTGCAAATAACTAATCTGTAACACAAGTTTTCCTAGTACGGACGCCAATCTCTCACAATAAAGTTACTGTAATAATTATTATTGTTAATTATTATAGTTATAGTTTTAATGATTTAAGGCTAAATTGTGAAAGAGAAATCATCATCATCATCAGCCCATTTAAGTCCCCACCGCTGGGGCACGGGCCTCCGTCAATCACATGAGGGGTAATTGCCATACTCACCACGCTTGGCAGTCGGATTGGCGAGGGTTTAGATAGAAATGCAGAGTTTTCCTTCTCTGGGTGCTGATGATCATGCCAGCAACTTTACCTTAGTCGCCTTTTACGACACCTCGGTAAGAGTGAGGGTGGCCTATTCTACTCTGCCGGGGACCACACGGCCAAGGAAAGAGAAATAAAAAGTAAAAAAAAGTAACCTAACCTAAAAACTTATTGATTCTGAAATGGTTTTGCCAACATTCATTTCACCCATGAACGTTTGACCAACAGAACGTTTCGACGATCCGCAACACAAGTCCTTCTACTTTTTCTTATTTTATTTATGGCAATTCACTTCTCGACTGAGAATTACTGCTGACATTATCATGTTTTAGATTTAAAGCGTTATTGAGCGTGACAACTCGTCAGGAGAACCTCCTCCTTTTCTTTGAAGTCGGTTAAAAATCAAGTGATACTTTGACAAAGTGCGTCATCATTTCAGCCAATAGACGTCCACTGTTGGACATAGGCCTCCCCCAATGTTCTCCACACAGATCGGTCCTGTGCCGCCCGCTTCCAATGGATTCCCGCGAGGCTCAAAGTCACCCAGAGAGCAATGGAGAGGGCTATGCTCTGAGTCTCCCTGCGTGATCGTATCAGAAATGACGAGATCCGTAGGAGAACTAAGGTCACAGACATAGCCCAAAGGATTGCATGTCTCAAGTGGCAATGGGCAGGGCACATAGCGAGGAGAACCGAACCGTTGGGGCGGAAAGGTCCTCAAATGGAGGCCACGTACAGGAAGTGGCAGCCGTGGCAGGCCCCCCCACAAGGTGGACCGACAAAGTGCGTAGTCAACAAAAATCTCTCAACAAAACAAATAAAACTTAATTTCGTTAAGTTTGGCAGGTTTTAAGACCCTATTAAGTCCAAGCAAGTTGTTCTCGTGACAACTCACTCCACAAAATAGCAGTGTTAAAAACGATACAATTCAACGATTCTTATATATATATCACTTTGCGGCACTTCACTGCACAAAACAACACCAAATTTGTACACTAAAAACCACTAAATACTAATTTAAAACCTTTGAATAGCATCAACCAATACGACTCGTTCTACTACCCTCCGCAGAATCACACAAGTCCTTTAGGTGACGTGTAGGGCATACTAGCGACGCCAATTGATTTTAATTGTTGCCTACTAAACCGGTTCTACTTTAAACAATTTCGGGGTTACAACCTCTCGGCAAACACTTATGATATTTATTAAAAAAACCATGCACAAATGTTGGGTCCGTTTTTGTGCGCAAAAAATAGATTTACGCCAAAAGTGGCCGCTTGTAGGTTGTAACCCCGGCATTGTATAAAATACATCCGGTTTAATAGCTAAAAATTAAAATCGATTGGCATCTCTAGTGTGCCTACCCGTCACCTTAAGTCAATCAGATCAATGTATGAGATGTTGCTTGATTGTATTTAAAATACCAAGTTATAATAAAAAAAATAGCAAGTAGATAAGTCCATATACCCTGAAAGCGTAAAAATTACGTTACAGAATGGACATTTTGTGCTATTGGGTTCGACATTTAAGATTTTATCGATGAATATTACTCTCTCCCTTGTATTTCCAATTTTATTGTATAAGGTTTAAATCGATTTTTCCATGTAATGTGTTGATAGCTTAAAATCAATGACATATTTAGAACATCAATTGGTTAAACCACAGCAAATACCAGCTCACAAAATTTGAGAGTAGTGGTACTTAGTGGTTCACAACACGCCTTCCATTCGGAGGGTCGTGGTTCGAATCCGAGCATGCTCATCTGGATTTTCCAAATCTATGTGCATATTTCTACCATTAACTCGGCGGTGAGGGAAAACATCGTGAGGAAACCTGCACGTTTCGGGTAGTTTCTGAAACGTATAACCATGATACAGTTGCTCTGGTTCCCCTGTTAAAGGGTTGCGAAGGTCAGACGGCAGTCATCATCATCATCATCGTCAGCCCATTTAAGTCCCCACTGCTGGGGCACGGGCCTCCCTCAATCACATGAGGGGTAATTGCCATACTCACCACGCTTGGCAGACGGGTTGGCGAGGGTTTTGATATAAATGCAGAGTTTTCCTTTTCTGGGTGCTGATGATCATGCCAGCAGCTTTACCTTAGTCGCCAGTCTTAGTCAGTTAGACGGCAGTCGCTTTATTATAATAACCAGACTCCTCAAATCCTGAATCATGGTCCGAGCGTACCCCGGGTTCCAGAGCGACAGTTTTGGATGCAACCGGGATTTACACGCTTATATTTTTAAAATGTATGGGAGTGACACATTTGTCAGTTTTCTTCGTGTAATTATATATAATTACTAATATTATATATTTCGATGGGGTTCGGCGGGTAGGGCTAAAACAAGCTGCGTGGACTGATGCAATTCAAAGGTTTTAAATTAGTCTGTAGTGGTTTTTAGTGTACAAATTTGGTGTTTTTTTGTGCAATGAAGTGCCGCAAAGTGATCCTTATAATTAGAATCGTTGAGTTGTATCGTTTTTAACACTGCTATTGTATGTCGCGTGAGTTGTCTGGTGACATCTTGTTTGTACCTAATAGAGTCTTAAAACCCGCGATTGCTCTTAGAGTGATATCCGCTGAAACGGTCGATAAAACGTAAAAACACCGGCGACTTTGCCTGACTTCGACTGTTGACTACCTACTTATTCTCAATAAGTTACTTGACGTTGGCAAATTTGCTTCAGGTAGAGCCGTATTTAAAAAAAAACCGATGGGATTCCGGCGGTAGGACTTAAACACTATGCGTGTGCTGATGCAGTTATAGATGTTTTAAATTAGTGTCTAGTGGTTTTTTAGTGAAGAAATTTGGTGTTTATTTATGCAGTGAAATGCTGCAAAGGGATCCTAATAATAATAATCATTGTATCGTTTTTAACACTGCTATTGTGTGTGGAGTGAGTTGTCACGTGACAGCTTGCTTGGATCTAATAGTCTTAAAGCTGACTAATATGTTTGGCGATATCGGCAGAATCCGTAGGTCGATTAATCGTAAAAACACCGGTGTTTTATTGAGTGACTGTGACTTTGACTCCCTTCGACTTTTGACTACCCACTTATACTCAATAAGTTGTATTTGACTGTGACTTTGACTCCCTTCGACTTTTGACTACCCACTTATACTCAATATGTTGTAAGTGACTGTGACTTTGACTCCCTTCGACTTTTGATTACCCACTTATACTCAATAAGTTGTAAGTGACTGTGACTTTCACTCCCTTTGACTTTTGACTACCCACTTATACTCAATAAGTTGTAAGTGACTGTGATTTTGACTCCCTTCGACTTTTGATTACCCACTTATACTCAATATGTTGTAAGTGACTGTGACTTTGACTCCCTTCGACTTTTGATTACCCACTTATACTCAATAAGTTGTAAGTGACTGTGACTTTCACTCCCTTTGACTTTTGACTACCCACTTATACTCAATAAGTTGTAAGTGACTGTGATTTTGACTCCCTTCGACTTTTGATTACCCACTTATACTCAATAAGTTGTAAGTGACTGTGACTTTGACTCCCTTCGACTTTTGATTACCCACTTATACTCAATAAGTTGTAAGTGACTGTGATTTTGACTCCCTTCGACTTTTGACTACCCACTTACACTCAATATGTTGTAAGTGACTGTGACTTTGACTCCCTTCGACTTTGATTACCCACTTATACTCAATAAGTTGTAAGTGACTGTGACTTTGACTCCCTTCGACTTTTGATTACCCACTTATACTCAATAAGTTGTAAGTGACTGTGACTTTGACTCCCTTTGACTTTTCACCACCCAATTGTACTCAATAAGTTGTAAATGGCTGTGACTTTGACTCCCTTCGACTTTTGATTACCCACTTATACTCAATAAGTTGTAAGTGACTGTGACTTTGACTCCCTTCCACTTTTGACTACCCACTTATACTCAATAAGTTGTAAGTGACTGTGACTTTGACTCCCTTCGACTTTTGATTACCCACTTATACTCAATAAGTTATAAGTGACTGTGACTTTGACTCCCTTCGACTTTTGACTACCCACTTATACTCAATAAGTTGTAAGTGACTGTGACTTTGACTCCCTTCGACTTTTGACTACCCACTTATACTCAATAAGTTGTAAGTGACTGTGACTTTGACTCCCTTCGACTTTTGATTACCCACTTATACTCAATAAGTTACTGGACATTGGCAAGATATCTTCGGGCAGAGCCATATTATAAGACTAAGTATACACTGTTATTTTTTTATCGTTTAGATCCCGAAAAACCACACTGTAGGTATCGTGAATGAAGTAAATTCAGCATATTAGATATAACAAATCAAGCGAAAAAAATCTGCTGTTCCATACATTATTGCCATATTCTATTGTGCATAAAAGAGCTGATTTTTCTTTAGCTTATTAAATGGGCTTCATTCACGATATCTATTATAAGGTTTTCAGGATGTAAACGATAAAAAACCTACCTGATGACATCAAAAAGTCCTCCACCAAATTTTCATTCAAGCGTTCAGTTCGTGACCATTTTCTCCGCTCACTAGAAATTTAACTTAACTTTTTTTTTCTTGTTTTTATGACTGCTGTGGTAAGATGTATTGTGTCTGTTTCAACCCTTTAATGCTTACATTGTAGGTTAGCCGGTATTCGTCGTTTCTGTTTTTTTTTTGTTTTTTTTTATGAGTTAATTGTAGTATAAGTAGGTTTATTGTATTATATAGTTATGTATGTATATTTAGTAATATTATATATTACTCACATGTATGTTTATGGATATAAATTTAGTTAGCCGTCATACATATTTCTGCATCGCCTAATGGTTGACTGGTAGAGAATGCTGTATAGCATTAAGTCCGCCAATTGTCCTTTACTTTCTTGTGCAATAAAGAATAAATAAATACATAAAAAAATAACTATGTAGTTTAAAATGTATGCTAAAATACACCTAGTTGAAAATGCATGGTAATGCAAAAGCTACTGCGGAGTTCATTGGGTCATGCCAACCAAAATGGCGTCGACACAGTTTTAATTACAAGCCTGTCAAACGTCGGCAGGACGTCTCCGGGAAACAATATCCCTTTTATTTTACAAAGGAATTAAAAGTTTCATGGAACTGACCTGCTTTATAGGGTTCCGTAGCCAAATGGCAAAAAAAGGAACCCTTATAGATTCTTCATGTCTGACTGTCCGTTTGTCGTTCGTATGTCACAGCCACTTTTTTCCGAAACTATAAGAACAATACTATTGAAACTTGGTAAGTAGATGTATTTATATATAATATATTGAGGGTCCCCATACTTAGAACTAAAACTATTTTTTTTTGCATAGAACCCTTACGTGTTGGGTATGTCATTCTAATATTAAAAAAAATTTAAACTTAATACTTTGCACAAAAGACGCTCCCAAAGTAGTAAAATGTCCCCCCCCCCCTTCTCTAACTTATATAATAAAAGAATTATAAAACTAAAAAATATATGATATACATTACCATGAAAAGTAACAATGAAAATTGGTTTGAACAGATCTAGTACCTACGAGGTTTTTTAAAACGTTATAAACCGTAAACGCGCTGTATTTCGCTGCGTGTGTGAGGGTACCAGAGGCCCAATCCAGGGGAAGGGGGTTATACGGTAAGTAGCGCACTTGTGACATCACTGGAATTGCAGGTGTCCATGGGCGGCGGTAATCGCTTACCATCAGGTGATCCGTCGACTCGTCTGCCACCTATATCATAAAAAAAAACACAATTTACCTTCCATATATCTTACTCTGCCGTGTGGTCCCCGGCAGAGTAGAATAGGCCACCCTCACTCTTACCGAGGTGTCGTAAAAGGCGACTAAGGTAAAGCTGCTGGCATGATCATCAGCACCCAGAGAAGGAAAACTCTGCATTTATATCAAAACCCTCACCAACCCGTCTGCCAAGCGTGGTGAGTATGGCAATGGCCCCTCATGTGATTGAGGGAGGCCCGTGCCCCAGCAGTGGGGACTTAAATGGGCTGATGATGATGATGATATCTTACTCTTGCTGTTACGGAACCCTTCCCCACTCTTTGGACCTCCGTTACAATCACACTGTGATACTAAACAAGAAACTGTGTCCGCTATCTCGTTTTTTTTTGTGATAGGTGGCAGACGAGCAGACGGATCACCTGATGGTAAGCGATTGCCGCCGCCCATGGACACCCGCGACACCAGTGGAGTCACAAATGCGCTGCTAACCTTTAAACCCTCCTTTCCCCCCGGATTGGGCCTCCGGTACCCTCACTCACGCAGTGAAACACAGCACAATGCTACTTCGCTTTTACTTTATACACGTCAAATAACATTTTATAAATAAGAAACTGAGTCCGCTATCTCGTTTTTTTTATGTGATAGCTGGCAGACGAGCAGACGGATCACCTGATGGTAAGCGATTGCCGCCGCCCATGGACACCCGCGACACCAGTGGAGTCACAAATGCGCTGCCAACCTTAAAACCCTCCTTTCCCCCGGATTGGACCTCCGGTACCCTCACTCACGCAGCGAAATAACAACTTAAATAGCATTTTATAACAGTACACTCGAGAAATGGTGTTACCGAAGTCGGCACCAAATACTATCTTCGAATCGAGAACCTCTTTTTTTTAAGTCGGTTAAAAATGCATTGTAATGGTAAAGCATCTGCGCTACTAAGTTCATATACCAGTCATAATAGCGTCGAAACTATTTTAATTACAATCCCGTCAAACGTAGTGGACGTCTCTGGGAAATTTCAATTTCCCTTTCATTTTGCAAAGGAATTATTAAGCTTCATGGAAATGACCTTTTGTTTTATTAATCACTGTAGATCAGACGCCCGCTGGGGCGGTCTTCGAGTGGAGGCCACGTACAGGAAGTCGCAGGCGTGGCAGGCCCCCCACAAGATGGACCGACGATCTGGTGATGTTCGCGGAAATCCATTGGATGTGGGCGGCGCCGGACCGATCTGTGTGGAGAACATTGGGGGAGGCATATGTCCTGCAGTGGACGTCTATTGGTTAAAATGATGATGATGATGATGATGTAGATCAATTAAATTATATCCTTGAGGATACCATTTGCAAATGGTAAAGGGTATTTATTTTTTTAACAACACCAGACTACTTCTCTATAACAGATGTTGTCACATTTTAAGAATCGATTTTATTTACTTAGATAGATCCGATTCTTGTGTAACTTTAAGTATGAAAATTTCATGTTTTATTTAGTTTGGAAAATTTAAAAACCATAGATATTCCTCCTCATCATCATCATCATTTCAGCCAGTAAAAGTTCATTGCTTAACATCCTCCCCTAATGTTCCCTACACAGATTGTTCCTATGCCGCCCACATCCTATGGATTCCCGCTTTCACCAGATCGTTGGTTCAACTTGTGGGGGGCCTGCCACAGCTGCGACTTCCTATACGCGGCCACTCGAGGACCATTCCGCCCCAACGGCTGCCTGCCCATTGCCACTTGAGGCATGCAATTCTTTGGGCAATGACCTTCACCTTGACCTTGGTTCTCCTGCGAATCTCATCAGGAATGATGAGATCACGCAAAGAGACTCTGAGCATTTTCCATTTTTTTTTAATGATATAGGAGGAAGACGAGCCGACGGATCACCTGATGGTAAGCGATTACCGCCGCCCATGGACACCTGCAACATTAGTAGTGTCACAAATGCGCTGCTTACCTTTTAACCCCCCTTCCCCTGAATTGGGCCTCTGGTACCCTCAGTCACGAAGCGAAACACAGCGCATGCACTGCTTCACGCCGGTTTTCTGTGAGGACGTGGTATCACTTCGGTAAAGCCGGCCCATTCATGCCGAAGCGTGGCTCTTCCACTGTTATTTTTGCTCTCTGCGTGACTGAGCCTTCTTAAGCGGCTCTTTATAAGCAGCCACTCCTCCTCAATAGATATTCCTGCCATCGTGAAATTAATAAAAAACAATATGATTGAAATCACTTCCAGTAATAATCCGATATTCGTGTAAATTAATGACTTATGAACAAAAGCGGAAAGTGAAGGTCGGAAAAGCGAAGTATTTCTATGAATAAAACATTTTTTGATCCATTTTGGTGACTGTAAATTATATTTTGTTGCTTTAACTTTCTGTGGAAGTGACTTGAAGAATAATTTTATGTTGAGACGAATAACAATTAAGGGATTCTCTTGAGAACGTACCTTATGTATCAGCTGAATGGATGAATGAATACACATTTGATGCACTCAAAAAAAAGTACGAAAACTTAAAAACTAGGTATTACAGGATGTGTACAACGAAGGCGGCCTTATCACTATGAGCGATCTCTTCCAGGCAACCCTTAGGTAAAGGACATTGGATGAAGGTGTAGGGCAGTGCAATCTTTATATTTATATACTTACACAGAAAGTTGAAATACAAATACATAGCTGATGCTATAATATTATAGCATCAGCTATGTATTTGTATTTCAACTTTCTGTGTAAGTATATACTGATATAATATAATATAATTAATCATATTATCAATCGGTCGATTCATTGAATATTTATCTATTAATAACAGGATTTTTCCAAAATATATAGAATCTAAATACAGCCTTAGATCACGTGACTCACTAAGGGAAATATTAAAAGAGTGACATATTTTAACCGTGGCTTCCCAATTCATCCTCGACTGCATTATGTATGTACGTTAGAACTTGCACAATTTTCCAAAAAAGTCCGATAATCATAGTCTTAACACCAGAAATAAACATAGGCTTGCCGTCCCGGTCCTCAGACTTCCTAAAATCGGTAATTCATTTGTTGGCTTAAGTATTAAGATATTTAATAAGCTACCACAAAATGTCATTAACCTATCACTGCATAAGTTTAAGTCTCATATTAAAACCTGCCTAATGAAGAAAGGTTACTATAGTGTACAAGACTATTTAAATGATAAGGATTCTTGGTCATGTTAATTGATTAATATTTTGAGTTGTTTTTCTAGTAGTCTATTAACATTCATGATTGTATTTTTTTTTCTCTTCTCAATTGAAACTCTGTAACATCATCAATATTTGAAAAGAGTAACTACTGAGTTTCTTGCTGGTGTCTTCTCAGTAGCAATCGACATTCCGAACCAGCGGTAGATATTGTGTACCTATTTTGACATTCATAAGTGTTCTGTGTGGACCTAAATTGAATAAATAATTTTTTATCCTTATCTTATCTTATGATATGACAAAAGTGTAATTATCTTTTTTTCTTTTACAGATTGGCGATTACCGAAACATAATACCACTTTTGGGTAAGTAACATAGCATACATAGTAAATGATATAGTGTATGAATGATTTCACTGTGCTGACGCTACGATACATATATCAAATTATCTATATGCCGTTATCGAAGCCGTGTGATCCCCGGCAGAGTAGAATAGGCCACCCTCACTCTTACCGAAGTGTCGTAAAAGGCGACTAAGGTAAAACTGCTGGCATGATCATCAGCACGCAGAGAAGGAAAACTCTGCATTTATATCAAAACCCTCGCCAACCCGTCTGCCAAGCGTGGTGAGTATGGCAATAACCCCTCATGTGATTGAGGGAGGCCCGTGCCCCAGCAGTGGGGACTTAAATGGGCTGATGATGATGATGATCTATATGTACATGATACCTTTATCCATTCAAGTCTCCAATTCAAAATGGTCCCATTGTATGCTCGTCGCAAGCGATATGACTTGTTGTGCTTGCTCAAGATATTACTCTTCTATCGAGTCGCCAGATCTTCTCCATTCTATCAACATAAACACGCTATACCGAATCCAGTCACCCAATACCTTCACAAGGTGTACAAAAATAATACTTCCTTCTATAGCCCAATAACCCGCACGTGTCGGTCCTACAACAAACTGAATCGCAGTGGCAAAGACATAGATGTTTTTAATAATAGATTTTCTTCTTTTAAGAGGGAAATCTCAAAAATTCTGGGAGCCGAGTCACCCTCAGCCCCACACAGTGAATCATAAGGATGAAAAATAATTTATTACTGTTTTTTGTAGATGCTTCATCATATTTGTATTTTTTTTTTAATTCCACTATCTTCATTTACAACTTGTCCGGATAACGAATGGGATCAGAAATGGCGGCGCATCTATTCACCCTACACGTCTATACTCGCACCCCGGGGTGCGAGTATAGACGCAAATAGTGTGCGAGCGAGAAGTGAATAGATGCGCCGCCCTTTCTGATCCCATTCTTTATCCGCACAGGTTGTACGTCTTATTTGTTAAACACGTAGTTACACCATTCGTAGGTTGCCGTCTAGATAACACTGTATTAAATTATGAACATTTTACATGTATGACAGTAATCTGTTAGTTTACCTATAATAAATAAATAAATTAGCTTCTATCCTCGTACAAAGAAAATACAGGAGAATTTTTACCCAACAATGTGCATATATATATTTTTTTATATATGAGAGGTGGCAGACGAGCAGACGGATAACCTGATGGTAAGCAATTCCGCCGCCCATGGACACCCGCAACACCAGTGGAGTAACAAGTGCGCTGCCAACCTTTTCCCCTTCCCCCCCATTGGGCCTCCGGTAACCTCACTCACACGGCGAAACACAGCGCAGGCGCTGCTTCACGCCGGTCTTCTGTGAGGCAGTGGTATCACTCCGGTCGAGCCGGCCCATTCATGCCTAAGTGTGGCTCTCCCACATTTAAAACACTAACAAACGTTTTTAATAATCTACTTATTTTAGTACTAGGAAACCTTCCCTAGCACTAAAACCCATCCCTCATCTCATAAAATCTTCATCATTTCAGCCAATAGACGTGCACTGCTGGACACTAGTATTATAATATCTGTGACAAAGGCCTCCCGCAATGTTTCCCACACAGATCGTTAAGCCCATCCCACATAAGCCCTCCATCTCATAAGCTACACAACTAAATGTGTTAAATTCATAATGCCAAATGTGAGGCAGGTTAATACAAATATAACCATAAATAATGAGCATCTTGCGCTCGTAAATTCAACAGTTTTTCTAGGAATCACATTAGATTCTAAGCTGCAATGGGGTCCCCATAGTGATGTCCTGGCAAGTAGACTTAGTTCTGCTGCATATACAGTTAGAAATATAAGACAACCAACTGATGTTGAAACGGCGAGGCTGGTTTATTTCAGCTACTTTCATAGCATCATGTCATATGGTTTATTACTATGGGGATCTACAGCTGCTGATATACAGACTATTTTTGTATTACAGAAGAGATCCATCCGCGCCTTTTATGGCCTTAGATCGCGCGACTCCCTTAGAGATTTGTTTAAAGAAATCGTTAAACTTACCGTGGCTTCTCAATACATCCTTGATTGCCTTATGTACGTACATAAGAATCTAGCACCAGAAATAATCACAGACTGGCCGTTCCAAATATCAGGCTCCATAAGGTTGGCAGTTCATTTCTAGGATTGAGCATAAAAATGTTTAATAAGTTACCTCAGATTATTATTGACTTGCCCACACATAAGTTTAAATTGTATATAAAAACTGTTTAATGAAGAAAGGCGATGTAAAATAGACGATTTTTTTGAATGACAATATTTTAGGGGCATGTTAATAACACAAAAATTGTACTATATTTTTAAGTTAATGGTGATATTTTGTAAAACATTTTTTGTAACAAGAGTAACTGCTGAGTTTCTTGCTGGTGTCGTCTTGGCAGAAAACTACATTCCGAACCAGTGGTAAACATGTTGACATTCATAAGTGTTCTGTATGACCTAAATTGAATAAACAATTTTCATTTTCATTTTCAAGGCGTTAATTGGACTATTTTTTTAAACGTACAGCTTTTAAAATTGCAGACCCACTTACGCCGTTGAATTTTTCATGGCTGCTTAAGAGATCGGTGAAACACCTGTCGCAAATAACGTGGGGATCAGCTGGACCTAAGTGGCTGGAAGTGCCAGGGTAAAAAAAAAGTCTAATGAAATGAAATGAAATGAAATGAAATGAAATGAAATGAAATGAAATGAAAATCTTTATTTACAAGAAACACGGTACATTTATCAATGTGATGGTCATAAACTTGTCAGATCAACATGTTTCGCCATACATGGCATGTAAAAATAATCTTAAAACATAATTCAATTATAAAACAACGAGATAAATTCAAATTACAAATTAAAATAAATGTCAAAATATTTTTAATTAAATTGTCATGCAGAGTCTAAAAATTGCTTAATACTATAAAAATTCTTATCCAGTAGCCAAGCATACAATTTTTTATGTGACTGCGGAGAGTTAAGTGCTTTTATGCATTCTGGAATTTTATTAAATATTTTTATGCTCATATTTAAACAATTTCTCATATATTAAGTCGTTCTGGGTGCAAATCCTAAGACAAGTCTGTTTGGATGCCTTTTATTCCGCTGATAAATATCACAAGCCTTAAGAAACAGGTTATTATTGTTTTTGACAAATTTAAAAACTTCGAATATCAGTAGGTTCGGTAAAGTTAAGAGATTAAGTTCCTTAAATAGTGGTTTACATGATTCACGTGGTGATATACCAATTATAGCACGCACACACTTCTTTTGCGCCACAAAAGCTTTATGCACATCTGTACTATTTCCCCAAAGAACTAAACCATAGCGCAATACCGAGGCGACATAAGCATGATAGGCAGCGAGAATTGTAGAACGATCAGTTATATGACGAAGTCTTTTCAAGACATAAACAAAGCGGTTAAGTTTGTCGCACACTTTTTCAATTTGAGACTTCCAGTTTAAATTTTTATCTATGTTTACTCCTAAAAACTTTACAATGTCAGTTTCTTTGATCGATGTCCCTTTAAATAAAATATTTAGCTTGCATTTCTTAAGATTATTAAATTGTATGAAATTGGTTTTACTCAAGTTAATGTTCAAATTATTAATTTCAAGCCATTCAATTATGTCAATTAGTGTGTTATTAATGTCATCCTCGTGCTTCGTCAAACCTTCTTTTAAGTCACTTAATACTATAATAGGTACATCGTCGGCAAATAAAATGGTTCTATGTGGAGTTACATTAATTATGTCGTTAATATAGATTATAAATAAGAGTGGTCCCAGTATGCTGCCTTGCGGAACACCAAATCTATTTGGAGCATACTCAGATTGAAAATTATTTTTTATATTACCTGCGTTAGTTCTTCCAATCATAACAGATTGCTGCCTATCTTTCAGGTATGATTTAAACCACTGCAAAGGTAGACCTCTTACTCCAATATTTTCTAATTTATCTAGCAAAATATTGTGATGAACTAAGTCAAATGCTTTTGACATGTCTAAAAATAAAACAGTTGTCAATTTTTTCATATCTACATTATTTAATACTTCACGAATCAAAGTAAACATGGCGAGAGTAGTAGACTTTTCCTTTTGGAAGCCATATTGATCTGTATGGATTATTTTAAAAGTAGTACATTAATTCATCAGCCTTTTATACATGCACTTTTCAAAAATCTTGGATAAGATTGATATAAGCGTTATCGGTCTGTAGTTATTCATGTCCGTTTTTTCACCTTTTTTATGAAGGGGTTTTACTATAGAGCGTTTCAGTCGATCTGGATATACTCCATTTTCAAATGACAGATTTACGAGATATGTTAATACAGGAGTTAATTCTACAATACATGATTTTACCACTTTTGTACATACTCCATCAGGACCCTCAGAACTTGTGTTTCTTAAAGATTGTATTTGTATTTTTACTTCATTTTCACTCATTGGTTTAAGGTACATGGAATGTCCCAGCATATTTTCATTGGTTCTCTGTCTACCATATGATTTACTATTTGACAAATTATTTGTCGATTCTATAAAGTGTGAGTTGAATGATTGAGCTATATGTTTTGGGTGCGAGATTAATTTATTATTGTAAATTAGTTTATCAATATCCTGATTAGAGTTATGATCAAAATCTTTTATCACTTGCCAAGCAGCTTTCTAAGGCCCCAAATGAATTTTTTCTAAGGCCCTATTCGACCGATCCTTATCCGTGGTATCTATGGTACAACGTTGCTCCCCATCAGCTCCATCCTCGGGTTTATCCTGGACCTACATGAGGTGTTGTAATAAGTTCTGGGGCTGCCACAATAGATCTACTGGTCGCAGTGGCTATGAGATGCAATGCTCACCCCATTTCATTCAAATAGTAATAATGGACATGAACGCCCTGTTGGTCTAGTGGTTTAAGTACCGGGCCGTGATCTCAGGGTCCTGTATTCGATTCCCGGGTCGAGCGAAAAAGTATGTTTCAAATTTTTATATATATTTTACTTTTTGTGATCTATGAAATATCTTTTGATGTTCCATTTACTATCTGTTGATGTTCCATGAATTATATTTCTGGAATGGTAAATATTTCGATTGAAACCGACTTTGAGCACTATATTGTCTTCCTTAACAGTATTTCCAGCAATAAATTCGCAAGCCACTAAAGAAGGATTGGCTCACATATCTCATCCAGCATCCCTGATATCCTACCGTAAGGTCACGCTTGCAATCTGCTAAAGTGCCTCACCGATGTGGGGTTACCACGACACCGTACGAATTTAGGATAACACTCGAGTTTAAGTAGTTATTATTAGAGTTATATTACTATTATATCAGTCAGCGAGCTGTGCTTTTAAAAATTTGAAGTAATTTTCATTTAAGTAACACGAGTCATTAAACATTGTTTATTATAATTCTCTATAATTCTCACAACATCTCATACGTTTGTAGCGATTTTTCCAGACAACCTTTGAGTAGAGAAAAGTAATATCGTATTCGTAATAGGGGAAGGCAGCGCAAAGCAGTTTAACAAATGAAATTGAAAATGGCAGAAATATACATACTTATATATTAATTATATTACGTAACATAAATAATAATAAACAATACATACATACCTAATAATATATAAATAGATAATTAATAACAAAATTCAATAAAAATATTTCTTATAGAATGGTATACATGACCAGAGAGCAGATCACATTAAATAGGAAGAAGAGACAAGGAAAAACAGTGTACCTATTTATCGAGATAGATTTCCTGATTGTAAGGGGTAAGGAGTTCCAGAGACGAATGGATTGAACAGTAAAGGATTGTGAATAGGATTCTGAGAAATGAGGATCCCTCCTCATTCCTCAGAATCCTATTCACATCCATCTTAGCTTCCCAGCTAAGATGGATTTCTCGACCGTCGGCGGGTTGCAAGAATTGGAATCGGTCTTTGAGATAAGCTGGAGCCAGAAGATTAAATAAGACGGTATATAACAGAGAGTGGACATGAAGGTCGCAGCACCGACGAATGGGGAGCCAGTTAGGCTGTGCACGGAACTCAGAGACATGGTCATATTTACTATCCTGCTATAGGAGATATGGACTCCGTCAATAGTGACTGGCAGAGACCCCCAGTCATTCCTTGCAATCAACCGCGGGCCACCAACTATCATCACCTGTGTTTTGGCAGGGTTGACCTTGAGGCCGAACGAGCTACTCTGTACAACGTCTGTAAGGTTATCAAGACTACCCTGCAAATAAAGTTGAAGGACGTCTGCATAGAGATGGTAGGATGAAGTAAGATTATGAGTTATGTTATTAATGAAGATTGCAAAGAGGAGAGGAGACAAGACGCTACCCTGCGGTACACCGGCGCTAATATCACACCATTCGGAGATAACATCGTCTATCAAATAACTATGAAACCAGTCAATTACTGTTGGAGATATGTTAATGGAAATTATTTCCAAAAAAAAATTCAAGTGACTCTATTCAGTATTTTTATAAATCGAGTAATCCGTGAGGGATTGTTGATAGTCCAAAGATTTCAATTTCAAAATGGTATCCAGAATTTCTGATATCCACAAGTAAACTTAAGCTTACAATTCCTTTCCTTAACGAAGGCTACATGTCATATCCTGCAATCTTGATATCGAAGCGTGCGTGAATAATTTGCAATCTGCTAAAGTGCCTCAGCCATAGCATAGGGTAACCACGTCACCATGGGACTGACTTATAGGGTAGTCGTAGTATTCGAGTCAAATGGTGCCCCACGAGTTATTACAATCAGAACCACAATTATTTGCATAATGTTAGATTTGTACACACTACGAACCCATATTTGTAGTGTTACATTGTTAAATAAAAAAGTTATTTTAATTTGCCATAGGTAGGATTTCAGATGGGGCACCATCCTTGTATTTTAGTCTAATATGCCTAAAAGCTATTCTGCCTAGTATTAAAATATTTCTGAATTAGAAGTTTAAAATACCTAATTGTAATTATTATTTTCTAGTTTTCAGTGCACATAATATAAAACCGTTTAACTTAAAAGTTTTTTTACAGATCTTTTTTCCGATTTTACTCGAGTGAAACTCGTCTCTAGTCTCATCATATTGAAGTGAAGGGCACGTTGTAAACTCCTGAGGCCGTAAAGTAGGGTCACCATTAATTTAGAAGGTTGGGATAGTTTTATGAGGGACGAAATTAACATACTTTTAATGGCCTAACTTACCTAATTTATGTTAGGTACGTTAAAATATAAAAGTGATTATTTTATAAGTAGATGAAACACATTATTTTTAGTTCACCGTATCTGGATTTTGCACGCGTATTTCTACTATCAGCTAAACTGTGAAGGAAATCCTTTTGATCGTGGGGGAACCACGCTTCGGCATGAATGGCCCGGCTCGACCAGAGTGATACCACGGCCTCACAGAAAACCGTCGTGAAGCAGCACTGTGCTGTGTTTCGCTGCGTGAGTGAGGGGGAATGAATTCGGGGGAAAGGGCGGTTTAAGGTTGGCAGCGCACTGGTGTCTTGAGTGTCTATATGCGGAGGCAATCGCTTACCAATAGGTGATCCATCTGCCACCTATCAACCTGCTCCAGTGCACATAGCTTCTTAAAATAGAACCGCTTAATTTACTTAGAATCTCTCAGTGAAGCGATTCTATTGGCTCTTAACAAAATTTTCTTGCAATAAAGGGCGCAGGGCTTTATAGGTTAGAGGCAATATGCTGGCTCGCCGATTTTCTCGTTGTACAGATGATATCAAAGCAACATTGTTTAAAAAATATTGTCAAAGTTTGTACACGGAGGAGCTGTGGGTCAGTTGTGCCAAGAAATCGCGGGACACCCTGAGAATTCAGTATAATAGTGTTTTTAGGATGATGTTCGGTCTACCGCGGTTCTGCAGCGCATCGGGAATGTTTGCGGAATATCAGACAGACGGGTTTGAAGCCCTCGTCTGCAAAAAAAACTAACTCAGTGAGTTAGTTCACGCATCATCACTCGAATAAGAAACAGTCCCAACAGCATCCTAAAAACATTAGCCGATCCATGGACATCACCGCTCTGGAGCTGCTTTCTGCGGAATAACCATCATGGGAACATACCCGTTCTCGTAATGGTCATTCTTTGCAAGAATTAAAAAATTAAAAATTTAAGAAAAAATATTTTATTTTATTAGTTATGTGCCCATACCAAATAACAATAGTTCCATAAGTTATTTTCATACTAACATAATATGGATGTAATATCTGAAATAAATTGAATTGAATTGAATAAAGCAGCCTGCCTAAGGTTGAAAACAAATTTTAAAACCCAACAAGAAGAATATGGAATACTGCTCCCATCACTGGGCTGGTGCACCTCAGTACCAACTTCTTCCGTTTGACCGCGTACAACGTAGGGCTGCTCGAATTGTCGGTGACTTGACTCTCTCTCGTCGACTTAATCCTCTAGCACTGCGGCGGGATATAACTTCCCTAAGCATTCTATACCGCATCTATCATGGGGAGTGCTCTGGGCTCTTTTTAAAAAGGCCGGCAATACATTAGCGATCTCTCTAATGTCGCGGATGGTGTGGGTACCGGGACACTGCAATATCAGAGGCAACGAAGTCGCTGACGTGCTAGCAAAGGCCGGGGCTAAGAGCCCACTACTCGGACCGGAACCAATAAATGGCGTTCCAGCCTGCATGGTCAGATTCGAGTTAAAAGAGTGGGAGCATAAGCAAAGCACTGAATTCTGGAAAATACTACCTCGACTAGAACAGTCTAAGGCGTTGATACAGGCGTTCGATCAGAGACGAGCTGTAGAAATAATAAAACTGAGTAGAGGACATGTTAGGGCACTCACTCGGACCCTCACAGGGCACTGCAAATTGAACAAGCAGCTGCACAACATGGGCCTTTCAGATACCAAAATCTGCAGGTTCTGTCGCGAGGACGAGGAAACGATTATCCACGTCCTCGGCGAGTGCATAGCGCTGCACTGCTGCAGAAGCTGGCACCTGGGAGCACACATGATCTCAGCTGACGAGATCAAGAGCTCCCCCATCAGCTCCATTCTCGGGTTTATCCTGGAACTGGAGCTACATGAGGTGCTGTAATAAGGTTACGGGGTTGCCACAATAGATAATCTACTGGTCGCAGTGGCTATGAGACGCAGGGCTCACCCCATTTCTATCAAATAATAATAATGTCGCGGATTTTCATTGGCGGCGTTGATAACTTTCCATCAGGTGACTCGCTTGCACGTTTGTCCACCTCTAGCATAAAAAAATACGAATATTATTTTTGTTGTGTTGTCACCACACAGCCAAGTTCAATCCGAGATGTCCGAAAGCAGTTTATTTAAATTGCGGGCGATCCCAGCCCCCAGCCATGTTTAGATAGGCCAGATTGCATTCAGGATTGGGGGAATTAAACTTTCCTTTGCGTAAATAAAATTGGAAACGATTTGAAATGCATTGGGCAGTGCAGGAGGTTTTAAGGTTGACCAATATTTGGTAAGGGTATTCTTATAGTTCATATTGCAATTTACTCTTAAGGCAACGGGTAGATCTAAACCGGATCTATTTTGAACAATTTCGGGGGCGGAGCACAAATTGGCAGTGGCAGTTGACCTTGATACTTGAGTTGACCTGTAATTGTCTAGATTCATCGACTTCGTGTCATACTAAATTCATGTCTAGATTAAGTATAAATTAACAAACCTAGTAAATACTTAAAATAAAAATGACGATCTGGGTTTAGTCTAGCATAATAATTTCGCCTATTGTAACAAACTTTGTGCAAATTTAGGTTATGTAAATTTCTTAGGTAGTTATGGGCCATACAGTTTCAAAGGTATCAATCTTCTATACAAGGTCTCCAACCCTTTGAATAGGTACAACAGAACGTACAAAACGTGTAGGTAGGTATGATATAACATTTTTGAGGTAAATTTTCGGTACTTCCAGAACCATGCTCGTCGTACACTCAGATTAATAAATGTATCTGGCGCGAGACTCCCTACGTCGAGAGCACAATGAAAATTGTACATCACGTTAGGTGATGCATTTTTGCGTGATGTTACAAGTGATGTGCAAAGTGTAGATCACAGGTATTTTAATTAAGGTAACGGGTAGGGCACACTAGCGACGCCAATCGATTTTAATTATTAGCTACTAAACAGGGTCTATTTTAAACAACGTTTTTGTACGCGAAACATTTATTCACGCTAAAAGTGGCCGCTTCTGGCATGAATCAATTTTTCACGTACGCGTTGGACTCAACATTTGTGTCTGGTTATTTAATAAATAGTATAAGTGTTTGCCGAGAGGTTGTAATCCCGAAATTGTTTATAATAGATCCGGTTTAGTAGCTAAAAATCTAAATCAATTGGCGTCGCTAGTGTGCCCTACCCGTCACCTTAATACATAACATTAGGAATATAAAAACACAAAATTTACAGTAACCTATCTTAGAATAACCTAAAAATATACAAAAATAACGAAATAATTATTAGGTACACAAGATGATGGATGGGATGAATTTAGGTTGTATCTGTAAACATATACATCCCTTTGACCACGTGTTCTACCAACCATTTTGTAGGTACAAAAAAATTCTACGTCTTCGAAAACCGTCGAAAATTTTTTCGCCTCTGAACACACGCCTTTTTCGATAAGTATAATGTCATAAACGATAATCAGTATGGATTTCAAAAAAAATAATTCACAACGCCAGCAGCTTTTAACTTAGTTAATAATATTCTACGAACTATCAATGACGGAAATAAGGCAACAGTTTTATGCTTTGATATCGAAGACATTTGATTTTGTATCACACATTATACTAAGATCCAAATTGGAGAACTGTGGTATTAAAGGCAATGCCATAAACTGGATTATGTCCTATCTACAAAATAGAATGCAATCAGTGGAAATCTCTCAGATTGACAATAACAATTCAGTTCAGGTTCGTAAATCTGAATATAAACACAATGATTTTGGAGTTCCAAAGGGCAGCATATTAGGACCATTTCTATTTTTAGTTAATATAAATGACCTGCCATGCTGAATTGATAAAAGTGTGCTCTTTGCTCATCAGCAAAGAGCACACTTTTATCAATCAATTTATCAATCTGATATGTCATCACAAAATAAAAAAGGTACAATTGAACATGAATATGACATAAATAAAACATTATTGACAATTATTATCTAGCTAAATACATGCTACTATAAATAAATAAATAAATAAATATTTCACAACATCACATACATTGATCTGACTCCGAGATAGGTAGCTCAAGCACCTGTGTTACGGATATCAGAATCAACAGTGGGATTACAAATATATACATATAATACTTTTCTTTTGTAAATACATACTTATAATACATAGCAAACACCCAGACCAATACAAACAAACATGTTCATGCACACAAATGTTTGTACTGTGCGGAGATCGAACCCGCAACCCTTGTATCAGAGGCAGCGTTTACTACCACTGTTCCAATCGGGTCGTCAATTACATGTTATTATACTATATTGGCAAGACATGCTACATACATTTTAATAATTATGCGCAAGCATGCGACTATTGTAAAGTTTTTAGGTATATTAATAGATAACAATTTAGACTGGAAAATACATGTCCCCCAAACCGATATTTCGGTTATGTCGGCCAATCTCAGCGATCAGCCATCGACGCAGGACATATTATCGTGCACAAGTATTTGCGCAGACAAGTGCACTCTCTATTCCCGTACCCTCTTATTTCGATGGGACACTAGTGTGACACGACCGAAGAGGGATTAGGCGCAGTACCAACGGCTTAAAGTGCTTTCCGAGGCACGGGGGTACAAGACCGCCAACTTCCAGACTCCGGGCTAACACTGAGAATTCCTTTACAGAAAAACTCAGTACAAATTTTGGCCAGACGCAACTGTCCCTTTAAAGTGCGATCCACTAACCATTGCGCCACCAAGGCAGTCATAGGTATTATAATGTACTTAAATAAACCTTCAGGCTTCCTAAAGGACATCCTCTTTTTTGGTCCAAATATCAGCTAGAAAATATTTCCCCTGAGTATTTGTTACTATGGCTCCAAGCTCCAAAGCCGTACGGCCAATCAATATCTATGGTTTTATTGCAGTTCAAAAATCAACATTTTCATACATTTTCAGTGAAAATACGGAGGCCCAATCCCCTGCATTGGGCTTAAGGTTGGCAGCGCACTTGTGACTCCACTGGTGTCACGGGTGACTATGGGCGGCGGTAATCGGTAATGTTGACCCGTTTGGAACAGTGGTAGTGAACGCTGCATCTGGTGCAAGGGTTGCGGGTTCGATCCCCGCACAGTGCAAACATTTG
Organism: Marasmia exigua; assembly: GCA_019059595.1. Taxonomy (NCBI): domain Eukaryota; kingdom Metazoa; phylum Arthropoda; class Insecta; order Lepidoptera; family Crambidae; genus Marasmia; species Marasmia exigua. Next base: position 14,925,166 of record CM032485.1, read on the forward strand.
TGTGCATGAAAATATCTGTTTGTATTGGTCTGGGTGTTATCTATGTATTATAAGTATGTATACAAAAGAAAAGTATTATATGTATATAATTGTAATCCCACTGTTGATTCTGATATCCGTAACACAGGTGCTTGAGCTACCTATCTCGGAATCAGATCAATGTATGTGATGTTGTGAAATATTTATTTATATATTTATTTAATCGCTTACGATCAGGCGATCCGTCTGCTCGTCTGTCACCTGTTACAGAAAAAGACTAACATAAACATTTTTATTGTTATTTATATTTATTAGGTTATCTATATTTACTTTCATATTTGGGCCAAAAAAATTAAGTTTAAAAACTAAAACCCGATAACCAAAAAACGCGCTCTAAAAAGTACGAAATAATGATTTTATTTTATTATATTAATGAATCTGTTTTGCTACACTAAGCAGGTGGCATACGACCACGGCAATACGGCATAATAATTGCAGCAGAGACAGTTTTCTTGTTTCGTACCTTTTAGAGCGTGTTTTTTGGTAGTCGGGTTTTAATTTTAAACTTTATTTTCATTTAACATATATTTAGTTATGTAAATAAAATTGCATATTTGAAATGTGCTAAAAAAGCTCATTTGATACCACATACGGTACCGTCAAGCAATTTTTTTTAATTCCTTTCTCTAAGTCCCCTAGAGGGCGCTGTAGTCAATTTAACGTGACGTCATGTCACCTTGAACCAGAAGACAATTAAGACGCTTCTAACGAGACCTCATTTGTTCCAATATGATAACGCGTTTAGAAGTTACGAGGGAACAGATGAACAACCATACATACATACAGGTCAAAATCATAACTCTTCTTTTTGTTTCGCCGTAGTCGGGTAAATATATATGAAAATGCGAGGATCTCTTTTAAGACATTGTTGACAGGAACCTATGGTAGTTCATTTGTGTGTATATTTTTTTTATTGAAGATGGGTTTGCTTTTGGCTTCACACTGAACTCTAGAGTTGAGAGGAAACCTACGATGGAGCGAGCTTACCCAAAGTAGCTTATTCACTCTAGCTTTGAAAATATTGGGGTTGTGTTTACTGGGAAAAACCTGCTGCATTGCTGTGTGCATATATTTTTATGACATAGGTGGCAGATGAGCAGACGGAACACCTGATGGTAAGCTGTTGCCGCCACCCATGGACACCCGAAACACCAGTGGAGTCACAAGTGCGCCACCAAACTTTAAAACTCACTCACGCAGCGAAACACAGCACAGTTGCTTCACGCTGGTTTTCTGTGAGGCCGTGATATCACTCCCGTCGAGCCGGCCCATTCATGCCAAGGCGTGGCTCTCCCACGGTCTTGCTGTGTGCATTTATTCTCTCTTAGCGTAAGCTGCATTATGCTGAACTACTGGGTGCCTGTCACCTAGTTATGTTTGTACATAACTAGGTGACAGATAAATCCTGTCGTGTGTAATCCAGATAGATCCTGTGCGGATAAAGAATGAGATCAGAAATGGCGGCGCATCTATTCAATTCAATTTCAATTCAATTCAATTTATTTTTCCAAAAACATGATGTTACATTAAATCAGCTTGTGATTGGAGCATTCTTTTAAGCATAATAATGCCTGTGCCAGAAGACTCCGCTCTTCCATATCGTTCACACATTTGATATGATTAAATAATACAGATTTTAAATAATTATATTCCCTTCTCGCTCGCACACTATTTGCGTCTATACTCGCACTCGTGGGGTGCGGCTCATCTATTCACTTCTCATCATTTCTATTGGCTGAAATGAGAAGTGAATAGATGCGCCGCCATTCTGATCCCATTCTTTATCCGCACAGGTGTAGTACACTTGTATTTGAATAAATTTAATTAGATCAATCGCCAAATCAAATAAAATTCACATGCCACTGTAGTTGAAACATCCCTTTGATGCAACTGGAGCGGGCTGGGAGGATCCTACTGTAATTGGAGCCACGAAATTGCAACACAGTTCTAGTGATGTGCCGGATATCTGTGACCGTATCTGCGGGCATCCGAGAGAGTACACAATTCTATGTCCGTTACTATTTTCGGAGACTACCTTTTTAATTTTCTAAAATATATTAATTTATAAATATACCAAAAAGTCATAGTTAAGGTAAGCCACCGTTAAGGTGACGGGTGGGCACACTAGCGACGCCAATCGATTTTAATTTATAGCTACTAAACCGGATCATTTTTAAACAATATCGGAGTTACAACCTCTCGGCAAATACTTATATTATTTATTCAATAACCATGCACAAATGTTGGGTACGTTTTTGTACGCCAAAAATTAATTCACGCCAAAAGTGGCTTTTGGCGTGTTTCCCGTACACGTTGGACCCAACATTTGTGCATGGTCATTTAATAAATAGTTTGAGTGTTTTCCGAGAGGTGTATATCACACACATGTATACTCCCTTTATACTAAAATTAAATTTAAAATTTAAAAAACCCCCGACTTAAGCAAGCGTACGGTTGGAAATAAATGGTCCGGTTCGGCTGGAGGGAAAACTTAAGGTGACGGGTAGGGAACACTAGCGACGCCAATTGATTTTAATTGTTACATTCTAAACCAGATCTCTTTTAAACAATTTCACTTATACTATTTATTAAATAACCATGCATAAATGCGGACCCAACAATGTACGCGAAAAATTGATTCACGCTAAAAGTGTCCGTTTTTGGCGGTAATCAATTTTTCGCGTACAAAAACGGACCCAACATTTGTGCATGGTTAATAAATAGTATAAGTGTTTGCCGAGGGGTTGTAACCCCGAAATCGTTTAAAATAGATCCGGTTTAGTAGCCAACAATTAAAAACGAATGGTGTCGCTAGTTAGGGCTAAATGTCGCCTTAAGCTTGACACCGAATATCGGTGCCGTATCCGCGGATATACATTTTAACGATCCAGCATGTCAATAGAGAGTGCTGTCAAACCAGTTTGATAGCTTTCGCTGTGAGATTGATTTAAATGGACTTTTGGGGTTTCCATTGAATTTTTAAACCCCTGTCATAAACTGTCCAAGTGCGAATTGAACAGAAGGGTTATAAGGGTTCTGGAGTATGCCTTAAGGTGACGGGTAGAGCACACTAGCGACGCCAATCGATTTGAATTTTTAGCTAGCATATGAATAGATGCAAAGCATAGGTAGTTGCTATACTCGAACAACAGAGGAAACATTTAATGGTTGATATACCTACATTTTGTAAGGAATAAGTGAAGGGTACACCCTCACTCTTACCGAGGTGTCGTAAAAGGCGACTAAGGTAAAACTGCTGTCATGATCATCAGCATCCAGAGAAGGAAAACTCTGCATTTATATCAAAACCCTCGCCAACCCGTCTGCCAAGCGTGGTGAGTATGGCAATTACCCTTCATGTGATTGAGGGAGGCCCGTGCCCCAGCAGTGGGGACTTAAATGGGCTGATGATGATGATGAAGTGAAGGGTGTGGCCAATCATGTCCCAAACGTAGCATTTGCTGCTACAATATTTTCTGCGATGCCACAGCAGCGCTGGTATTCTGGTGGAACAACCCTACATCGTTGGTAGGTATCTTTCTGTCGAAAATTTATAGCATATGCGTAGTATTTATCTTCTGTGCCCTTCACTGGTTGCTTCAGAGCTACCATCGCTCTGAGTCCAGTTATTTACTGTTTACTTGTGTACTGTCAACGTTTCGTTAGGAAGCAATCTGTTAATGTCGTGACCTGAGGCGGGCCCAAATGAAAAATTAAAATCTTAATCACTACGAATAGGAGGGAACGGTCCAGGGATTAAGTAAAGCTACAACTCCAAGGATTGTGGGATGGAGTAGCTAAATGTTTAGCTGGTACGATTCCCGGATAAGAAAACCGTAGAATGCAGTTGTTTAGGTTTTGCGTTGCATTATTAGTAAAGTATCAGCCTAATATACTGTCCCACTGCAGGGCAAAGGCCTCCATCATAGTAATGCGATCCGTTTTTCTGCCACTTATCACATAAAAAAGACACTTGCGCGATGTATTCAACGCTCAGCGCCACCTATGGGTACATTGTGGGACTGATGGTCCAAAACGAAGAGAAAGCGGGGCACTAGTACATAAATAAATATTAGATAAGATCATGTAATCATAATTTGTATAAGAATGAACATTGTAATTACCACATTATTTGAAAAGAGTAACTACTGAGTTTCTTGCTGATTCTTCTCGGTAGAAATTGACATTCCGAATCAGCGGTAGATTACGTAATATTTGACATTCATATATGTTCTGTATGGACTTCAATTGAATAAAGACATTTTTGATTTTGATTTTTACCATCAACCTGACTCCAAACAGGGTAACTATCTTTAGCTTTTGTGTCATGAATAATGTATAGGACCAGGATGGTTTTTTTATAAAGAATCAGCCTATGTACTGTCCCACTGCAGGGCAAATGCCTCCATCATAGAAATCAAGTCATCGCTACTATGATGGGATTAAGCTTAGTCGCCACGCTTGCCAAACGTCAAATTGGTGATCACAAACCCCAGCTACGTTTGAAAAGTTCGAACCCAGGGCCGAGATCACGGCCCGGTACTCAAACCACTAGACCAATAGGGCGTCATTAGTACTTATAATTAGTACTTAGTATAAAAAAACATGACAGACGCCCTGTTGGTCTAGTGGTTTAAGTACCGGGCCGTGATGTCGGGGTCCTGGGTTCGATTCCCAGGTTGAGTGAAAAGTATGATTCGAATTTTTCGAACATACCTCGGGTTTGTGATCACCAACTCACATTGGGCAAGCGTGGTGATTAAGCCTAATCCCATCATAGTAGCGATAACTAGATTTCTATGATGGAGGCCTTTGCCCTGCAGTGGGACAGTACATAGGCTGATTCTTTATAAAAAACCATCCTGGTCCTATACATTATTCATGACACAAAAGCTAAAGATAGGTACCCTGTTTGGAGTCAGGTTGATGGTATATGATCTTATCTAATATTTATCTATGTACTAGTGCCCCGCTTTCTCTTCGTTTTGGACCATCAGTCCCACAATGTACCAATAGGTGGCGCTGAGCGTTAATTACATCGCGCAAGTGTCTTTTTTATATGATAAGTGGCAGAAGAGCAAACGGATCGCATGTTCAATTAGCTATAATCCTTATCATTGTCTGTGTAATTTACCTCTTTAATACATAACATTAAATATTCCAACATTCGATGAAGTTGTAACAGCCTCTCATTATAAATAACAGTGCTATTTCAAATATTGGCAAGATTTACGACGTATCATAAAGATTGACAAAGACAAACGGTTGGTTGTTGCCGATCCAGTATTATTACTCTGGAACAAAGCGTTTCGGTATCCATAAATCATACATAGGAAATTCAAAACGACCGATACTGCCATGTCATCTAAGTAAATTATAATATTGCCACAGTGTACACATTTTGGCAAACATAGTTTCGATGATTTCCCAATCAATGATGTTTTAAATAGTGTTGCGGAACTATCGATAGTTGACTTCGAAAATCATTTAGACTATCGATGTATTGCTATTGGTCAAAACTATCGATAATATCGATATTATTTTTAGTAAAATTTGCTAAATAATATTGATAACGTCAATACTATCGATGCTGTCTTGATTAATTCCAGATACATAAAGTGGAAGATGTGCAACACTTGTTGGTGGAGTGTGTCAAAAATGAAACACAGCGTCGATCACTGATGAACAACTTGCATCTTAAACACTTTGACTTAAGGGTATTCCAATCTATTTTGGCTGAACCTGCATCAGACGGCTAAACTAGTGTGTGAGATGATTCTTCATCGATGATTGAACTATGTACGTATATAGTGTCTATTTAATATAAATATATCATGTAACATAGTTAACTATATCTTTTAAATTGTAATAATAATGTTTAGGTTACGATGGGACTGACATAACACAAGGTTAAAGTCCCTAAACTAAAAATAGATTTAAAAAAAATCCAGATACTATCCATAATATTGTATTTCCGAACAGAATTAATCAAAAACTATCATTAGCATCGATAGTTTTATACTATCGATAGTCAGCTATGTTTCGATAATATCGCTAGCCTGATTAAATGTGTCCGATACTATCGATAGTATCGGACACTCAACAATTGATAGTATAGTACATATTAGCGTTCTCAATAGTATTGATCTAATTTTACTATCAAAACTATCGATGACCGGATGGCGCAATAGGTAGCGACCCTGCCTCTTACGCCAAAGGTCGTGGGTTCGATCCCCAACCTGGACAAACATTCGTGCGATGAACACTTGTGTTTGTACGGTGTCTGGGTATAATATATGTATTTAAGTATATATTTGTGTTCCTCTGTTGTCTGATATCTGTAACACAAGTGATCAAGCTACTTAGTACGGAATCAGGTTAACGTATGAGATGTTGTGAGAATTATTATCGATAGACTATCGATACTATTGGTTTTACTTTAACTATCGATAGTGGACTATATCTAAGCAACACTAGTTCTAAACTCTAATACCCCGGGCTCAGAAACGACAGCTTCGAATGCAACTGATTTGACCGGCCGGATGGCGCCTTTAGTAATGACCTGACCTAAGTCTATACATAAGACTCGGTAAGCGTAGTGTAGGACGCCCTACGACAAGATGGGATGATGACATTCGAAGGATGGCTGGTGTAGGCTGGATGAGAGTGGCCGAAAATCGGGAGCAGTGGCGTGCATTAGGGGAGACCTATGTCCAGCAGTGGACGAGTGTGGGTTGCTGATGAATGAAGACTATACATATTACAAATGGTGAACTAATGATAGTCCCGGAACAATATTCGTGCCAAGAGGTTTAGTTCGGTAATAACTATAGATCACAATTTGTAATAAGATGGCAAAAGTTGCGGGTATGATCCCCACACTGGACAAACATTAGTGTGATGAACACTAAGTATTAATAAATAAATTAAATATTTCACAACATCACATACATTGATCTGATTCCGAGATAGATAGCTCAAGCACCTGTGTTACGGATATCAGAATCAACAGTGGGATTACAAATATATACATGTGGGATGGGATTCTAAATAAAACCAGGGACTTGGGAATCAGTTCTTCTATATTTACAATCTTAGCGTCGTCTTTACTAATACTTTACGTTGTCCGCCGTCGTCTCTCTCATCTCCCTCTCTCTCTCTCGCACGTCATTCTAATTCAAACATCGAACTCATACACGTTCCTTGGCATGCATCTACCGATCACTAATCCCACATACATCTACTTTTTTTTTTGTTAATATATACTTATAATACATAGAAAACACCCAGACCAATACAAACAGACATGTTCATGCACACAAATGTTTGTACTGTGCGGGATCGATCCCGCAACCCTTGCACCAGAGGCAGCGTTCACTACCACTGTTCCAAACGGGTCGTCCAGTTTCTGTTCATTAGTATTTATGTATTTAAGTATATGTTATTATAGTTTTTGTATATAGTTTATGTATATAGCATATGGAATAGGTAAAAAAAAATATTTATTTATTTATTTATTTAAACTTTTATTGCACAAATTTTGATACAATAAGGCGAACTTAATGCCAAGAAGCATTCTCTACCAGTCAACCTTTGGGTCATGCAGAAAGTGCAGTGGTGCGGCGAAATATAATTTAGTAATTTGTATATTGTAATTTAATTTTGAGCCACTATTAATTTTTACACTGTGATAGCTGACTCTCGTTACGGGTGACTGGTCCAAGATAATAGGATTGATACCGTTAACTGAAAGGGAACAAAACACTACTGATTAGATGGTTGGAGAACTGGGCCTTGAATTCGCTTAGAACATCATCAATAAATTGAATAGGATACCCATTCCAGTCAGCACGGTTACTGTTTTTGTGAAAAGCTACTAAGGGTGATAAGCTTTAACTAATTACAGAACCCATCTTACGACTTGAGGACTTGATATATACAGGGTGTACCTGTGAACATTTAACACATTTTATAGAACACGTGTTCTATTAACCACTCTGAACAACATTTTATTCTATGACTTTTGAAAAAAGTCATCATCATCAGCCCATTTAAGTCCCCACTGCTGGGGCACGGGCCTCCCTCAATCACATGAGGGGTAATTGCCATACTCACCACGCTTGGCAGACGGGTTGGCGAGGGTTTTGGTATAAATGCAGAGTTTTCCTTCTCTGGGTGCTGATGATCATGCCAGCAGCTTTACCTTAGTCGCCTTTTACGACCAAACGGCGACTTTTTGGTTATCCCATTGCCATTTACTTTGATTTTAGCGAGCTGTCAGTTTGAAGTTTGGACTAGAGACACGCGGGAATCGCTAGATGATTCGGTGTGTGTTTTCTTAGGGAATGTTGGTGTTTGCTTTGATTTCGTGATGGGATTCGATGGTGGTGATACCAGAACGGGTATGTGAAGAAATGAAGACAAATGTAGAATAATCATCGCTATGCCGAACCTGCCGCGTTTCCTTTGTGTTCTTTCGCGTTTCATGCTGACACTTTGTTCAATAGACGCTTGAAACTTCCGAATTGACTTCGCTTTGTGATTTGTGGACTCTAAATTCAATATTGCCATCATGCACTAACTATCTGATAATGAAGAGCTCGATCAGCCTCCGTTATATACAACTTATAAATACGTAATAACCCGTTGGCGGTTGGCTGCTCTTTACTCTGTACAGCACCCTCTGGCGACCGCCCGAGCAGTTTTTACCCGACTACGGCAAAGCAAAAGGAGGGTTATGATTTTGACAGGCTATGTATGTATGTATGTATGTATGTATGTTTGTATGTATGTATGTATGTTCATCTGTTTCCACGTAACTTCTTAACTACTTATCAGAATTCGACAAATGACATATCATTTTAAGCGTCTTGATCGTCCGCTGGTTATAGGCTATATGAAGTTTCACAAAATCTAATGTGGCGCCCTCTAGCGGACAAAACATACAGAGTAAAAAAATAAAGTTATGATAAATATGCCGTGTTTGGTATCATTTGAAAGCGCTTGACTTGTACATTTTGAATATATATATATATTACTAGCACTTGGACACCAAAATAGTACAAATAAAATAAAAGTAAAAAAACTAAAACCATTTTGTTGTCAAAGGGTAGTATATTTAACGTGTGACTACGCCTTTCCAAACATGAAATTTTATCTCTACATAGTGAATATTGCATAAATTGACAACGAAGGCTTGTTTTATAATTTTTCAGCGACGTTTTTTGTCGTAGTTGGGTTTTTGTCAGTTGTGCCTTCGCTTTCAACTCCTTCGGGTGGGGCGTGTTCTGGCGCAGGAACGGAGTCTGCAACGGTATACATGTGTTAATATATCTAATTAACGAAATGTGTCATTAAGATTAGAAAAGAGAAAATTTCTGGGGGAGGATCTAGGGTTGGCATTTTTTTACTCATTCAATGGTTTTTTTATGTGGCAGACGAGCAGACGGTAGGTCAGTAGGCTCACGCAGCGAAACACAGCACAGAGCTGCTTCATGCCGATTCTCTGTGTGTGTATCCGGTCGAGACGACCTATTCATGCCGAAGCGTGGCTCTCTCACGGTCTATGCTGCAATAATTAGACCCGTTTTGATCTAAGTGAACGCTGCGTCTGGTGCAAGAGTTGCGGGTTCAATCCCCGCACAGTACAAACATGAACATGTCTGTTTGTATGGGTCTGGGTGTTTTCTATGTATTTTAAGTATGTATTTACAAAAGTCCATGTTTAAAAAAATCTGTAATACCTATTTTAAGCATGGAATAAAGAGGCTTTTTTTTAATTATTTACAAAAGAAAAGTATTCAATGTATATATTTGTAATTCCGCTGTTGGTTCTGATAACCGTAACACATGTGCTTGAGGTACTTATCTTGGAGTCAGGCTTATGTATGTGATGTTGTGAAATATTTGTTTATTTAAATCGAACTCTAATAAACAGTATCAAAACTCACATACAGCAAACTTCTCAAGCAACTCCAAATTCGATCCTACAGCGGCTACATTTGGCAGGCTATACAGACGTCGTTTCATATTTAGCCTGCAATCTTTCAGGGAAACCCCTGTTTTCCTGCAAATCTTGAAACTAAATCCCCGACCAATATATTGTCGGAATGCCCACGGGAGCTACGCGAAAATCGACTTTAACGTGTTTATAAAACATGGGAATATAAGATGGTTTTATATTGTTTGATATATTAGGCGTTCAATTGGAAGAGACAGGATAAAAGCATTATTATAATTTATAATAATGGATTCAAGAAATGACCTCGTGAAATAAGTGTACCATGTAATTATAGGTTAATAAGGCTCAAAGTCCGCATCGGAAATGATGTAATCCAACAGAGAACCAGAGTCACCGACATAGCCCACCGAATTAGCAAACTGAAGTGGCAATGGGCGGGTCATATTAGCCGCAGAACTGACAGCTGTTGGACCCGTAAAGTCCTTGAGTGGAGACCACAACTCGGTAAGCGTAGTGTAGGACGCCCTGCGACAAGATGGGATGATGACATTCGAAGGCTGGCTGGTGTGGGCTGGATGAGTGTGGCTTGAAATCGGGAGCAGTGGCGTGCATTAGGGGAGACCTATGTCCAGCAGTAGACGAGTGTGGGTTGCTGACGATGATGATGATGAAGGCTCAAAGTCACTCAGAGGGCAATGGAATCTGAAATAGAAATAGAATCTCCTTGCGTGATCGTATCAGAAATGATGAGATCCGCAGGAGAACTAAGGTCACAAAGATAGCCCAAAGGATTGCATGCCTCAAGTGGCAAATGAAGTAGGGCACATTGCGAAGAGAACAGGCGGCCATTAGGTTGGAAAGGTCTTCGAGTAGATGCCGCGTACAGAAATTCGCTGCCGTGGCAGGCCTCCTTCAAGGTGGACCGAGGATCTGGTGAAGTTTGCAGGAATCCCTTGGATGTGGGCGCGGCACTGGACCGATCTGTGTGGAGTACAATGGAGGAGGTCTATGTTCGGGCAGTACATTGGGAGAAGGCTATGACCAGCAGTGGACGTCTATTGGTTGAAATGATGATGATGCAATCATAAATTCAGCTAGCGACTTCTCATGATCATCATCGTCATCTTAGCTAGCCCAGGGTCTGCTTCACATCAATATATAATAAAGACGTGGACTAAGAGTCCGTAGACTAAACTTGTTTTTTTTTTAATTATTAGTCTGTAAGTGAGACGGTTATTAGGAATTATTAAAATATCTTCGTCACTTCTTCTCCTCCTAGTAGAGTACAGACACCAATTACTGTCATTCGTGAAGACAGTTCTCTCACAAGCTTTTATCATGATTTAATTTCACCAAGTTTTCGATCCACTTCTCTGTCACCGATTGAATTGAATTTTGCATGGGTAAATCAAATGATCTTTCATCAACGCGTCTTTGTAAACGTAATGTAGGGTGCCCTCTGGCTAGGTGGAGGGACGATCTGCGCAGGATGGCTGGCAAGAGTTGGATGGATAGATCACAGTGGCGAACAATGGAGAGGCCTACGTCCAGCAGTGGACTGCGATAGGCTGATAATGATGATGATGAAATCAAATGAAAAGTAAAATTATTTTGACATGGTGCTAATCTGATGACGGAGCTGGAAGTTTGCTATAGGAACGTGAAACAAATTAATTTCCCAGTTGCGTCTTTAGCTGTGGCTTCGGACCCTGGGGACAATGTTCCAGGATTCGCAGAAGTCTGGTAATTACAATAGCGCCTGCCGTATGACCTTCGCAATCCTTAGACAGGAGACCAGGGCAATCGGATCACGGCTATACGATCAGAATCACTAACTCAAATATTGTAGGTATCCACAATGTTCGAGAAAGTTTCCCTCACCGCCGAGCTGCTAAATCTGCAAATTGTCCATAACTCCCGAGACACTGTAAAACGCAACGAGTAGAGACAAATCGCGCGAGCCGCATCAGCAATACGAAAATGCATCGTCAACCATGACCTCCGTCAAGAGTGAACGATTAAGGAAGAGGAGGAGGCCGATCAATCTTAGCACTAAAAACAATCAATCATCATCATCAGCAACCCACACTCGTCCGCTGGACATAGGACTCCCCTAATGCACGCCACTGCTCCCGATTTTCGGCCACTCTCATCCAGCCCACACCAGCCAGCCTTCGAATGTCATCATCCCATCTTGTCGCAGGGCGTCTTACACTACGCTTACCGAGTCGCAGGTCTCCACTCAAGGACTTTACGGCTCCAACGGCTGTCAGTTCTGCGGCTAATATGACCAGCCCACTGCCACTTCAGTTTGCTAATTCGGTGGGCTATGTCGGTGACTCTGGTTCTCTGTCGGATTACATCATTTCTGATGCGGTCCTTCAGAGATACTCCGAGCATAGCCCTTTCCATAGCTCTTTGAGCGACTTTGAACCGGTGGACTAGTCCAGCCGTGAGTGTCCACGTCTCGGCACCGTAAGTCATTACCGGAAGAACGCACTGGTCGAAGACTTTGGATTTAAGACTTTGAGAGAAACAATCAATAAAACCTAAGAAATCAATCAAACCTAAAATATATTTTCAAATGAGAGCGACGTACGGCAATTTGCCGCTCCACCGACGCGCGTAATGTCATTTATCCCCTCAAATGACAGGCTCCGATGTAAATAAATAAGTAAATCATTTCAGGGGAACCGCCGTCAAGTCGAAGTCTCCCGATATTCGGAAGCTTTACGTGTATTGAAACGTGGGAGCAATTAATATCTTTGTACTTATTTTTATAACAACTTTGAGGACAATATACGTTTTCAAAAGGAATATGGCGGACGTCTTATATATTTTTGCATCGAAAACTGATAAATTCTTTTAGTTATGAGTATCTTGTGATCGCTAGAGCCTATATGTTAAAATTATCTGATAAACGTTACTTTTTGAATGTGTAAATAAAGACTTATTTTAATAGACATTATTCTTAGAGTATAATGTCTATTAAAATAAGTCTTTATTTGACGACCCGTTTGGAACAGTGGTAGTGAACGCTGCCTTTGGTTCAAGGGTTGCGGGTTCGATCCCCGCACAGTATAAACATTTGTGTGCATAAACATGTCTGTTTGTATTGGTCTGGGTGTTTCTATGTATTATAAGTATGTATTTACAAAAAAAAGTATTATATGTATATATTTGTAATCCCATTGTTGATTCTGATATCCGTAACACAGGTGCTTGAGCTACCTATCTCGGAGTCAGATCAATGTATGTGATGTTGTGAAATATTTATTTATTTTTATTTACTTAGAGTCTTGTAAATATTGATATTATTTTCATGCGTGGACGTTTTAATACGTATTGAAATTTGAGGAAGGGGTGAAATGAAGAATTCAGTGGGTTGGGAATCGGACCCTTGCACCAGAGGCAGCGTTCACTACCACTGATCCAAACGGGTCGTTAGAGGTGGTTAAGGGATCTAAACTAATGTTTACTGATATACAAAGACCTAGGTATATATTCAAATACCACTCACCTGCCAAACTAAATATTCAAAGTTGACTGCTCCTACATTAGTATTGTTTGTTTAATCCCACATCAGATCGAATTACACAATGAATATTTCACGTGTCAAAGCGTTCCGTGTTCCATCGCGGATTACCGGAACATGGAACAAATGTATGATTGACGCGGATTAACGTGTCATTTTGTTCCATGGAACATTATTTGTACCAAAGCGTCTATAAATAAATTATGTTGGCAAACTGGGTGATGTTGGCTGCTAAATATTTAAGTTTATGAATAAATTACATCGAATGTTTGTTTACGAAGCGTTTGAAGAAAGGAATTACATTTAACGATTGATTTTTTTTTAAATATTTGTATGGTTTTCTGGACTATTTATTTTATTATATTACGTGCGGAACCCTCCATGGTCGAGTTCGACTTGCGCATGTCCGGTTTTTTTAATTATATCTACACCGATCTGATATCTGTAACACTAGTGCTTAAGCTACTTAGTACGGAATCAGGTCAACCTATGAGATGTTGTGAGAATTATTATTATTATTTTTGTTGAGAATTTTTCTTTCTCGAAACATTGTTCAAAATATTTCGGTATTTATTATTATTAACGAGGTTACTTTTTGTTGAGCAACAGACTTCAACATGGTATTCTACTTCATCTTAGCGTTTTGTCCCGGTTTCGTTCTAATCATACTAAGAAACCATCCAACAATTATCACAGGAGCGTTTGCCACTCTCACTCAAAGCGAATACACCCACAGATATAATCAACTTGCTAACATAATTCATCAGAAACTAGTTTAGAAATATCATCTCACAAATGATTCTCAAACTCCTTGTACTCAACTTGTAATAACAAGTACACCCCGTCCTTATTACAAGCACGTCATCAAAAATACAAATTACAAAGTCTACTATGATCGCCCCATTCTGACAGACAACACAATTTACGACAACATACCAAACATTACATTTATAGACAAGCCATATAAACATGCATATATAATTGACATAGCAGTTACAAACACTAATAATATTCAATAAACTATAACAGAAAAAGTAAGAAAATACACAGAACTACAGGACCAAATAAAAAGAGTATGGAAGATAGATCGCGTAACCATAGTGCCAATAGTAGTGTTGGTAGTGTCCACCCCTAGGGTCATACCTAGACAGTTGCATATTAGTCTTAATAATTTACAGTTGCCAAAATTAAACTATCTAACTCTACTACTGCAGCGATTCTTAATACTTGCAGGATAGTCCGCAAATTTTTACAATCAATCAACCTGTTGCCGTCCACTGCTGAACGTAGGCCTTCCCCAAAGAGTGCTAACCAACCCGGTCCTGAGCAGTCCGCATCCAGTTCACACCAGCCATCTTTCTCTAATCGTCAGTCCATCGGGCGTCCAACACTGCGTTTCCCCACGTGTTGACCACTCCACTCCAGTACGTGTCGATTCCATCTTTTATCAGTACGTCTAGAAACATTTTCAACTTTGCTTGGCCAAAATCCCGCAATTTTGTCATCTACCCCAAAATGGGAGAGTATTTATTATATTTCAAACATTATACTGTAACTTTTGTACCTACGTTTCTGTTTCTTAATTTTAACTCATCGCGTCCATACCGCCAGTAGGATCAATACGACAACATTTATTAACAATGTATAAATTAATCACTTTTGTTGTTGGGCGTTGCTTAGTAACATAGACACGTTGATCAACAAAGAGTAACTTTGTTAACCACTATCTCACCTGATGGAAAGTGACGATGATGGATGTCTAGGATGGAACGCATTCGCCTAGAAGATGCCTGTCCACTCTTGCCTTAAAGATGTCCAAATCGTAGTGTTCCGGAAAATCAGACCTTGGCAACTGCAATATGGATGCACCATAAATGACCGAAATGATATGATGAGACGCTATGAATGATATCCATAATATTTTCCAAGTTTGTTAAAGCATAATAATTCTATCATACATTTTCTCATGAAAAATAAACAGGCATTAGTTCAACCGTTTGAAATACGACCGTATCCCTATCCTGAAGTGCACGGAACAAAGGCAGTCGAGCAGATTGTCCGGTAGTGCACGCTACATAATTTATACGCACAACTCCACACACGGAATTGCAAATGGCCGATGAGTAAATCGGCTCTAGAGTCCGCTCCACGCAAAAAGACCGGTGGAAAAACATGGACCTAAACCTTGATATTTCTTTCCTCTACCCAAAGGTTGTCTGGAAGAAATCGCTACTAGCGATAAGACCACCTTATTGTAGTGTCTGTTGTTGTTGTATCATGCTTGTATTTTCTTTTTGTGCAATAAAGAATATCTATCTATCTATCTATCTACATATCTTGAGATTTCTTGTGTATATAAGCATAAAGCTCAAAATAAAATTTGAATATTGATAGCGACTCGAGCGTTCTTTTAATAAAAATTTACCAATCACATTGCTCAAAATTGAATGAATGTGTGTTTTGAGCAATGTGATTGGTAAATTTTTATAAGTCTTAGTGGCGGGGACTCTAGCTAATATATCGAAGGGTTCGTTGATCTACGCGTAAAGCAGAACCTATATCGTGTCTCTTTCACACACGTTCCATATAGTCTGTCTTTGTCTCACACTGAACCATGCTGAGATCACTGTACGGTAGGGGAAACTGGCGTTTGGCCACTTTCAAAAGGGAGACCGCTTGCACGCCGATACAAAAATTGTGTCACTGTGAACAAGAAACTTTGCAAGTTGCAAGCATTTTTGCTCCTCAGGTGAATAAACACCAGATTCCTCTACTGTACTAGATGCACGTAATTATATGCATAGCCTGTTTAGTACTCCGCATAGCATATTGGATTTTTATTACTCCTGTTTAGTAATAAAAATCCAATATGCGCAATATATAAAGATATGACTAAAGCATTTGATTATGTAGCTCATAGTATTTTATTAAAAAAACTCGAAGCTTACGGCGTAAGTGGGAATGTGCTAAGTCTTCTAGGTTCGTATCTGAATAACAGAGTTCAATACATTGAGATATCCAGAATCAATATTCATACTAAATTTGAACAAAGTTATTTATCTACACCAAAATATGTTAAATATGGAGTGCCACAAGGCAGTGTACTAGGTCCCCTGCTATTTCTTATATATATTAACGACCTGCCTCAATCAGTCAAAGACCAAACAATGATCTTATTTGCTGATGATAGCACTGCTTTGATAAAAAATGACGAAAATAATAATTATGAGGAAAAAATTAAAGTGACATTGAATTCAATTATAAACTGGCTTGACATTAACAATTTAAAAATTAACTTAACCAAAACTAAAATTATGCATTTTCACCAAAAAATACAACCAAAAAAACGCAATATTAATTATTTAGGACATCAAATACAAGACGTAACCGTAGCTAAATTCTTAGGTGTTACCATAGATAGCCAATTAACATGGAAACCACATGCGGAAGAAATCCAAAAAAAGCTAAATAAATCAGCATACGCTCTTTTTCAACTGTCTAAGAAGCTGAAACTAGAGTCTCTGTTAATGGCATATCACGGTTTGGTAGCATCTACCTTAAGATATGGAATTATCTTTTGGGGGAATTGTGGCGAGAGAGAAGATATATTTAGGTCTCAAAAGAAATGTCTGAGAGCTATGTGTAACATGGACTCGACGGATAGCTGTGTACCTTTGTTTAAATCACTAAAATTGCTAACAGTGCCATCATTGTACATTTTAGAAATAAGTACCTTTGTAAAAGCTAATACACATTTATTTGTAAAATTGAAAGATTGTAGAACAAGACCAATAAGACCACAATACCAAAACTTATTAAAAACGGGGGGCTTTAACACAGCACTATTGAGAAAAGGAATTTTGGGCATGGGTCCAGTTATTTACAACAAAATTCCCAATAGGATTAAAGAGTTGACATTGCATGTTTTCAGGAAAGAATTAAAATTATTATTGACCCACAAATGTTATTATTCAATTTCAGATTATTTAAATGACAGTGAACTTTTATAATCAAGTGTAATCAAATTTATATTATTTATGAGAAATTGACATGTTTATTATTATTATCTTAAAATCTAATTATATTTATACCAGGTAAATTGCTATGAATTTTATTATTGTATTGAAGTTGAATTGCTTTTTGATTGTTGTATATTTGTACACCAAAATTGGTACGACATGTTTGAACTTCTGTGTAATTTAACTCAACATCTGTTTTAATGTACACGTGTCTTAACAAATAAATGATGATTATGATTATGATTATGATTACTCGGTTTAGGCTATTTGGGCTATTTTTTTTCACACATATAGTTTCACACTGAAGCAGCACTGTGCTGTGTTTTGCTGCGTGAGTGAGGGTATTGGAGACCTAATCCAGGGGAAAGGGGAGTTTAAAGGTTGGCAGCGCACTTGTGACTACACTGGTGTCGCGGGTGTCCATGGGCGACGGAATTCAGTTACCATCAGGTGATCCGTCCGCTTGTCTGCCACATATCACATAAAAAAAAAACTTTTAGGAACATTTCTAGCATCAAAAAACATACCTTGTTATGTTAAACCGTTTGAAACGCGTCGTATTCTATTGCTAAGTGCACAGAACAACAAAGGCAGCCGAGCGGATTGTCCGGTAATGCACGCTACATATTTTATACGCACAACTCCACGCACGGAATTGCGAATGGCCGATAAGTAGTACTTTGTACGGATGGGTGGATTTATGTTCTTGAAGATTGAATACGGAAGGACGTAGCCACCAGTTTTAATTGATTGTAATGAAATTTAGAATATAATTTTGAAAAAACGATAAAAACATTTTTAATGAAAAAGGATTGGTGATTTTTCAAGCCTATTTGGCGCCATTCATGTCAGAATCATCTCTGGCAAGATTTTAAAAAAAAGTAGCCACTATAAAAAAAATGATTCCAAATCTATTACCTTCGATTAAAGATTTAATCGATAAAAGTTTTTTTTAAATGTGATATGTGGCAGACGAGCAGAGAGATCACCTGGTGGTAAGTGAATTCCGTCGCCCATATACACCCGTGACACCAGGGGAATTAGGCTTAATCACCACGCTTGCCAAATGCGGATTGGTGATCACAAACCCGAGCTATGTCCGAAAAATTCGAAACATACTTTTCGCTCGACCCGGGAATCGAACCCAGGACCCTGCGATCTCGGCCCGGTACTTAAACCACTAGACCAACAGGGCGTTTGACCCGCTCACTCTCATTCATCACCACTTGAGCACTATAAATACATATATTCTGCGTACGTAACTGATGGTTAAGATTGGCCGCCTTTGCCGAAATCGGTTGGAGAATATTATGTCTGTTTTTTTTTTTATATGAGAGGTGGCAGACGAGCAGACGGATCACCTGATGGTAAGCAATTCCGCCGCCCATGGACATCCGCAACACCAGTGGAGTCACAAGTGCGCTGCCAACCTTTTCCCCTTCCCCCATTGGGCCTCCGGTAACCTGACTCACACGGCGAAACACAGCGCAGGCGCTGCTTCACGCCGGTCTTCTGTGAGGCGGTGGTATCACTCCGGTCGAGCCGGCCCATTCATGCCTAAGCGTGGCTCTCCCACATTTAAAACGTTTACGTAGCCCAAAACAATTTTGACCAGTTTACATTATTAACAACTTTTACGATCATTGCCGGCATGAAAAAAAATCAGTGTATTTCAGATCACAAGGTGTACGGAACAAAGGCCACCTAGCGGATTGGCCAATAGTGCGCGTTACATATTTTACGACTCTGCAAACGGAATAGGAAATGGCCGCTGAGTACCTCCATGAACCTGGCAGATGGCTGGGAATTGTGTGTGCGCTTTGCCATGAAAGGGCCGAAGGACCGAAGTGATACGATGGCCTCACAGAAAACCGGCGTGGAGCAGCACTGTGCTGTGTTTCGCTACCGGTACCAGAGTCCCAATCCAGAGGAAAGGGAGGTTTAAGTGTTGGCAGCGCACTTGTGACTCCACTGGATGTCCATGGGCGATGGCAATCGCTTACCATCTAGTAATCCGTATGCTCGTCTGCCACCTATAACACAAAAAATACATAGGGAAAGACAGCGAAAGCGATTTTGTTTTGTTTTGATATTATAAATAAAAATAAATAAATAAATATTTCACAACATCGCACACATTGATCTGACTCCGAGATATATAGCTCAAGCACCTGTGTTACGGATACCGGAACGAACAGCGGAATTTCAAATATATACATTTAATGAAAATGAAAAAAAAAAGAAAATGAAAATGTTTATTGCTTCCAAAAAGTATACATAACAATTTCCGAGTTTGGAATCTCCTTTTAAGTGTATAAACACTTGTGCCAGGAGAGTCCGCTCTCCTATAACATGAGGTGGTACATGTTAGTGTGTGTGTGTGTGTGTGTGTGAGTGTGTGTGTGTGTGTGTGTGTGTGTGTGTGTGTGTGTGTGTGTGTGTGTGTGTGTGTGTGTGTGTGTGTGTGTTTGTGTTTGTGTGTGTGTGTGTGTGTATGTGTGTGTGTGTTTGCGTGTGTGTGTGTATGTGTGTGTGTGTTTGCGTGTGTGTGTGTATGTGTGTATTCAATACTTTTCTTTTGTAAATACATACTTATAATACATAGAAACACCATAACAGTGATAGTAGCTAGCAACGGGGTTACATTTTTAGGAGAAACCTCTAACTTTACTATTAAGACTGTATTAGTATTTTCTCAAGTTATCTTTCTTCTATCTCCATAGGTTATGCACGCCTCATTAGGTCCAACTCGAGCCACCAAGTAAATTTTAAAGTAGCTACACGCTACGCTGAAGTTTAAAAGCAACGGAAAGTTACGTCTAAATAGCTGGTGTTACTGGATGGTACAGTCTACCAAATTAATTATGACCCATCTTAAGCCCTCACAGATAGCTATAATGTGTATTTAATATAGACATATTTTAAATTTTTCATTAATACGTGTCAAAATTTAATAACAATATCCTTCAACCAATTTCGGCTAAGGCGGCTATTTTGAATCTACGATCAGCCACTTTATACGCACAATATGTTATAGTGCTCAAGTGTTTGCGCACACACAAGTGCACTCTCTAATCTCTTGCCCTCATATTTCGATGGAACACCAGTGTGACACGACCGGAGAGTACCAACGACTTCACGTGCTTTCCAAGGCACGGGGGTACAAGACCGCCATTTTTCAGACTCCGGACTGACACTGCAAATTTCTTAAGGTGACGGGTAGGGCACACTAGCGACGCCAATCGATTTTAATTTTTAGCTACTAAACCGGATCTATTTTAAACAATTTCGGGGTCACAACCTCTCGAAAAACACTTCTACTATTTATTAAAGAACCATGCACAAATGTTGGGTCCGTTTTTGTACGCGAAAAATTGATTCACGCCAAAAGTGGCCGCTTTTGGCGTGAATAAATTTTTAGTGTACGCGTTGGACCCAAACTTTGTGTTTAAAATAGATCCGGTTTAGTAGCTAAAAATTAAAATCGATTGGTGTCGCTAGGGTGCCCTACCCGTCACCTTACCAGTAAAGATCAGGTACAAATTTTAGGCCCACCCAGGGATTGAAACCGGGACCCAATGCGCAGCCGTCGCTTTAAAGAGCGACGCACTACCCACAGCGCCAACAACGCAGCCAAAGTGACAAAATTTATATTATAGCTAAGTGTCGCTCAAAAATATTATAATAGAAGGAATATATGAGGAATATACAGGGTGTAAAAAGACCCTTAACGAAACCGGCGTCTACGCACTCAGACCATTAAAACAAGTCTTAGAACAAAAAAATATTGATGGGAAACGAAGTTGATTTCTGGTCAATTTAAATCCTATAAACAGACAACGCAGTAAACAGCGTGTACTGGACCGCACCGCGCACGCGCGCCCGCGCCTCAGTCGCCGAGGCGCGTCCCCCGCACACCACCCCGCCCCGCTCTCAAACATTACATTGCGGTCTGTAAGATTTGAAGCTATTTTTCTTAAAATTACTTAAAATTTTGAACAAGTTTCTTTGGACAAAAATTAGGTGATAATGTTTAAAAAAAAATTACATCAAAATCTTGAGGTTTTTATTTTGACTTTGACCTTCAATAACTTGCAAAGTATTGAGTTCCCAGGTATGGTCTGGAAGGAAAAAATGGTTCTGATGATGTGCTGAATACGTAGGTTTCGGTTTTGTCAAGGATCTTTTTATACCATGTATGTATGTCACAGACTGAGTATATTACTTTTAGTACGTTGTCTTATTATAGCTGGGTCTGTGGTCTACCACAGAGTTCTTAATGTATTTTTTCTACTACTATTCTAAACAAGTAGGTTTAAATTCGCTATGAGATACATTTCCTGATAACGAATCTGTTATCATTTCAATATCTGTATCACTGAGTCTAGCATGCCGCGAGTGTTTTGTTGATATACAGGCCGAAGAGAAAAAATATTGATGTGTCGATTTTTATGATCAAAATTGTAGATTTTGTTTAACATGGCTCTGCCCAAAGATAATCTGCTACTGTCAAGTAACTTATTGAGAATAAGTAGGTAGTCAAAGTCACAGTCACTAAATAAAACGCCGGACTTTTACGTTTTATCGACCAACGGATTCAGCGGATATCACTCTAAAAGCAATCGCGGGTTTTGAGACTATTAGGTCCAAGCAAGTTGTCACTAGACAACTCTACTCGACACACAATAGCAGTGTTAAAAACGATACAATTCAACGATTCTTATTATTAGGATCACTTTTCGGCACTTCACTGCACAAATAAACACTAAATTTGTTCACTAACAACCACTGACAACAATTTAAAACCTTTGAATTGCATCAGCCCACGCGGCTTGTTTTAGACCTACCCGCCAAATCCCGACTTTTCTAAAATTTAGACTGACTGCTTGACATGACACATGACGTTTATGTATATATTTTTAAAGTTATGATGCATTTTCTTCGTAGTAAAAAAGAGTTTGGATTGTGGATATGGAAACTCAAATTATGACTGGTTTATATAATCAAATACATAATTTCTAGTGCAGTGATATTAAAGGTTATACTTCATCGTATTCCTAGTTATGGCTGAGATCTTAAAAGACTTAGGCACAATGCTTGACGACCTCAGTAGAGTCTCCCAACAAGTGGGTCTGAAAATGAACATGGAAAAGACGAAAATTATGTTGAATTCCCATGTCGTACCCACTCTTGTAAAGGTTGGAAGCTCTACACTGGAAGTTGTGGACGAGTACATCTACATCGAACAAAAAGTCCACCTTGGTAAGTCCAACTTCCAGAATGAGGTCTACCGACGAATCCAACTCGGCTCGGCAGCGTTCGGGAAGCTACGCAGCATATTTTCGGCCCATCTACCGCAGTGTCTCAAGACGAAAGTCTTCAATGCGTGTGTGTTGCCAGTGATGACATACGGGACCGAAACGTGGCCGCTTACAATTTTCCGATTAAGGAGGCTCAAAGTCACCCAGAGAGCCATGGAGAGGGCTATGCTCGGAGTCTCCCTGCGTGATCGTATCAGAAATGATGAGATCCGCAGGAGAACTAAGGTCACAGACATAGCCCAAAGGATTGCATGCCTCAAGTGGCAATGGGCAGGGCACATAGCGAGGGGAACAGGCGGCCGTTAGGGCCGAAAGATCATCGAGTGGAGGCCACGTACTGGAAGTCGCAGCCGTGGCATGGCCCCCACAAGGTGGACCGACGATCTGGTGAAGATTGCGGGAATCCATTGGATGCGGGCGGCACAGGACCGATCTGTGTGGAGAACATTGGGGGAGGCCTATGTCCAGCTGTGGACGTCTATTGGCTGAAATGATGATAATGATGATGATGACTTATATAGATCTTTGACCCGTAATGACGCATTTTTACGTTGGTACTAAGTGAAACATACATGAAAATTAATGAAATGTGAAATAATGCAGTAATGTGAAAAGGCACAGTGGATCATGATTCAATTTAGTCAACTGTACATGATATTATGAAAAAAAAAATTTGTCAAAAGGAAAAAATACTATATATACTAGTTAGTATAATCTCTGAGATTATAAAATTTATTTCATAATATTACTCCACGCTTGCCTACTATAAATATCCAAAATTGCCTGTTATGAAAATCTGGGGAGCTTAAGCTTTCGGCTGTTTGAGCAAACATATATTTACTACCATTTAGGGATCCGTGGTATAATGTAGCATTACCCTCATATTCCTAAGGGACACGACCGGAGAGGGATTGGGCGCAGGACCAACGGCTTAACGCGCTTTCCGAGGCTCAGGGGTACAAGACTGCCAACTTCCAGACTCCGGGCTGACACTAAGAATTTCTTACCACAAACGTAGGTAGGCCCGACTCGAGGATCGAATCCGGCACCTTTTGCGCAGCCGCCGCTTTAGAGTGCGACCCACTAACCAATATGCCACCGAAGCAAACAATACAAGCACACCTACATCACAGATTACAAATGTTAGTCAAGACAGACAACATGTATGGCATATAGAAACATTAATTAATTCGTAGACTGTATTGTATCAGAAATTCTCGGTAGGGCATGACATAGAAATGTTACGTAATACATACAGTGAAACTTAATTTAAAATCTGTCTATTTGGAAAACTGGATATGAAAGACCCCTTTCAATGATACAAAACCTTGCTCCCTTGAGATCCCAATTAACCACTATTCCACCGAATTGGAACTATTAAAAACTCCCCTTAAAAAAGGAGGAGGTTCTATGTTCGACTATACGTCTTTTTTATTACCTATCTTCAGTAACGTTGCAATGGTTTGTAAATCTTAATATTAATAATTCAGATTACAAGATTACTTTGTTATCATTTTTCACATTTTTTTAATACGTTATAAACCGTAAACTGCAATTTACATTTCATATATATATACATACAACTCAAACACATAAACTATTTATTAAATCGCCATGCACAAATGTTGGATCTAACGCGTACGCGAAAAATTGATTGACGCCATAAGCGGCCCCTTTTAATTTTATTTTAATTCATTTCTATTCATTATTCATTTCAATTTTATATATATATATATATATATATATATATATATATATATATATATATATATATATATATATATATATATATATACGCGTACGCGTTAGATCCAACATTTGTGCATGGTGATTTAATAAATAGTATAAGTGTTTGCCTAGAGGTTGTAACCGTTTAAAATAGATCCGGTTTAGTAGCTAAAAATGAAAATCGATTGTCGTCGCTAGTGTGCCCTATCCGTCACCTTAAACAGTCGCGTGGCGCGAGTGAGCGGCGCCTCCCTCAGTAGGTTAAACCGCGCGCGCGGCACGGCCAGCAGCCACGGCCGTCTCCTGCGCTCCACGTAGCGGTCCGGCACACTCAAATAAACTTTTTCCAGGATCTTACTTGCTGCTACTGCGAAGGATTCCCCTTTATGGGCGAGTCCGACTCGCACTTGGCCGGTTTTTCGAATTCATAATCCACGGAACCTTGTTATCGAATATCCCTCGATCTTCCCATTTCTTCCCTCGTCTGTCGGATCCCTCAGTGTATTCACAGCCGGCGCTGTCACGCCGATTCTTCCACACGTGTGGGCGTGAAACGTTTGGGATTGTAAGCGCTAAGTAAAGTATTTTTGTAACGTATTACTTACCCAGAGAGAACCGATAACCTTGGGTACCGATTTCTGTGAACCGATAATCTTGTCAAATATCGTGATTCAGCCACATCTAATCCAATTCTGTCTTAGGGCAACTCCTTTGATATTTTTTTAGGCTGAGGGGCAGTTTTTATTATGACCTAAATACTTGATAATATTGTGGAATATTAGGTACAGTCGCGTGCACTAGTAAGTATACAAACTTATTCAAATATGAACCTTATTGTTCCAACTTAAGAGTCGAGGTGTTTACATATCATTTCAGGCGACAATATGGCTGCACAACACAAATTTATTTTGTGTGTAAAATATAACCGTATATTCCCCATTCTTATGGATAAAGAGCAGTCTGATTATTTTTATTTGGTTGCCTCATAGGCCAGAAATAGGGTGTTTAACTGTTTAACCGAATTCAAAAAAGAGGTTCCCAATTCGACATGTGTTTTTTTTATGTTTGTTTGCCGATTACTTTGCCAATTATGAACCGACTTAGATGATTATTTTTTAGTTGGAAAGTAGATAGTTCCGGAATGGTACCATGATAAGGATATCAGGATCTGGTGTGAAAATATTATTTTACACGTTTTGGTTCGTGGTTTTTGAAGGTGGTTGAGTCAAGCTGGGAGTGGACCTTTTGCGGCCTTTTGCGGCTTAAGCGGCCTCCACTCGAGGACCTTTCTGCCCAACGTTTCCACTATCTCTACACAAATATTAAAATTTATTTATTTTATAAATATGCTTAGCCTCACACTGCATCCCGTTTAGCTGCACTCCGCGTCCTCTAGATATTCGACTGATTCATGTTGCCCGCTATATTCAACTTCCCCTACAACAAACAAAGAACAATATCATTTCAAAAGCGAGAAACCCTATTTTCATTTCAATACACAACAAAATATACAAGAAATCTGCATTTTGAACTTACCCCCTCTAGTTCGTCAGTGAAGAGCTGGAGATGCTGTAATGAATAATTCAGAGCTTCCTTCAGTTCCTTCAGTCACAGTGTTAATATTGCTAGAGGATCGACAGAAATACGGATTCTTTTTATGTTAATACGAGCAGGCAAATCACCTTTCGACGGTTAAGGTGACGGGTAGGATTTTAATTTTTAGCTACTAAACCGGATCTATTTTAAACAATTTCGTTCAAGGTACAACCCTTTGGCAATCACTTATACTTTTTTAGATTTTCGCGTTGCATTATAACTATATTGTATCAATACGGGGATTAACACAATATTTATTATGTGAAACAACATTGTGTACTCACATATTTGGCTCGACGTTTCGGCTACGTTACAGCAGCCGTGGTCACGAGCGGACTGATATACTTTATATAAATATGTGATATAAATATAAATATGTGAGTACACAATGTTGTTTCACATAATAAATATCGTGTTAATCCCTGTAGTGATACATTATAATCACTTATACTATTTATTAAATAACCATGCACAAATGTTGGGTCCAACGCGAAAAATTGATTCACGCCAAAAGCGGCTTGGCGTGAATCAATTTTTCGGGTACAAAAACGGACCCAACATTTGTGCATGGTTATTTAATAAATAGTATAAGTGTTTGCCGAGAGGTTGTAACCCCGAAAGTGTTTAAAATAGATCCGGTTTAGTAGCTAAAAAATTAAATCGATTGGTGTCGCTAGTCCTACCCGTCACCTTAAGATCCAATACCATCTACCTTCAGGAAAGCACAAGGTCAAAATTGAACTTTAAACCCTCAATCACATGAGGGGTAATTGCCATACTCACCACGCTTGGCAGACGGGTTGGCGAGGGTTTTGATATAAATGCAGAGTTTTCCTTCTCTGGGTGCTGATGATCATGCCAGCAGCTTTACCTTAGTCGCCTTTTACGACACCTCGGTAAGAGTGAGGGTGGCTTATTCTACTCTGCCGGGGACCACACGGCCATTCCTAAACCTAAATATATTCATTAACCTTCCTAATAATGTTTAAATTTACGAACCCAAAAAAAGTAGATAGATGTTATTGGTTCTTAAATGTAGTTATGTTAAAACGATTACCCCATGTGGATGTACCTACATTTCTTAGTCTTCTTCTTATTATTAAATAACATTATCTATTATACATGTACAATAAGAAGAAAGCACAAAAAACTCTATTAAAAAAAAACAGCATAGGTTTGTCTTTTACGTTTGTCTTTTAAGCTATTCGTTTTACAAACTTATAATTTAGGAATTATAAATGGCCATTCGGACAGACAACAAATAAAATTAAATAAAAAAAATACATTACTAACTTAACATGCTAAGGCATTGTTTAAAATTGGTAGGTGTCAAACTGTTCCGCAGATCATAAGCAACTTATTTATTCAGATGTATCAGACTTGTAATCACCATATTAATTAAAATGTACTGAGTTCCTTAGTGATTCTTCCCGGTAGAAATTGACATTCCGAATCAGCTGTAGATTACATATTTGAAATTCATATATATTCTGTGTGGACAGATATTTTGATTTGATTTGACCGCGGCAATCGTTTCGTTCGCAATGATACTATCATAGACAGCAATATCAGATACCTTATCATGAGTTTGAAATACTATCCTCGCTATCTAAAACTATTGCTCAGTCTCTTTCACATGCACCACAATGAAAGGGACAAAGCGATAGTTTTCGACAGCGAGAACAGTTTTTCAAAGCTTATGGTAAGGGTACTGTAGTCACTACGAGTGTGCTGCAAAACTTTTAACTCCCTTTCTTTCCCAATAAGGCCTACGAAGCTCTCCAGCAGTTTTCCTTCATCGTTCTTAAGTGGGGAGAAGACATGGGTGCAAAAGGGCGCACGGTAGCACCACGACCCTTCCTGGACTGTGCCCACGTACTCGGTGAAATACTGCGCGCTTTGCGTTGACTTTCTGTGTGGCCGTTGTAGCACCTTGTCGTCGTCGTCGTCGAGGTCTTTCTCGCCGTGGGGCGAGAGTACGGGCCTCGAGCCTAGGCTCTTTACCCGGGCATCTTCTCACAGACCCTCCCGGGTCTGGGTGTTTACGTCCGGGTCTGGGTCTGGCCCGGCGAGGAGTTTGCTCCTTCAGCCGTGCGGGCCTCTTGCGGGGAGGCAGGGCTTGAAGTGGGGGGAGGAGTCAATTCAACGGTGGTCTTCTTATTTTTTTTTTTTGTTTTTTGTTGTTTTTTTTTTTAGCACCTCGTCCAAGCCAGCTTATTCAGGTTCAAATTGAAGCTGTACCGTAACGAACGAGAATATACCTTTTGCATCCAAACAAAATAGACACACAGCGCGTGTAAAAGAGAGGGAAACTCCGAATCGGTCGTAACGTGTGCCTTAAATTAGGCCCTCATAAGCGTGGTTCACGATCAAAATTATATTGTTTTTTTATTCTAGAGGCGAGAAAAGAACAAACGTCAGATGACTCATGGAAAGTTATCAACGCCGCCCATGAACATCCGCAAAATCAGAGAGATCGCTAATGTATTGCCGGCCTTTTTAAAACAGAGTACGCTCTTCTCTTGAAGATCCCTAAGTTGTAGAGGTCAGGGAAATACTGCAGCAGCCAAACCGTACCACAGAACTGAGGTACGTGGGGTAAGTAGAGAGTTCCGCGAGAAACTTACCGTATTAGACAGCCATCCATCGAGGTGATGGGGATGGAATGACAATCGCTGGCGTGTGGTTCGATGTAAAAGTTCAGCTGCAGAAAGTAGATAAAACAGTTTCTCAGAACACTCCCTATGATAGATGCGGTATAGAATGCTGAGGGAAAGCTATATCCCGCCGCAGTGCTAGCTGTCTTTTAATCTGTCAAAAAAAAAACACTTTCACTAGGTCGTTCGGCCGTTCACAAGATCCCTGAGCGTCTTTCAAATCATTTTGCCCTACACCTTCATCAAGTGTCCCTTTATCCAAAGGTTGCCTGGAAGAGATCGCTCATAGTGATAAGGCCGCCTTCGTTGTACACATCCTGTAATATCTAGTTTTTAAGTTTTCATGCTTTATTTTGAGTGCAATAATAGTATATTCATTCATTCATTTTGACTTGCTACAAATTTTTCTACTGTGGTCTGGTTTCTGGACGTCCTGTAGAGTTTTCATAATTCAGCCATCCTGATCTTTGAAGTGGATTCAGAGGGACTGTTGAAGATATGAAGCGTGAAGTTTCGACACGTTGGGGTTCTTATTTATGATCAAAGGGCATTTCTGCGAGATTTCTGGGAAGCAAAATATAAGGGTGTGTTCACAAATCACGATATATTTTTTATGTGGATTGTCGGCAAACGAGCAGGACGCATTACCTGATAGTAAGCAATTGCCGCCGCCCATGGACACCCGTAACTCCAGTCATCATCATCATCATCAGCAACCCACACTCGTCCACTGCTGGACATAGGTCTCCCCTAATGCTCGCCACTGCTCCGGATTTTCGGCCACTCTCATCCAGCCCACACCAGCCAGCCTTCGAATGTCATCATCCCATCTTGTCGCAGGGCGTCCTACACTACGCTTACCGAGTCGCGGTCTCCACTCAAGGACTTTACGTCTCCAACGGCTGTCAGTTCTGCGGATAATATGACCAGCCCACTGCCACTTCAGTTTGCTAATTCGGTTGGCTATGTCGGTGACTCTGGTTCTCTGCAACTCCAGTGCTAGTGCATTATAAGTGCGCTGCTAACTTGTTATCACAAAATCGCACCTTTGACATCACAAAGGTGCGATATTATGATTTGGCTAACGAAGTATTGAACTTGATAAGTATTATGTACTTAATAGATTTGATTAGACTCTTAAGTGCAAAAAACTTATTACGCTATTTCTTAGCGTATAAAAAATGAGCAAGTACATTAATGAATGACTTTTATTAATATCAAATTCCAACCCCAAAAAAGTTCCTGTTTTTGGTCGGGTAAATATCAAGGGAAATTACGATAAAAAGGTTGTTACATTTCGCTTATTCGCTTCTCTGGTGTGACGTCATCGTGACTCGTTTGGCCCACTGGACTGGAAACCTCTCCCGACGAGATTCATGTCATTTTATTTATTTATGGAATTCTTATCGTGGTTTCATGAATGGAAAAATGTGACCCGTTTTTTAATTTAGCCGCGTATATTGAAATTAAAATTTATAAAGGTTGTTCTCTCATATTGGCCATGTAATGAGAGGAGGATCATGTAACCAAAAATTGAAAACTTTGAATACTCAAAGATTAAAAACAACCGTAACACATATTATTCAACTAATATTGAAAATTCGATTTAATAAAAATTCAATTGAAAATTTAAAACACCCCCGACGGCGGTCATCTTGCATTTGAAATTTGTCACAATATATCCCTTTTATATGATACCCATATTGTGGGTGTTGTGTTAAAAAATACTATCCAAGATGGCCGCCGTCACAATTATATAATGTGACGGCGGCCATCTTGGATCGATTTTTAACCAACATAGCTAAGCACACTCCCCCCTTATTCATCTTTCAAACAAAAATAAACAAAATCAAAATCGGTTCATTCATTCGGGAGCTACGATGCCATAGCCTTTGAACCAGTAACACACAGACACACACACACACACACACACACACAAACACAAACACGTCAAACTTATAACACCCCGTCGTTTTTGCGTCGGGGGTTAAAAAGAGTGATGAGTATGAATGCAAGTGAGTGAAACAGAGGACCGCCGAAAAAGAGATGGATGGATTGTGTGAAGAATGATATGAATGAAAATGGGTGAACGATTCTGCGACGAATGACAGGGGCGTATGGAAGAAGACGACGTACTGCGCCGACATCAGATGTCCTAGGAACAGGACAGGAGGATGATGATGGTTTTTGGCATTCCTCTAAGTAAATGCACCTCATTTTTCCAACACTCGTGCAAACTCTGGAGTAAGCTTCTAGCCGCAGTGTAATATTTGCATGCGTGGGTTCGGATCCCATCCTCGTCGCCACTGTTATATCTGCTACTTGGTGGGAGTCGAAAGGAAACAAGCGTCCAGTCGAATAAACGAGCTCTGATGTACCGGTCAGAGCTCGTACATTCGACTGGGCGCAGCCAGCCGTTCAAAAATATATATGTACCTACAACACATTTTTATGCAAGCTTATTCAAATGCCCTTAATATGCCATTTTCATCTATCAACAATAAATTATGAAATTATATTACTTGTATAGTTTTCATCACGGGAAATGCAAATATTATTTTCCCATGAAATCCTAAGATAATTTTATTTATCAAAATCAAAATTGAGGTTTTAGTATCTGTATGTCACGTGATTTCAAACGCCGACCGCCATGATGTGACGTCATTATACTAAAACATCTTTTTGACATCTTTGTTTACTTACCTGCAACGTTCATCGAAATTTTGACATTTCTCAATTTTAGTTCAATGCCCTTTGATTTAGTTATAGTGACGTCATGCGCCGTCACCATCATGGCGGTCGGTGTTTTGGCGCGTATATTTTACGTCAAATTTTTGATAATTTTTTTATAACATTTAGCAGGCATATTTTGCAGATATAAAAATAATGCTTGATTATCTGATATATATGAGCATTATAAAAAATATTTGAAAAAAATAGGAGAATTCCCTATTACAACACATCGCTACGACATGTCCTTTTTTAAACGAGGTTTTAAAAGAGTTCTTCTTTCGTGGTAGGCAACTGCATGACTGTGCTTATTTGCCGTAGCAGCAGATGCTGAGGTCCGGACCTAATTGACCACACACAGCCACACCATCTGTACTTGTATCGCCTCTTCTCTTTGTATCTGTGTCGTGTCGTGTTATGCCTATTGTACATATTTACTTTTTCTGTGTTGTGATGGTCTATGAATGTATTTTCTTTCTTCTTTCTTATTTTATTTAATTTAATATGTATTTTTGTCTGTGCCCAGGCGTTGTTGATGTCTATGAGCGGCGGTTACCATTTACCATCAGATAGGCCGCATGCTCGTCTGCCTATTCATCATCATCATCATCATCATCAGCCCATTTCAGTCCCCACTGCTTTTGTTCGAAGTAAATAAAAAATCATTCAGGGCAATTTCTACTCTATGTGGGTAATAAGTAACATATGGGATCCAATGTATTAATTTAATAGAAAACTTGAATTAAGTAGTTCGTTATTGCAATATTTGTCGAAACTTTTGTCTGATTTAAATTAAAAATTCATTTAGGTCAATTCCAACTATATGTGCGTAATTAAGTAATCTACATATGGGATTCAATGAGTTCATCATCATCATCATCAGCCCATTTAAGTCCCCACTGCTGGGGCACGGGCCTCCCTCAATCACATGAGGGGTAATTGCCATACTCACCACGCTTGGCAGACGGGTTGGCGAGGGTTTTGATATAAATGCAGTTTTCCTTCTCTGGATGCTGATGATCATGCAAGCAGCTTTACCTTAGTCGCCTTTTACGACACCTCGGTAAGAGTGAGGGTGGCCTATTCTACTCTGTCGGGGACCACAGGGCCACGTCTCGTCTGCCTTTTATTAAAAATATATATAAAAAAACCTAGCTCATCGTGGTGAAGGCATATGGAGCCAATCCATGACAGATTGCTGGCCATGGCAAGGGAAATGACATAGAGGATGCCGATCAACCAGATGGGCTGACGACATAGACAGAGCGGTGGGTAAGACCTGGATGAGGCTGGCACAGGACCGTTGCGAGTGGCGAGCACAGGAGGAGGCCTATACCCTGCAGTAGGATCAAAATACAGGCTAATGATGATGAATTGCACAAGACTATTAAAACCAATAAGTGGCTTAGTTAGATAGATAGATATTCTTTATTACACAAAATCAAAATACAAGTATGATACAACAAAACATAGTACACTAAGGCGGTATTATCGCTTACTGATTTCTTCCATACAACCTTTGGGTAGAAGAAAGAAATAACGTATTCGTAATGGAGGAAGGCAGTGCAAAGCAGTTTAACAAATGAAATTGAAAATGGCAGAAATATACATACTTATATAATAATAAATATAAATATTAGTCTTAAAAAAGGCCATCGCTTGTACTATGAGTACCAGCAGATGGTATCCAAAAACGTTTCCCAGCGCACTCAGATCTAAGCCAATTTAGAAAACCACTGACCGAAGTGATTCTATCACTTGAACAAACCTGGCGGGAAGCACTTGCGCTATGTGTCGCCGATAGAGTGAGGGTACCGGAAGCCCAATCAGGGTAAAAGGGAGTTGAAAAAAGTTGATAGCGCACTAGTGTCTCCACTCGAATGCTTACCATGGTGATCTGTCTGTTCATCTACCACGTAGGTATCACATAAAAAATGTACGTATCTCAAATTTTCCAGACCAGGAATCAAATAGGAAACTTGCGCGTTTGGGCATACGACACTATAGCCGCAGCGCCAGCGGGGTCGAAGAGTAACCTAACCAAATATAAAAAGTTACACCAAAAAATGCCCAATTTTCAGTCATTCACTTTTGTGTGTGACGCACAGCATCGTACCACACGCTCGGCTCGGCGGAGCGCAAAGATCGCACTTGTATCCAGCGCTTTTTATTTTATTTACCGCTTTAATAAATACAGCTAAAGTACGACATTTTTGTGTAAAAAATTGCACACATTTTTGATGTTGAATAACCTTTAGAGGGATGCAACGCGAAAAGCTACAAAATATTTTAGTTTTGGCTTTGTATAAACACATCATCAGCCCATTTAAGTCCCCACTGCAGTGGCACGGGCCTCCCTCAATCACATGAGGGGTAATTGCCATACTCACCATGCTTGGCAGACGGGTTGGCGAGGGTTTTGATAAAAATGCAGAGTTTTCCTTCTCTGGGTGCTGATGATCATGCCAGCAGCTTTACCTTAGTCGCCTTTTACGATGATGCCATGTGGTCCCCGGCAGAGTAGAATAGGCCACCCTCACTCTTACCGAGGTGTGTATAAACACGGTACATTCAAATCTCATTCACTTTGAACCAGTAAAGTATCAGCCTATAAACTGTCCCACTGCAGGGCAAAGGCCTCCATCATAGAAATCAAGTTATCGCTACTATTATGGGATTAGGCTTAATCACCACGCTTGCCAAATGCGGATTGGTGATCACAAACCCGAGCTATGTTCGAAAAATTCGAAACATACTTTTCGCTCGACCCGGGAATCGAACCCAGGACCGAGATCACGGCCCGGTACTTAGACCACTAGACCATCAGGGCGTTGCATTGAACCAGTAACCTTGACTATTTGTAGATCGAATCTATATATACATAATATATATAGAGCATGCATCTTTCTCTAGATGTAGAAGGTACCCATCATGAATTTACCTTTAGCAAATAAGATCAAATGCGTGATTCTCCGAAATTTGAAATTCCGGTTTCTTCGCGTCTCAATTACATGGGCTCAAAAAATATTGTTCAAATTAGAAGCTTATATTGAAATCAGAAGAAGTTTAAATTGAAAGAAGGGAAGGTATCTTTGCGTGTTCGTACTTCAATTTAAAATTCATATTTGAACAATATTTTTGAGCCCATGGTATTGAGACGCAAAGAAACCGGAAGGTCAACTTTCGGAGAATCACTCATATACCTCAGCGAAAAATTATACATACATACAATATTGCCTAGAGGTTGTTTCATTTGATATAGAATTCCAATACCTTATAAATCTCTTGTTTAATCATCATCAGCCCATTTAAGTCCCCACTGCTGGGGCACGGGCCTCCCTCAATCACATGAGGGGTAATTGCCATACTCACCACGCTTGGCAGACGGGTTGGCGAGGATTTTGATGTAAATTCAGAGTTTTCCTTCTCTGGGTGCTGATGATCATGCCAGCAGCTTTACCTTAGTCGCCTTTTCGACACCTCGGTAAGAGTGAGGGTGGCCTATTCTACTCTGCCGGGGACCACACGGCCTATACAGGATCTGGTTTAATTCCCATTCTTTTTTAAAATTGCTCATGTGAGCAGGCGGCTTAAGGCCATTGTTTCGGAATCTCGCTTTATTAGAGCGATGTAAAAAATGTATAGTGACATCTACCGAAACAACGCCTAACCATCTGCTTGATTGCTTTTCAAAGCTATATCTGCTTTTTACAAGCTACATCTATCAAGATACATTTTCCCCATGTAAAATGACCCTGAGGCAGATCTTCGCGGGCTGCGAGTCAGCGACTGGCGTAAAACCGCGAATGATCGGGATCTATGCAGGAGTCTTGTATCGGAGGCCTAGACATATTTTGGGTCGCCAAACCCAGAGGCGGCGCTTGCCCGAGTAGCGGGCGGATGCAATCAATATATGGCGCCCTCTTGTATCAAAATGTGCGAACAAAATGGAATAGTTTCGTGCTTAAAAACACGCAATTAACTGCACAGTACGCACCCACCACGTCTATACAGGGTGTCAAGCCGAAGGCCATGGGTAAATTTCATAACTTGAAAACTACATTAAATCGTAGGACATACACGGGGGTGTTTCAGGTACCCCAAAGGATGCTCTATACATGGCTTTCGGCTTGACATCTTAAAGAAAACATTATGTAGAAATATTTAGGCGCTCGCTCCTTGCGAAGCGTTACAATGGAGGCTCATGTCGCAAGCGGCTCTCGGTGTCCCCTAACACCCGGCACCCGGGTGCACCACGCCCCTGCACTATAGGTAAGGACGCCTCTGGCTAAACCATCGAAGTAAGTGAGTAGGTAACATAAAATCCATAATTCCCCTGCCATGAGCCAAATTTTCTGCTCCACTGGACTCAAAATGCGTTATCTCATCTGCGGCCAGAATGATCAACCGACGCTTTAGCACTGCGGTTAGTTTTAATTGCTTTTCATTGAATCGTTTTAAATGTAATTTCAGACCAACTGAAGTAACATATTACCACAGTTAAATAGATAGATGTGGGCGCCGATGGGTATCAGGCCGGCGCCAGTTCAACAATTAGCCAGATTGTCATTCTTCAATAAGATGAAGGGTATAACCCCACTAGGTCGGACAAAAAGTCCAGCTTGGTAAATACAACATCCAGAAAGAGGTCGATCGACGAATCCAACTCGGCTGGGCAGCGTTCGGGAAGCTACCCAGCATATTTTCGGCCCATCTACCGCAATGTCTCAAGACGAAATTCTTCAATGCGTGTGTGTTGCCAGTGATGACACACGGAACCGAAACGTGGACGCGTACAATGTGCCGATTAAGGAGGCTCAAAGTAACCCAGAGAGCAATGGAGAGGGCTATACTCGGAGTCTCCCTGCGTGATCGTATCCGTAAATGATGAGATCCGCCTAAGGCACATCAGCGTCACACGACCGGAGAGGGATCGGGCGCAGGACCAACGGCTTAACGTGCTTTCCGAGGCACGGGGGTACAAGACCGCCAACTTCCAAACTCCGGGCTGATACCAAGAATTTCTTAACGAAAACTTAAGTAAAATTTTTTGGCTCGACCACGGGGATCAAACGCGGGACCTCTTGTGCAGCCATCGCTTAAAAGTGCGACCTACTAACCACTGTGCCACCGAGGTAGTCAACACATCAGCTTGCATATTTGTACAAGCGAGCTCACAAGTTGTCGGACCGCTGATCTGGAAAACTATGTAGGAAGTGCCTCAGATATTATCTGGATCCCATAGATTTTATTTCACTTCGGGATATTAAAAATTGATTTTCTTGCAAAGTAAATATTCTATTTTTAGCGTGCAATTTTCTCTTTTGTCCTATCAAGAAAATGTTAGAAAATAAAATGATTCAATTTCATATTTTCATTATAACGAATAAATTAATTGTTCCGTTTATTAAAAATTATAATACAATGAATTTGCCAATATAATTTATTTATTTATATTTATTACTTATACAAATGTATGTAATGTATATAAGTAAAAATGCGACGACCCGTTTGGAACAGTGGTAGTGAACGCTGCCTTTGGCCCAAGGGTTGCGGGTTCGATCCCCGCACAGTACAAACATTTGTGTGCATGAACAGGTCTGTTTGTATTGGTCTGGGTGTTTCTATGTATTATACGTATGTATTTACAAAAGAAAAGTACTATATGTATATATTTGTAATCCCGCTGTTGATTCTGATATCCGTAACACAGCTACCTATCTCGGAGTCAGATCAATGTATGTGATGTTGTGAAATATTTATTTAAATAATTTTAAAATTGTTATAAGGCCCTTACAATCAAAAGCATTTAAAGCATTACCGTGTACCGGTTAATAGTTTTGTATGTGAAATATAGTTAAGTGTTATCATTTATTATCGTACTTGGGATGTGGTCCGGGCACGCGCTGAGAGGGGGCTATATAAAATTTCAAACTGGCTTAAGGTAAATCTGTTAACACTTAACCTACTTAAAACAAACTATATCTGCTTCTCTCCTTCTGCTAGATCTCAACCTAACGACAGCTTCCAAATAAAAATTCATACCTGCCTAAGCCTTAGCTATCATATGGATTTTGAGTGCTCCTGCACTCCCATTGACAGCAAGTATCTCGGCATAATTCTAGACCAACGCCTGAGCTGGAATCCGCAACTAGAACTTTTAATTGGTCGAACAAGAAAGCTCATCTGGGTCTTTAAGTCTCTCAGTCAGCTTATGTCGGATAAACTCAAAACCAAAATTCAAAATTTATTTAGCCCTGGCCCAATCAATTCTCGCCTACTGCATCTCGGTGTGGGGTGGCTCCGACAAGACACGGATGCTTGGCCTTGAGAGAGCTCAGCATCATCATCATCATCAGCCTATCGCAGTCCACTGCTGGACGTAGGCCTCTCCAATTGTTCGCCACTGTGGCTCGCAATCCATGGCTTCTCGTATCCAGCTCTTGCCAGCCATCCTGCGCTGAACGTCCCACCTAGCCAGAGGGCGCCCTACATTACGTTTGCCAAAACGCGGTCTCCACTCCAGAACTCGTTTACCCCATCGGTTGTCGGTTCTGCTGCTAATATGGCCAGCCCACTGCCACTTAAGCTTGCTAATCCGGTGAGCAATGTCGATAACTTTGGTTCTCTGCCGGATCACCTCATTTCGGATTCGATCTCGGAGAGAGACGCCGAGCATTGCTTGTTCCATAGCCCGCTGAGCGATCTTTAACTTGTGGACCAGCCGTACCGTAAGTGTCCACGTTTCGGCTCCGAACGAGACGAAACGAGAGCTCAGCGTTCTCTTATAAAGATAATCTAAGCTAAGCCTTACCGTTTCCCTACTGATTCTCTTTATAGAATAAGTGGCCTCCTCACTGTCAGAAAACTGTACATTGTCAACGTAGTTTTACTTCGTCACAAATCGCTAACTTATGTTGACCAAACCCAGAAGAGGAGGCTGTTACACACACAGCGTTCGCTAGGAGGCAATACATAAGCCAGTCCGCTGAATGCAGACTCAAGCTCTGATCCCAAGGTACACAATCCGTAGGGCATACAGGTACTCCTTCCTTACAAACACCCAAATGCACACTCACCCATAGAAGCATACAAACACACAAGCACACACACACGCACAAGGTTCCATACATACACATGTATACGCATACTCATCATCATCATCATCATCAGCCCATTTAAGTCCCCACTGCTGGGGCACGGGCCTCCCTCAATCACACGAGGGGTAATTGCCATACTCACTACGCTTGGCAGACGGGTTGGCGAGGGTTTTGATATAAATGCAGAGTTTTCCTTCTCTGGGTGCTGATAATCATGCCAGCAGCTTTACCTTAGTCGCCTTTTACGACACCTCGGTAAGAGTGAGGGTGGCCTATTCTACTCTGCCGGGGATCAAACGGATACTCATACTTAGACATAATTCACACACACTCTCTTACACTCTCACACACACACACACATTCTACTGTTAGTTAATTAGTATTTAATTAGTTACTAAGTAGTTACCTATTAATTCTATAATCTAAGATGGCCGTAGGGGAAGTTGCGAGTCATACCAAACACAAATGTCTTTTGACAACTTACTGGGTAGTCTCGGCCACATTTTGTAACCATTATTATAGAAATAAACGAATTTTTATTTATTATTTAATTTTTTTTCTTAAGGTTCTTACCGCCAATCGATTTTAATTTTTAGCTTCTATTCATGCCTAAGCGTGGCTCTCCCACGGTAAAAACTTGGAAGTTGAAGTTGAAAGCTATGAGCATGATTCAGGATTTGGGGAGTCTAGTAATTACAAATACTGTTAGTATGTATATTTATTTGTTTTGTAATGTACTAGTATGTATTAGTGTGGTCGTCGTCAGCCGTGTGGTCTCGGCACAGCCATGTGGTCCCCGGCAGAGTAGAATAGGCCACCCTCACTCTTACCGAGGTGTCGTAAAAGGCGACTAAGGTAAAGCTGCTGGCATGATCATCAGCACCCAGAGAAGGAAAACTCTGCATTTATATCAAAACCCTCGCCAACCCGCTGCCAAGCGTGGTGAGTATGGCAATTACCCCTCATGTGATTGAGATCAGAATAGATTGAGGGAGGCCCGTGCCCCAGCAGTGGGGACTTAAATGGGCTGATGATGATGATGATGATGATGTATTAGTATTTATATCTAGTATATATTTATTTAATATAATGTATGTATGTATATACCATACTCGTATTTATACAATGTCTTTTTTATTTTTCTCTCTTTTTCTGACTTGCTCTGCCTTACCCCTTGTCTTAATTCGCTATACTTTTCCTCTACCCTGAGGTTGTCTGGAGGAGATCGCTATTAGCGATAAGACCGCCTACATTGTTTAGTATAATAACTTAGGCTAAGATCTGTAAATTTTGTGCAATAAAGTGTATCTATCTATGTATCTATCTATCTATCTATCTACAAATAAGCGACCTGGCCGTCTGACCTTCGCAACCCTTTACAGGCGAACCAGACCAACTGAATCACGGTTACACGTTTCAGAAACTATCCGAATAGGCCAGGTTTCCTCACGATGTTTTTCCTCAACGCCGAGCTAATGGTAGAAATTCACACATAGATTTGAAAAATTCGGATGTGTATGCTCGGATTCGGAATCCCCATATGGAAGGCGCGATCTGAACCACTGATCTTCCATCGCTATACTATCCTACTTTTTAACCCCCGACGCAAAAACGACGGAGTGTTATAAGTTTGACGTGTCTGTGTGTCTGTGTGCCTATCTATGGAATCGTAGCTCCCGAACAAATGAACCGATTTTGATTTTGTTTTTTTTTGTTTGAAAGATGAATAAGGAGGGAGTGTTCTTAGCTATGTTGGATAAAAATCGATTCAAGATGGCCGCCGTCACAAAGATTTGGATTTTATGTTTTCACACAAAACCCACAATATGGGTATCATATAAAAGGGCTTGAGTAGCATAATATATTTATTGTAAAAAATTTCAAATCCAAGATGGCCGCCGTCAGAAAATGACGAATAACCTATTTGTTGATCCAACTGCCTCAATATAGGTATCAAATGAAAGAGCTTTAGTTGTGTCGGGGGTTTTTTAAATTTTAAATTTTTAGTAGGTATATTTAGAAATAGTAATATCATCTACATTACTGTTTTATATCCTTATTAAAAGATAATAAAAGTCAACCAAATATCTCTCATATTTATTATGTTTCCCGAATAAGAGCAATGATCAAAAACACCGCTCATAAGTTTCCAAGCCACTGGAGCCTGTCTCGATGATTTCCAATCTCGAAACAGGTCACTAAGCAAATAATCCAGTATTGAGAAAAATACGACGGGGTTATAAATGAAATATGAATGCCTCGTAGTGCAGTGTCTAATAGTGTATTTTTTTTATGCTAAAGGCGACAAACGATCTATCAATCCAATATACTTATTGTACTGTCTGTTGCTGTTGTATCATGCTTGTATTTTATTTTTGTGCAATAAAGAATATCTATCTATCTATCTATACTGTTATTTATATATCTATCAATCCAATAAACTGTTAGTATGTATGTTTATTTGTTTTGTAATTTACTACTTTGTATTCGTATTTATAGCTAGTATATATTTATTTAATATAATGTATGTACCTATATACCATACTCGTATTTATACAATGTCTTTTTTTTTCTCTTTTTCTGACTTGCACTGCCTTGCCCCTTTTCTTAATGCGCTATACTTTTCCTCTACCCTGAGGTTGTCTTGAAGAGATCGCTATTAGCGATAAGACCGCCTACATTGTTTTATTATAATAACTTAGACTAAGATCTGTAAATTTTGTGCACTAAAGTGTATCTATCTATCTATTTAAACGAGCAAGCGAGTATCCTGATTTAAAGTAATCTTCGCCGCCCATGAACGTCCGTGAAATCAGAGATATCGCTAGTGTGTTGCCGGCCTTTTTAAAAAAGAGTACGCTATTCTCTTGAAGGTCCTAAGAACTAGTGTTGTCGTTGTGTTAGTTAGTTAGTTTGTGTGGGTACATTATAAAGAAATGGAACTCGTTGCCGGCGCACGTATACCCTCCTTCTTACAAATGGATTCTTTAAAATAATATGAAAAAATAAAAAAGTCTGGTATTATTTTATGTGATGGTTTAAAGAATCCCCCCTTTGCCCCGGATTGGGCCTCCGGTACCCTCACTCACGCAGCGAAACACAGCACAGTGCTGCTTCACGCAGGTTTTCTGTGAGGCCGAGATAACACTCCCGTCGAGTCAATTTATTAGAATGAAGTGACTATCGTCCGACCTTCGTCCTCAGACAGGAAAACCAGACAAACTGAATCAGGGTTACACGTTTAAGAAACTTTTCGAAACGTGCACCGGCTCATGATACAAGTAAATGATATAAAGACAAATGAAAGTACACCCTAGCTTAAAGGTTGTCAAATGGTCAGATATTTTATAAAAAGATTTTGATGCTGACTGTACTGTATTTTCGCAATCCCTCGTCATATGGATGACGAATCTAATGTAAACTCCCACGCGCCTTCAAATACTCATTTGTTCAACCCGATAAAATGACTAGGCTATAATCTAAATGTCGTAGAAAATTGCCAAAGATAACTAGCTCAACCTATTGACCTAAACAGGATTACATATCGATGACCTGGATGAACTCTCTGGTCTTTGGAAGAGCAAAAAAATACATTAAGGTTAATCGCACATTGGGTTCTTATAGCGAGTTCACCAGTAAACGAAAATAGTCTACATTTAGCTACTGTTGGCGACCGATAAACATCATCATCATCATCAGCCCATTTAAGTCCCCACTGCTGGGGCACTGGGCCTCCCTCAAATCACATGAGGGGTAAGTTGCCATACTCACCACGCTTGGCAGAAGGGTTGGCGAGGGTTTTGATATAAATGCAGAGTTTTCCTTCTCTGGGTGCTGATGATCATGCCAGCAGCTTTACCTTAGTCGCCTTTTACGACACCTCAGTCAACACGTCTGCCACCTATGACATTAAAAAATAAATTTGATTTCTATGATGGAGGCCTTTGCCCTGCAGTGGGACAGTTTGTAGGCTGATACTTTACTTTACCAGTAGCTAGATGTGCCTAAAACTTAAAACTTGTCAGTAATGTGCATTTTCTTCTATTCCAGATCGAGCCAGGAAATCTTCGGGGACGTGAGGCCAATCGGAGGTGAGTGCATCTTTTGTTAACTCGCACAGGATTGTCGGGGCAAAGTGCAGTAGGATTTTGTAGTGTTGTGTTTGCAATGGAAGCACGTTTTAAAAGGAATTCTGTGCACCGTGTTTTTTTAACCGTATTAGACACTCCTCGACAGCATTTTACTGATGAAAACAAACAATTGTATTCGAAAATTCCCATCTATAAAATAGGAAAAAGTGCACTAATCGAAAGGAAAATATTGACATAGTTCAAACCAATTTTCGTTTTTAGTTTTCATGATTATGTATATCATATATATTTTTTTAGTTTTATAATTCATTCATTATAGAAGTTATAGGGGGGGGACACAATTTAACACTTTGGGAGCGTCTTTTGCGCAAAGTATTGTGTTTAGAAAAAAATGATGTTAAAAACCTCAACATCATTTTTAAAGACCTATCCATAGATACCCCACACGTATAGGTTTGATGAAAAAAAAATTTTCGAGTTTCAGTTTCAAGTATGGAGACCCCCCAATTTTTTTTTTTACAATTTTTATGTAAAAATCGTAATGCGGCTAACAAAATACATCTATTTACCAAGTGTCAATAGTATCGTTCTTATAGTTTCAGAGAAAAGTTGCTGTGACATACGGACGGACACACAGACGGACAGACATGGCATAAGGGTTCCGTTTTTTGCCATTTGGCTACGGAACCCTAAAAACTATTTTGATATCCAAGCTACGAAGTTAGCAACATAACTCCCGGTTGTGTCACCCGGTGTCCCATCGGAATATAAGGGGAAAAGGAATAGAGAGTGCACTTGTGTTTGCGCACACACTTGAGCAATATAATATATATCCTATGCGAACCACACGCAAGCGATTTTCATTCCATCCTCATCATCTCGATGGATGGCGGTCTAATACTGTGCGGTTTTCGCGGAACTTTCTACCACGTACCTCTGTTCTGTGGAACAGTTTACCTATGGGAGTATTTCCCGACGGCTACGACTTGGGGACCTTCAAGAGAAGAGCGTACTCCGTTTTAAAAAGGCCGGCAACGCATTAGCGATCTCTCTGATATCGCGGATGTTGATGGGCGGTGATGATTGCCTTCATTCAGGTGACTCGCTTGCTCATTTGTCGCCTCTAGCATAAAAAAATAATCCCGCGTACTACGTCACCACCACCCTCACTCTTACCGAGGTGTCGTAAAAGGTAAAGCTGCTGGCATGATCATCAGCACCCAGGAATTAAAACTCTGCATTTACTCGCCAACCCGTCTGCCGAGCGAGGTACTCACCTCGCTCGGCAGACGGCAATTACCCCTCATGTGATTGAGGGAGGCCCGTGCCCCAGCAGTGGGGACTTAAATGGGCTGATGATGATGACTGCGTACTACGTGGCTGATCCTTGAGATTGGCCGCCGTAGCCGTAATCGGTTAGAGGATATTGTTACTCGAAGATGCGCTTAAAAATTTCTTTCTTCTCTTTCTGAAACCCTATACATGATTTAGATTTTCTTGGAAAAATTTCGTTATTTTAGAATTTCTATGAAATATGTCGAAAAGCACAAAGAATTTCGCCTTTAAAACGTAGCAGCAAAACCGTCACCTTTCCGCGAAATATTTCATATTTCAGCTAGGTAAACCGTTATTGGACCATAAATCATTAGGACGGACCAACTGAACGTACCAACTTAATCCGGCTCTGGTCCACAAAGGATTTTCAATAAAATATTGTCGGTTTAACAATACAAAATGTTGTATTTATGTTCCTGGCTTTTAGCTTCTGGAAATGGTGGGAATGAATATGGAATGCATAAAGGGGTAGTTTTTTCCCTACATACTCGTACGTTGAAACGCCCTATTAGTCTAGTGGTTTAAGTACCGTGCCGTGATCTAGGAGTTCGATTCCCAGGTCAAAATA
Source organism: Marasmia exigua (assembly GCA_019059595.1). NCBI lineage: Eukaryota > Metazoa > Arthropoda > Insecta > Lepidoptera > Crambidae > Marasmia > Marasmia exigua. The sequence goes on from CM032485.1 coordinate 14,969,846, forward strand.
TTTTTCGAATGTTTCGAACATAGCTAGGGTTTGTGGTCACCAATCCGCATTTGACAAGCGCGGTAATTAAGCCTAACCCCAGCATAGCAGAACACCCTGTTGGTCTAGTGTTTTGAGTCGCTACTCAAACTATACGGCTCGTTGGCCGTGATGCTGGGGTCCTGGGTTTGATTCCCAGGTCGAGCAAAAATAATGTTTCGAATGTTTTTTTAAAATAATAATATTTGACAACATCACATACATTGATCCGACTCGTCCTGGGTTTGATACTCAGGTCGAGCAAAAATAATGTTTCGAATGTTTTTTTAAAATAATAATATTTGACAACATCACATACATTGATCCGACTCCGAGATAGGTAGCTCAAGCACCTGTGATACGGATATCAGAATCAACAGTGGGATTACAAATATATACATATAATACTTTTCTTTTGTAAATACATACTTATAATATATAGAAAACACCCAGACCAATACAAACAGACATGTTCATGCACACAAATGTTTGTACAGTGCGGGGATTGAACCCGCAACCCTTGCTCCAGAGGCAGCGTTCACTACCACTGTTCCAAATGTTTCGAACATAGCTCGGGTTTGTGATCACCAATCCGCATTTGGCAGGCGCGGTAATTAAGCCTAACCGCCTCATAGTAGCGAGGACTTGATTTCTATGATGGAGGCCTTTGCCCTGCAGAGGGACAGTATATAGACTGATACTTACTTACTTATTTTGATAGAATATTTGATTACCAATAGGTATCTAAAATAGTTGTTGTCAAATGTTTTTGACTAATTTGCGTAAGTTCTAACTTTTTTTAAACTTTACAGACGAGCAGACGGATCACCTGGTGGTAAGCGATTGCCGCAGCCCATGGACACTCGGAACACCAGTGGAAACAGAATTGCGCTGCCAATTTCTAAACCCCCTTTATCCCCGTATTGGCTTTCAGTACCGTCACTCACTCGGAAAAACAACACAGGCGCTGCATTACACTGGTTTTCTGTAAAGCCGTGTAGTATCGCTCCGGTCGGGCTAGCTTTTGATAGGTGGCTGATGAGCAGACGGATCACCTGATGGAAAACGATTGCGGCCACCCACGGACACCCGCGCCACCAGTGGTTTCACAAGTGTGATTCCAACCTTTAAACCCCTTTCTCCCAGTACCCTCCGGTAGCTTAATGAGTGTTAAAACCGAGTTTATTCCCGCTGCCCACCCTCCTACGTGTCAACCCCGGGTGGACATTGAAACAACTGCTTAAAAAATTCCCTCTGTCCACCCCCTCTTTCAACCGAGAAGGTTTGGAAAACGGGATTTTTTCACATCGATGTCCTCTCGGGGTGGATAAGCAGAGGGTGGACAGCGGGAAGAAATCTCTTACCCACCCTGAAACTCAACATGAAAAAACAATGACAAAGACGCGCGACCTCAGCGAGTGACCACTGCAGGGCAATGAAGCGAGAACCGCCACTCCAGCCGCACCAGATATATAATGGCGATAAATAATCCGCTCGCGACACTCGTGTGGAATGGCCTTTAGTTTACGTCACGTAACCGACTTCACTACGAGGCTTGTTCACCAACTTTTCAAACAACGGGAATCACGCTTTAACCATGCAAGTACTAAAAGCAAGCACGGTTAAAGTGTGGTTACCTACCGACGTTTTTGCTTCGGGGGTTTTTGCAAAAACGATGGGGTGTTATAAGTTTGACATGTCTGCGTGTGTGTATGTGTGTGTGTGTGTGTGTGTGTGTGTGTGTGTGTGTGTGTGTGTGTGTGTGTGTGTGTGTGTGTGTGTGTGTGTGTGTGTGTGTGTGTGTGTGTGTGTGTGTGTGTGTGTGTGTGTGTGTGTGTGTGTGTGTGTGTGTGTGTGTGTGTGTGTGTGTGAACCGATTTTGATTTTGTTTTTTTTTGTTTGAAAGGTGAATAAGGGGGGAGTGATCTTAGCCATGTTGGATAAAAATCGATCCAAGATGGCCGCCGTCACAAAGATATGGGTTGTATGTTTAACACAACTCCCACAATATGGGTATCATATAAAAGGGCTTGAGTAGCAGAATGTATTTACTCTGACAAATCTCAAATCCAAAATGCCCGCCGTCGGGCGGTTAAATTTTCAATTTATAAAATTGGTGAACTCGCCCCTATATAATACTACACAGAAGGACATATACCTTCATTGCGAATTAAACATGCTACTTTTTTATGTGATTGGTAACAAACGAGCAGACGGATCACCTGATAAGCGATTACCGCCACGCTCATTGACATGTGCACTTACAGTAATCCCAGCTGATTTTGGCAGTAATGATAGAGACAGATGTGCGAGAGAGGCACATTACGATATACTCCTATAACTATAGCTATAACGAACTTAGCAATATCAAGTTCAGATTAAACTGACTTTATGTGACGCAGGATATATTATAGTGCTCAAGTGTGTGCGCAAACACAAGTGCACTCTCTATTCCCTTACCCTCATATTTCGATGGGACACCAAGGTGACACGACTGGAGAGGGCTTAACGTGCTTTCCGAGGCACGGGGGTACAAGACCGCCAACTTCCAGACTCCAGGCTGACACTAAGAATTTCTTACCGAAAACTTAGGTACAAATTTTTGGCCCGACCCGGAGATCGAACCCGGGACCTCTTGCGCAGATCTCGCTTTATAGTGTGACCCACTAATCTCTAATCTCTGCGCCACCGAGGCAGTCACTGCGAGTTTCTGTGACTACTTAATTTATGGTGTAGCACAAATTAGACACAGAACGACATCTGCAAACACTAGCTTTCTAAACCGCCTACAAACACATACATGCGCGTGTAAAATATTTTCCGAATGAGACACATAGACTATGGAACGATACGATATAATACCTAGCGCGTAAGTCAGTCAACTCTTCGATGTCAAAATCAGCTGGTTTCGATCTGAGTGTATTTATTTTGTGCTGAAACCCGGTATGAAGAATCAATGACAAAGACAAACGTAGTGAGCGAGTGACCACTGCAAGGCAATGGAGCGAGGAACGCCACTCGATCCGCACCAGATAAATAATGGCGATAAATAATCTGCGCGCGACACCCGTGTGGAGTGGCCTTTAGTTTACGTCACGCGACCGACTGTCACACCGGAGTGGAGTTAAAGCTTCATCTCTCGTTATTTTCCTATGTTCCTAATCATCTCTTGCAGGTGTTAAGTACTTACGACTAAGAATAAATGACTCTTATTAACGACTCACGCCCTTTATCCAGAGTTGCGGACCCACCTATACACATCATGTATTTTTCATTTATATTTATTTATTCTTTTTTTAACTGTCCTTCCTTTATTAAAATTGTCAATTTTTTTTTCTATAATTTAATTTTTAAAATTAGTCTGACACACAAAACTTTATTTTGCTATACTGGGCTCTGTACCCGTGCGCAGCGCTGCCAAAGGCAGCACTGGCAGGGTCGCCATGCAATGATGGGTTCTAGGGACGGAACAGAAACGAGTGATGCGTTATAACTATCTTTATCACAAACTAAATCTATCGTATATACCAAACTTAAGGGCAAGGTAAGTCACACACTACATACTTGACCCTCGGAGTTTAATTACTATTACACCAAAACTATAGGTTCATTATCCTTGGTTCAATAATCAACATCTTTATACATTTCATTTCTTTATTCTTTAAGGCAAGAGTGAACATGCATCTTCTAGGCGAACGTGTTACATCCTAAACCTCATTGTCATTTTCCATCAGGTGAGATTGTGGTCAAGTGGCAATATGCAGGCACATAGCGAGGAGAACAGACGGCCGTTGGGGCATAAAGGTCCTCTAGTTGAGGCTACGTACAGGAAGTCGCAGTCGTGGCAGGTCCCCCACAACGTGGACCGACGATCTGGTGAAGATCGCGGGAATCCATTGGATGCGGGCGGCACAGGACTGATCTGTGTGGAGAACATTGGGAGAGGCCTATGTCCAGCAGTGGACGACTATTGGCTAAAATGATGAGATTGTGGTCAAGCGTTAACCTATAGTTCATAAAAAATATAATTAACTAACATTTTTTTTTACCACCCGAAATCTTGACATTAGAACATCAGGGGGACATATTATCCTAACAGAATACAGCAAAGTGTTTTTTTTTTACTTAGCACTTTCATATTTGTATCAAAAATATAAGAAAGTCCGAGCATCTCCCCGTAGAGTTCATTGACGGCTAGGCAGTATAATTATCTTATCGTCTCTCTCCCGCACACGTTCCGTATAGCCTGTCTCTATCTAATGCCATACCAAGATCACTGGAGGTGCGCTTGTATGTCCGCATGTACAGGATTTTTGTTAAGTGCGTATACAAGAAAATGTCACCTGTTTAGAAGCAGCTGTTAGAGCCGTGGGAGAGCCACGCTTCGGCATGAATGGGCTGGCTCGACCGGAGAAATACCACAACCTCACAGAAAACCGTCGTGAAGCAGCACTGTGCTGTGTTTTGCTGCGTGAGTGAGGGTATCGGAGGTCCAATCCGGGGGTTTAAAGGTTGGCAGCGCACTTGTGACTCCACTAGTATTGCAGGTCCACTAGGATTGGCTGCAATTGCTTACCATAACATAATATAATTTTTTTATGTTATCATCGTCATCGTCAGCCCATTTAAGTCCCCACTGCTGGGGCACGGGCCTCTCTCAATCACATGAGGTGTAATTGCCATACTCACCACGCTTGGCAGACGGGTTGGCGAGGGTTTTGGTATAAATGCAGAGTTTTCCTTCTCTTGGTGCTGATGATCATGCCAGCAGCTTTACCTTAGTCGCCTTTTACGACACCTCGGAAAGGGTGAGGGTGGCTTATTCTACTCTGCCGAGGACCACCCGGCTATGTTATGTTATGTGTTAATATAAAATTGGTTTGAACTAAATCTAGTAGGTTTTTTTAATTCGTTATAAACCGTAAACCGCAATTTACCTTCCATCTTCTTACTTCTTCATGCGCGAGTCAGACTCGTAATTGGCCTGTTTTTATTCTTTCTGCAGGTACTGCATCGCATATCCCACTATACTCGTACATATATATAATGGGCAATGCACTCGCCCCTCGACCTGCATCAAGTAAATGCAATAAACGATCTGCACACGACATTCGTGTCATCATCATCATCATTTCAGCCAATAGACGTCCACTGCTGGACATAGGCCTCCCCCAAAGTTCTCCACACAGATCGGTCCTGTGCCGCCCGCATCCAATGGATTCCCGCGATCTTCACCAGATCGTCGGTCCACCTTGTAGGGGGCCTGCCACGGCTGCGACTTCCTGTGCGTGGCCTCCACTCCAGGACCTTTTCTCCTCGCTATGTGCCCTGCCCATTGCCACTTGAGGCATGCAATCCTTTGGGCTATGTCTGTAACCTTAGTTGTCCTGCGGATCTCGTCATTTCTGATACGATCACGCAGGGAGACTCCGAGCATAGCTCTCTCCATTGCTCTCTGGGTGACTTTGAGCCTCCTTAATAGGCACATTGTAAGCGGCCACGTTTCGGTTCCGTATCTCATCACTGGCAACACACACGCATTGAAGACTTTCGTCTTGAGACACTGCGGTAGGGTGACACTCGTGTATAGAGTGGAGTTTAGTCATGTCACATTCGACTGCATATAACACCGAAGCAAGGTTTGTTAATGCGGAAATCAGATTTTCTTTCTTCTCTTTTTTGCCGAGAATGTGCTCGGTGTAACTGCAGCCCATATTTCAAAAACAATGTATGGAAGTGGAATAATTCCAATGAAAAAGGATGATCTTCCGCCTAACCATTCGGGGACCAATATTCCAGCGTACTATCTTCATTTGTCGTATGTACACACGGCGTGACCTCGAGTTACCCTTGTTGACCTTTGGACCGTCATTATGTCTGGGGCACAAGTGCTATTTTCCACTGCAGGGGGGTAACTTGATCTGACGCTGACTGTACTGTAAAAGACTTAACTAGTATCTCCAATTTTAAGATTTACTGGTAAAACCTAAGAATTATCGAATTGTTTTGCTAAATGTTGAAAAAAGTTTGTGATTCAAACTTTAGTACCATTTATTGTAAATCTTAGGATTTATATTAAAGCACGGTTGTTGTTAAAAAAAACATATGGTATTCATCACATTAACCCTTTACAATTAGGGGGAGGACCCCCCCTGGCTTAGTCCAGGAGAATCCAACGCAGGGGGGATTTTATTTATAAACAGTACATACTTGAAATATTTAATTAATTTGATATACATAATACTTTCTTTGACGGCAATCAAATTATTCGAAAACGAACTGATTGAAAATTTGTCATCCTCTCTTGCACCTCATGGTGGTAAAAGTGGTTCGAACAGGAAGCCTCTTCTGATATTTACTACTCTGTAGACATTAGTAAATCTTAGGTTTAACCGCTAAATCTTAAGATTAGGTAGTTTGGTATATTACAATAACATAATAATTATGTTACATTACATACATTTGTAGTTCCTCTGTTGCCAGATACAACAGCATGAAATCGGGACAATCTATGGGATGTTGTACGAATATATTATTATTTATTTATATTTATCCCATCGGTGTGACTGCAGCCCCTATTTATCGGGATGCTTTGTTTTGAGCTGGATCGCGTCGTTTGTTCGCGTAATGATTCATGGCCGCCGCCGGGAAAGACTCGCTTTCTTTGATTCTTTCCTTGCATTACCGGTTGGAAATCCGAGACTTATGTAGTGTTAAGCGTTTTGATTGATGCTGGGTTTAGGGTTGTGCAGTGAATAGTGATGTTGCCATGAACATCTAATATACGCTGTGCTTTTTTACTGTCTTAAAACCGTTTCTGGAAATTTTCCGTTCACCGTTTCATATCAATTTTGACAGATTATTATCACCCGACGTTGTTGGCAGAGTAGCGACAGCAGCAGATTTGTGTATTAATAAATAATAAATAAATAAATGAAATAAAATAAAAATCATTTCAGGCATGACCCATATCAAATTGGTTAGTAACAGTGACCTTATTACTATGTTAGTAATTAATTAAATTAGATTACTTTTCAATCAATTAAATAAAATTAAATTCAACTTAATAAAATCAAATTAAATTATATTAAATTAAATCCAATAAGAACAAGATGGGATGATGACTTTCGAAGGCTGGCTTGTGTGGGCTGGATGAGAGTGGCCGAAAATCGGGAGCAGTGGCGTGCATTAGGGGAGACCTATGTCCAGCAGTGGACGAGTGTGGGTTGCTGATGATGATGATGATGAAATCCAATAAAAATGGAGAGGGCTTTGTGTCCCTAGTCAGATGGACACGGGTCCAGTGTTTCATTATCGCACTGTCCACATCCAGCCTCGCTGCCACAGTCTGTAAGAGGCTGTTGGAGCAGCCCCGAACACGGTGAATCAGGGACGCAATGCGTTTGCGTATGATAGCCGCGAAACTATCAACACCAGCTTCCGCCAGCATCCCTGAGGCACTGCAGTGTCGCCACAGCCCCATCAGCATCCTAAATGCGTCATTATACTGCGTACGCAGGACCTTATACGCTCCCTGGATATACTGTGTCCACAGACTGCAAGTGTACAGGGAATTACAGTAGGCTGATATAAGCGTTTATGTTTTAATTTTAAAGCAAGGTGGACAGCTCCTCCGGTATAAGGCTGTGCAAAAGCGCCACATGAAGAGCTGCGGCATTGATCCCAATACATGGGAATCTCAGGCAGTAAATAGACCTGAGTGGAGACTTTTCCTAATGCGGACCATCGACGCTTTTGAAGACAAGCGCAAGGAGGATCTGGACACCAAACGGGATGAGCTTAAAGCTAGACCACCTGCGGCTATCCCATATAATTACCGTGATGGTGTCCTCTCCTGCCCGACGTGCAACCGCACATTTAGCGCCAAGATAGGCTATACCAGCCACTGGCGCGCGCACGAAAGGGCAGTCCAACAGGCATTTGACTCGTAATGGGAGTCCGTAAGCGGTCGCTGTAGCCGAAATCGGCTAGGACTAATATATATGTTTTAAATTTGTATTTCAATTCTTCGATAGCCATAAGCCCACGTCACATCGACAGCTTAACAAAAACAGTCCATAGACTAAATCATAGAGCAGCATGTTTTGTTTACACTTTCAACAGACGTATGGCTGACAGTCTTAGACAAAATTGTCTAAGTTGACACTACAGTAATTTTAAAAGTAACGCAAAGACTTTACTAATCAGACCATAGTGATTACATTCTCTTTGAATCAGACAATTTCGTCAATCAGCTCATCATTTCTGTATGAGAACATTCTGAAACGTTTCGCCGAAAGAACTGATGACAAAAGATTCCTTCGTTAAAACATTGAATGTTCTAGTGGTGCCCCTTTACATTATATTGGTAAAACATTCATGGGACAAAATGTTCCGTGAGGAAAACATTATGTTGGTCACACTTTCATGGTTGAACGAATGGCTGCTAGCCATCCTACATTACAGAATCTTTGTGAAGGTTGACATTGCCAATTTCCATTTATTATCTAACTAGTCTAGCAGCCCGCTCTCGTTTCGGGATATTAGTTCCACTTTATGCCAATAGATGGCGCTAGGTGGCGATTACATTGCGCAAGCGTTTTGTCGTTTCGGATTACCTATAACCATTGCCGCTGTCTGAAAGATTTATTTCTCAAAAATAGTAGATATACTTATTACTGTTTATTGTACAACAAACAAAACTTAAAAGCTAGGTATACAGAGATACAATGTACAATTCAGGCGGTCTTATCGCTGGGAGCGATCTCTACCAGACAACCGTCTAAGTAAATATTTCTTGAGACATCAATTTAGACCATTGCATTTAGATAGATAGATAGATATACTTTATTGCACAAAAAAAACACAACTTTAAAAGGCATTACAGAAACTTAATTTTACAATTTCGGCGGTCTTATCGCTGGAAGCGATTTCTACCAGACAACCTTCAGGCAAAGGACATTTGATAGTAGAGGAGGGGTAGGTGGTGCAATATTGAAAAAGGGAAATAAGAGTGAACTGTATATATATATATTAAAATATTTATAATGCTAATACATAAATAAACAAAATATTATATACTAATAAATAAATATGTTGTGCTTGGATAAAATAATATAAAGTACTAGATATACATTCAGATTAATTAGGATCTTAGACGGACCATTGACTACTACCGATGACTGGACCTGTAAAAACTTAAAGGGATTGCTATTTATTTATTTAAAAGGTGAGTTTTGACTCGGGCTTTAAAAATGGTTAATGATGGAGACTGTCTTATTGATAGGGGTAGGGAGTTGAGGCATTTGTATGGGAATGATCAATATAGCCAAATCGGGTTTGCTGTATGTACAAGTACCTAAGTTATTTAACTTTACTTTAAAATCCCTACTTATTTCTAACCGGAAAAACTCATCGTTCGAAACTTTTCTCATACATTACGCACTTTGTTACCGTCTCTCTCTAACGATGAGAGATAGACTTTTTGTTTCACAAACTTTTCCAATAAAACAAATGGAATAATTTCTGTGCCCCTTCAAATTTTTCTTGTCTTTGTTTGAATTTATTTTCCGACTTCCTATATTAACTATGTTTGTTTAGAGCTTCTGATATCGAAGCGGCGCTGCAGTGGCACACGAACCTAAAATGCTTGCGCGCAGCTTGCGAGTAGTTAGTGAGTGGCTCGCGAGTAGGGAATGCAATCCCGAATCGAGATTGCAAATTTGAGATCCCGCGGTATTGATATTTCTAATCCCGTGGGATCACGGAATTTTCGGGACCCCGTCTAGTTAAAAAAATCGATTGACTGAAATAGCTAATAATTGCTCGTTTGTGATAGTGAGGTTAACTGAAACAACATATTACTCTAAAGAAAATAAAGACCTTGATTATTTAATCTTACCAACTAAATAATTGTCAGGTATTTCTGGCAATTAACAAAGGTATATTGGGTAATCAAAACAATAAGCATATTGCAAGGGATTTACGAAGTGGTAGAGATTTTGAAAATTATTTCTTAAATTCGTTGCTAACCACTGCCGCCCAATCCCGTCAATCTCGAACGGAATCTCGTCATATGATGCGTCGGGATTGATCCGGAAAAATCACACGAGATCTCGCGCGTACTCGCGAGCAGCTCGTGAGTGTCTCGCGAGCAGCTCGTGAGTGTCTCGCGAGCAGTTCGTGAGCGTTTCGCGAGCTCCGCATTCGCAGCGCGTTCGTGAGATCTGATCACACCTAAAGGGTTCCTGTGGACACGGAGCCTTAAAAATTAATATATAAAAATATACAAACCTAAAGAACACCTGTACATAGATTACAATGTCAACAATATTATGAAAAGACAAATGACCCCCTCCTTTCCTAATTAATGCCATAAGTACACTGCGGAAATCGCCTACATCTCCATTTAGGCAAGATAAATTGGCACTCCGTAAATTATACGCCAAAATACACCTTAAAGTCAAAGCAATAAAGGGTAAGATCCCTCGGGCAATTGCTAATTATGTCACCTGAGATATAATTTTAGCTGCAGACAATAATAAATTTTGAGGCAACGAGATAACGTTGACAATTTCATGCAGGACACAAATCAGAGGAATTGGGTATGATAATGCTAGAATGGCCTGGTAATGTATCATGCTAAATTAGAAGGAAACCGTAAAATTGTTGCCAGTTTTTAGATTTGAGGGAAATTAAGAGAAATAACTCCGAATCGGATCTAGCAATATTTTTTTTTATTTAGAATGAGTTACATAGGACAAATACAAGGTAAATAATTCAATGACGGTACAACAAAAATCATCGTCGGTTTTACCGTGCACCGCAGATTCGACAATTAGTCGCGAATATAATAGGTAACTTGGACTACAACAAATATAAACATCGCCCGCGCGCGAGCAGGACCCGCTCGGGCCGATCATAGAAAACATGAAATTTTGTGGGTACGAGTAACTTGTATTAAGGATTCGGCGGTTAGGGCTAAAAGAAGCCGCTTGGGCTGATGCAATTCAAAGGTTTTAAATTAGTGTCTAGTGGTTTTTAGTGTGCAAGTTTGGTGTTTATTTGTGCAGTGAAGTGCCGCAAAGTGATCCTAATAATAAGAATCGTTGGATTGTATCGTTTTTAACACTGCTATTGTGTGTCGAATGCGTTGTCTCGTGACAACTTGCTTGGACCTAATAGAGTCTTAAAACCCGCGATTGCTTTTAGAGTGATATCCGCTGAATCCGTAGGTCGATAAAACGCAAAACACCGGCGTTTTATTGAGTGACTGTGACTTTGACTGACTTCAACTGTTGACTGCCTACTTGTTCTCAATAAGTTACTTGACATTGGCGAATTATCTTCGGTTGTCCCGCTTTATAATGCCTAAAATCTAAAACATGATAATGGCAGGAGTAATTCCTCAGTCGAGAAGTTGATTGCCACAAATAAAAGAAGAAGAAGAAGAAGAACTTGTATTAAAATGTGTAGGTCACACGAGGTGATTTTACTGTCATTTATTAATTAGATTGTGTTAGTGATAAGTTAATAGGAATTTAGGAGATGAGATATCCCTTTCCATAGCTCTTTGAGCGACTTTGAACCGGTGGACTAGTCCAGCCGTGAGTGTCCACGTCTCGGCACCGTAAGTCATGACCGGAAGGACGCAGTGGTCGTTAGAGCCGTAAAGTTCTTCTTCTTTCTTTATCGCACCCGTATAGAATCTGCGTCAGGGCTGATTGGATCTCTTTCACACTCTGTGACGTCTTTTCCCAATGGCACATTCCGCTGACTTCTAGTTCAATGCATGCTGGTAGATTGCCTGACGTCTGTCTAAACCAATCATGGCTTCGAATCACCTTACCGAGTCATTACCACGGAGCAATCTACCTCTGCAATATAATTAGCACCGGATTGCAATTTGCCATCGCCCGCCGTCAGAGGGCGCCGGCTCAATAATTTGAATATGAATTTGACCGGGAAATTGTAGCCCTATATGGTTAGTCTAGTCAAATTGAAGTGACTAGTCTGAGAACATAGCGACTGTCATATGCCCAAGTTTTCTAATTTTAAAGCAACGGTAATCCAGTGGAAATATTTACTGTATATTGTAAATATACCTACAATATTGATGAGACTATCGACAGCTCATGTCGAATCAAGCACTTACAAATTTCGTCGGCTTGATAACGCGTTCAGTGGTCTAATTGGTAGAACATTCACCCGGATTGTGGAAGGTGTGGGGTCGAGTCCCGCCTGAACACAAGATGAAATTTTTAAGTGTGTTAATTAATTAAATGGGACCACGAGAAAACGGGGAATATTTTGTCTTCGGTATAATATTATATACCTATTCGATTCTATGGTAATCGTTGCTGTATGAGCTTTCTAATTTGTCAGGCTTAATGAAAGATGTCACTGCGGGCAAATAACGAATTTGCTCCCCCAATATTATTTTTTATTTATTTATTTATTCTTTATTGCACAAGAAAATAAAGTACAATTGGCGGACTTAATGCTGTAAAGCATTATCTACCAGTCAACCATTAGGCAATGCAGAAATATGTATGACGGCTAAATAAATATATATCCATAAACATTATATCGAAGTAATATATAATATGACTAAATATACATACATAATAATATGATACTGTTAGTATGTATGTTTATTTGTTTTGTAATGTAGTAGTATGTTTTAGTATTTATAGCTAGTATATATTTATTGAATATAATGTATGTATGTATATACCATACTCGTATTTATACAATGTCTTTTATTTCTCTCTCTTTTCTGCCTTGCACTGCCTTAACCCTTTTCTTAATTCGCTATACTTTTCCTCTACCCTGAGGTTGTCTGGAAGAGATCGCTATTAGCGATAAGACCGCCTACATTGTTTTAGTATAATATCTTAGGCTAAGATCTGTAAATTTTGTGCAATAAAGTGTATCTATCTATCTATTTATGATACAATAAACCAATTTATACTACTGTTAACTTATAAAAAAAACAGAAAAAAAAATACCGACGAATACCGGCTTACCTACATTGTAAGCATGAAAGAGTTGGAACAGACACAATACATCTTACCACAGCAGTCATAAAAAAAAAGGAAAAAAGTTAGGTTAAATTTCTAGTGAGCGAAGAAAATGATCACGAACTGAACGCTTGAATGAAAATATTAACCTCAATTATCTAAGAGTAAGATACATCTGTGAATAGTTCACGCAACAATTTCACCCACCTTGTTATAATACCCCGTCGGTCTGGATATCAAGTACCAATTATAACGTTTAATTGAAATTTACGGTTACTGCCTCTATGGCGGCAGTTTACGGTTGAAATGACCGTTAATTCAAATGATACTTGTGTAGACTTGGTAGTATTTTGAACTAACAGCACAGTGTCAAAATGAAGTATTGTTCTGTAGTCATCATAATCATCATTATCATTTTTTTATGCTAGAGGCGACAAACGAGCAAGCGCGTCACCTGATGGAAAGTAACCATCGCCACACATGAACATCCGCGAAATCTGAGAGATCGCTAATGTGTTGTCGGCCTTTTAAAAAGGAGTAGTTAAGCCCTTCTCTTGAAGGTCCCTAAGTCGTAGCCGTCGGGAAATACTCCCGCAGGCAAACCGTTCCACAGAACTGAGGTGCGTGGTTGTTCCGCGAAAAACGCACAGTATTAGACCGGCATCCACCGAGATGATGGGGATGGAATGACAATCGCTTGCATTCATTTCACTGCTGGACATAGGCCTCCCCCATAGTTCTCCACACAGATCGGTCCTGTGTCGCCCGCATCCAATGGATTACCGCAACCTTCACCATCGGTCCACCTTATGGTGGGCCTGCCACGGCTGCGACTTCCTGTACGTGGCCTCCACTCAAGCACCTTTCCGCCCCAACGGCAGTCTGTTCTCCTCGATATGTGCCCTGCCCATTGCCACTTGAGGCATGCAATCCTTTGGGCTATGTATGTTCTGTAGTCAAAACTAATACTAACTATTAGTAGCATTAATTTATATCTATTTCCAATATCGCAATTGCTTACCATTAGTTGATCCGTCTGCTTGTCTGCCATTAAAAAACTATATTATAAATATCACAATCGCAAAGGCAACGTCAAGACTTTTATTCAACCGAAAAGTCGAAATACTTGCGGGATGTAGTAGACTCCCAGCGACATCTAGTTATGATGTGAGGACGAGTTGTACAATAATTTTATTTGCATAATAAATACATTTGATACAAGTTAAGGTCTTATGATAAGGAGTTTCCCAGTTGTTGTATTCAGCCAGACGCAAATACCAGTTGCAAATAGAATTTAAAAGGAAACAAGCTGCAAGTCTCTTTGCGTGATCGTATCAGAAATGATGAGATCCGCAGGAGAACTAAAGTCACAGATATAGCCCAAAGGATTCCATGTCTCAAGTGGCAATGGGCAGGGCACATAGCTAGTAGAATCGACGGCTGTTGGGGCGGAAAGGTCCTCGAGTGGAGGCCACGTACAGGAAGTCGCAGCCGTGGCAGGTCCCCACTAGGTGGACCGACGATCTGGTAAAGGATGCGGAAATCCATTGGATGCGGGCGGCACAGGACCGATCTGTGTGGAGAACATTGGGGGAGGCCGATGTCCAGCAGTAAGTGTCTATTGGCTGAAATGATAATGGTGCAGCAAATTAATCCAATTACTTTCCGTCAGGTGACTCGTTGCTCGTTTGCCCGCCCCTAGCATAAAAAAAATCACTAGGTGACTAGACCATGGTAATAGAAAACTCGCATTTTAAACGAAATGTGCCATTTTCGAAAAAAAAAAACGTCACAGAGTGTGAAAGAGATCCAATCAGCCCTGACGCAGATTCTATACGGGTGCGGTAGAGAAAGAACCTCGCCCAGCGTCACCCCAGTACTAACGGCTTCGCGCGATTTTTCAAGTTTGGCTTTCTATGAAAAGGCACAGTCTGTTTAGGGTGCATGTCTATAGACAAGACTCGAACCCCTGTGGAATAAAACTTATTTATTTTTAATTATGACGCACGATGCCGGGCATTCTAAATTCAAATATCGCTTCTCTTTTGTTGTTATTGCAAAATGTACACGCATAGAAATGGTACATAACCCAAAGAGCAAATATGTAATTTTCAATCTTATGTCTATTTAATGTAATAGAAATTTAATACCTATTACCTTATTTATTTTTATTAAAATAGCGAATTACCGCATGAGATCTGCCGACGCTATGGCAGACGATATGGTAATTTTATTTATAAATAAAAAAATAAATAAAAAAAATTCGCACAACATCACATACATTGATCTGACTCCGAGATAGGTAGCTCAAGCACCTGTGTTACGGATATCAGAATCAACAGTGGGACTACAAATATATACATATAATGCTTTTCTTTTGTAAATACATACTTATAATACATAGAAAACACCCAGACCAATACAAACAGACATGTTCATGCACACAAATGTTTATACTGTGCGGGGATCGAACCCGTAACCCTTGGACCAAAGGCAGCGTTCACTACCACTGTTCCAAACGGGTCGCCTAGATTTGTTTTTCAATAACCTTAAATTCAATACCTACACCATTAAACATATTTATCATACTTAATTATCTCTTGTTACAGATGTCAAAAGGAGAAGTGAAAGAAGTTTATCAGAAAACCGCGTCGTCATCACACAGCACTTCACGGAAAGAACAGTCACTCCAGGAGGCGATGTAAGTACTAGTACTAAACATCATAATAATCCAGGCCCGGATCAGCCGTACGGGCAATACGGCTATATAAGACCGCGAGTTGTGAGCTTCTTCGGAAGTCATTGACTTAAGATTTACATTGGTAACAACCTACTTTTCTTCCTTATCTTAAGGTGACGGGTAGGGCACACTAGCGACGCCAATCGATTTAAATGTTTAGCCACTATACCGGATCTATTTTAAACAATATCGGGGTTACAACCTCTTGGACGCAATTTGGACTCATCTGTGGACGCAATTTGGATTAACGCTATAAGTGGCCGTTTTTGGCGGTAATTCGTATTTCGTATTTCGAGTAGGAAGCAGGATAAAATGTTAATTATAAGTATTGAATAAATTAGCCGTGTGGTCCCCGGCAGAGTAGAATAGGCCACCCTCACTCTTACCGAGGTGTCGTAAAAGGCGACTAAGGTAAAGTTGCTGGCATGATCATCAGCACCCAGAGAAGGAACACTCTGCATTTATATCAAAACCCTCGCCAACCCGTCTGCCAAGCGTGGTGAGTATGGCAATTACCCCTCACGTGACTGAGGGAGGCCCGTGCCCCAGCAGTGGGGACTTAAATGGGCTGATGATGATGATGATGATGATTTAATAAATAGTATTAGTTCTTTTCGAGGTGCTCGAACTTCGAAATTGTTAAAAAGATATCCGGTTTAGATCATAACAATTTAAATCGCCCACAGCACAGAAAACGCGAAGCAGCACTGTGCTGTGTTTCGCTGCGTGAGTAAGGGTACCGAAGGCTCATTCGGGGAAAGGGGGGCTTAAAAATTGGCAGCGCACTTATGACTTCACTGGTGTCACGGGTGTCTATAGGCGGCGGCAATCGCTTACCATCAGGTGATCCGTCTGCACGTCTGCCACCTCATCATCATCAGCAACCCACACTCGTCCACTGGACATAGGTCTCCCCTAATGCGCGCCACTGCTCCCGATTTTCGGCCACTCTCATCCAGCGCACACCAGCCAGCCTTCGAATGTCATCATCCCGTCTTGTCGCAGGGCGTCCAACACTACGCTTGCCGAGTCGCGGTCTCCACTCAAGGACTTTACGGCTTCAACGGCTGTCAGTTCTGCGGCTAATGTTACCAGGCTAATGCCACTTCAGTTTGCTTATGCGGTGGGCTATGTCGGTGACTCTGGTTCTCTGTCGGATTAAATCATTTCTGATGCGCTCCTTCAGAGATATTCCGAGTATAGCCCTTTCTATAGTTTTTTAGCGACTTTGAACCGGTGGACTAGTCCAGCCGTGATTGTCCACGTCTCGGCACCGTAAGTCATAACCGGGAGGACGCACTGGTCGAAGACTTTCGACTTGAGACTTTGAGGTTTGGGTGACGGGAAGACTAGACGAAGACGACAAGACGAAAAGTCCTACTTATAGGACTATGTCTATCTAGGACAAACGCTCTAATTAGGCAGAAACAACTTCGATAGAGAAGCCAATAGAAGAGTTCAGCTAGGCTGAGCAGCATTTGGTCTGCCACCTATGACATAATCAAACATCCTGAATAATGGTCTAGCAATCAAGCGTAGCCAGGGCTCCGAAAAGACAGATTTGGACGCAACGATTTAAAAATGTAAAGCTTGCCTAATAAAAAAAGTCAGTCTCTAGGTACGTGAGTCCAGTTTTGACTCAAGACGTTAAAACTTAATATTATTTCAGATCAGTATGCAGTGTGCAGCCACCGGCGACCGACCGCCTCAGTTCGTGTGGGAGAGAGACGGCATAGTCATCTCTAGCAACACTGAACACAGGTAGGTTGAGATAGTGTAAGCTGATGAGGAAATGACGCGTTTTACCTGGCTCCGAAGATGTTTTTGTAATGTTACTGAACGAATGGTTGAATGATTCGATCTATTTTGACACTATCCTGCGGTACTAAGTGGTCTATGGTTAGGAGAGTATTTGTAATAAAAATTTAAGAACTAACACTCAGTTCTTCTACCATGAAAAGTTGTGAGATCTATGTTACCAAGTCGGTTATTAACTTGGAAATTGGTTATTGAATATTTGACTCGGCCATTGCATGAAAACAACCGATTGCCCAGTTAATAACGGACTTGGTAACATAGAACTCACAACTTTTCACGGTAGAACAACTAAGTGCGAGACTTGAATTTTTCGACAAGATTTGTTTTTCATGGGATATCATTTCTTTTCGTAGTCCACCTACTTTTTTTCTTTCCGGTACCTTCACCTTCAACTGCAAACGTAACTTTGTAATCTTTTACACTTATATGAGATTACAAAGTTATGCAAGTTGGTGTATTTAGAATGCTGGACCGAAATCACAAAAAAAAAGTTTGCTCATAATTAAGACACTAAAATCTATTTATGTTCTAAATTTGAAGCTTCTATGTCTGCTAGAAGTCACTGACAAAATTCAGAAACTTTAACAAGTTTTCATTCTTAAAATACTGGTTCAAATTTACTGAAATTTTAAATATACCGTGTTTATACAATGCATGATTAGTTACTGAAAATTAAGGCTTCTTGTTTTATCCACAATGAAATTATAGGGGGGTCGAAAATAGCCTGAATTGCTTGGGGAAAAGGATGGTACGGCCGTGCCGCTTATTTCGCTCTACTTAGCGAACTTGCTAGTTTAGGATTAAAACCGGTATCAGAGTAGTTTTTTTGTAATAAGAGGGGCTGACGGTACCTCTAGATTATTCTAATATATATTACAATCTATATCAAGATTTCTACCATGAGCTTGGCGGTGAGGGATGACATCATGAGGAATCCTGAAGGCCTATTCTCGAGTACTTGACATTAAGTTATGAACAAAAATATGAAATCTTTAAATTCGACTTCAATGTCAAGTGGTCAAGAATAGGGCTTCTCCACGTCTCGGATAGTTTCACAAAAAAAATGGGAATAAATACCTACAATATTTAAAATCTCTACCTCTGCTTAAAAAAGTTAAGCAACCTATGTACTGTCACACTTTTTTTTTGACGCTATGAATGCCTCCTTATGCATACCCTCCTGCCGGGGGGCAGGTGGGTTATGTCCGGCTCTCCTCTGGCGGAGGCTTCTCCTAACAAGAAGCCGGCCAGAGGCATACCAACTAAACCCCAGCGACGCTCCCTCATCGCCAAGGCCCACTTACAATGCGGGCCCGACACTGCCTCACCCAGTCAAGCTCCAGGCTAAAGCAAAGATCTGTGTAGTGCCTGTGCTGGTACCCCCGTACCATGCGCCGGCGGGCCTCTTCCTCGGAAATGAGGAAGACGCGCCTCTGGTCGGTGGTTCTTCCCCTCATAGCCCTTCTGCGAGCATTTGCGAGAGGGTCCTGCTCCCTTAGACGCTCGATGTACTCTCCCACTTCGCGAGGACGAGGAAACGATTATCCACGTCCTCGGCGAGTGCATAGCGCTGCACCGCTGCAGAAGCCGGCACCTGGGAGCACACATGATCTCAGCTGACGAGATCAAGAGCTCCCCCATTAGCTCCATTCTCGGGTTTATCCTGGAACTGTAGCTACATGAGGTGCTGTAATAGGTTACGGGGCTGCCACAATAGATCATCTACTAGTCGCAGTGGCTATGAGACGCAGGGCTCACCCCATTTCTATCAAATAATAAACTCTCCCACTGCAAAAGCCTCCATCATAGATATCAAGCCATCGCTACTATGATGGGATTAGGCTTGATCACCACGCTTCCCTAATGCGGATTGGTGATCACAAACCCAAGCAATGTTCGAACCCGAGATCACGGCCCGGTACTTAAACCACTAGACCAACAACACTAGACAACGTTCAGTTTTGGAGGCAACTGGGAATTACACTCTGACATGACTGTGCTGACGCCGTGTGGTCTCGGCAGAGTAGAATAGGCCACCCTCACTCTTACCGAGGTGTCGTAAAAGGCGACTAAGGTAAAGCTGCTGGCATGATCATCAGCACCCAGAGAAGGAAAACTCTGCATTTACATCAAAACCCTCGCCAACCCGTCTGCCAAGCGTGGTGAGTATGGCAATTACCCCTCATGTGATTGAGGGAGGCCCGTGCCCCAGCAGTGGGGACTTACATGGGCTGATGATGATGATGATGATGATGACTGTGCTCCGGCATTGTTGATGTCTATGTGCGGTGGTTACCATTTACCATGAGATGGGCCGCAAGCTCGTCTGCCTATTTTTAGCAATAAAAAAAGATGAGGAGCATACTCGTATGTACGCTCGCGGTCAAAAAGTGTTTACCATCTTAAGGATCATAATCGCACGCACAGATGTAAGTGATAAGTTCTATATATCTATTACATAATATTGATCATAGATGTGGTATCTTTTTTTAAATGATAAGACAGCTGACAGCAGCTAATAGTAAAGTAAAGTCGCACAACCCTTATTGGGCGCGTGGCAAAACTTTTAGTATTGGGCGTCGTCCTGAATTATTTCTGCGTTCAGTTATTTGCTTGCCCTTCTTCGCCGTGACGCTGAATCCAAAATCTCACCGTGAATCGCGATATATTGAGTTCTCGTACTGTTACTATTTCCATCTTCGAAGAGATATATAATTTCAACCCTTTGCTCCAGGGTTAAACTTGCCATTTTATTTTGTAATAATATTTTTCTAAACATTTTGTTCTGGTTTAAAACAAGTTCAAAAGACGTTCAAATACATTTTATGACAAATGTCATGTTATTTCAAAGAAATTAGGTTTTATTATGGCTGCTTATCTGTTGTATCCTCTTTATGTGTCTTTTTTCATCATCATCATCATCATCATCATCAGCCTATCGCAGTCCACTGCTGGACGTAGGCCTCTCCAATTGTTCGCCACTGTGATCTATCCATGGCTTCTCGCATCCAGCTCTTGCCAGCCATCCCCCCACCTAGCCAGAGGGCGCCCCACATTACGTTTTCCAAGACGTGGTCTCCACTCCAGAACCCGTTTACCCCATCGGTTGTCGGTTCTGCGGCTAATATGGCCAGCCCACTGCCACTTAAGCTTGCTAATCCGGTGAGCAATGTCGATAACTTTGGTTCTCTGCCGGATCACCTCATTTCGGATTCGATCTCGGAGAGAGACGCCGAGCATTGCTCGTTCCATAGCCCGCTGAGCGACCTTCAACTTGTGGACCAGCCGTACCGTAAGTGTCCACGTTTCGGCTCCGTATGTCATGACGGGTAGGACGCACTGATTGAAGACTTTCGTCTTTAGGCACTGACTGGTATCGACGATACGAAGACACGACGTAGTTTTCCAAATGCTGCCCAACCTAACTGGATTTTCCTATTCACCTCATCCTCGAAGTTGTTTTTACCCAATTGCAAAGACTTTTTTCATATTTACTTTAAAAAGGTAATATGTAACTTAATATGGCATTATTGACTTTAATGCAAAAAGTGTGATATAGAATCTAATTTCAAAACTGGTAAACCCTTTTTGACCGCCACTGTGCCTACAACATTTTGCTACTATACGATTTGAAAACCAGTGATGTTATCTTATTCCAGATATGCGTTAG